>VZRU01014475.1:613191-682734 GCA_013398155.1 Pedionomus torquatus
TTTTTTTTTTTTTTTTTTTTGTCTGGCAAGAAATAATTTCCCTAGAAATTCCCTGACCAGCTCCAGCTGCGATTGTTCAGCCCTAAGATCTGGGGCAGGGCAAATCTGCCCTTCTCTATCATGAGCTGGTTTCTTCGGAGCGGCAGCAGGATGCTGTGGTCATTGCAGGATCCTCTGGACATCTGTCAGGAAGTGCTGCTGTGCTGTGTAATGGGGGGGGAGCCCTTTGAAATGGTTGATGGCAACGTGCTTGTGTGCCTCTCCACGCAGGCTCTGCATCCTGTTATCTGCTGACTCCAAGCAAGCAGAGGGCTTGCAGAGGGGTGGGATTCTCGCTGCTTTTCCCTTCAGCTGTTGGTGCAGGTGATCAAAGGGCTGTTCTGCAGCAGGTCTTTCTCCGTCTGCCCTTGCTTTCAGGCTTTCCATATAGCAAAATAGCATTTAAATGGGGAACTTCACTAGAACTGCCCCAGTACTAAGGGGGTCTCTCGGTGGAGTATTTGTCACCTGATGATCTTGTTTCCATTTGAGGTTAGAGGTGTGTGCTTTCTAGTTCTCCGCTTCCTGATGTTGTTGCAGATAGGCCTACATCTTCAAAAATAGCCTTTGATCATAAACTTGTCATCTTTGTGCATGCAGCCATCTGTGCCCAGAACCGCGTTGGTTTGTGAAAGCAAACAGCTTTTTGCACCTGTACATCTGTGAGCTTGTTTCCTTTTCTTAAGCAGCATGATTTATGAGCGGGTTTCTAGACCCCTGGGAGATCAGGTTGATGGTAACACTGACAAGAAGGGCGGTGGAAAGTGGAAATCCTGAGGATGTGCATGCAATGCAAAGTTGAGGGTGCTTTTGTCCCCAGCCAGCCTGCTTGAAGGATGTATGTAGCGCTGAGACAAGCAAGCCGGGGTTCAGGTCCTGGTTGGGTCTTAGACATGGCCCATGGGACAGAATCGCTCACATTTACCTTTCTGCCTTGGTTTGTCCCTGTGAAGTAGAGTGATTTTTCCAAAGCTGACTTAAGTACGAGGGAGACAGAGTACTTCTTGTCTGTGAAATGCCCAAGTGCTGTCCTATATAGCCCTCTACCTGAGCAGCGTACAGCAGTGTGTGGGTGCAGATACGTCCGTAGATGTGGACAAGGGCAGAAGAGGCAGGTGCAGTCAGGGAGCAGGTTCCAGCCTTCTGGGTAAATGGATAAGGACACGAGCTGGAGTTGGATTGTCTTGCTGGTAATGGGAAAGGAGCATTACACGTGTGCAGCTCCTCTCTGTTCTTGCCAGCGGGTGTGGAAGAGCCTACCTGGTATTCCAGCTGTGTGCACAAACAGGCACATGCGTATCTGTGATTTAAAAACACGGAGGCAAGATTGCAGAGGAATAGAAAGTACTCGGATAGGAGCTGTGTCAGCACAGTTCCAACATCCAGTAAATTAATTGGGCAAAGGAAGAAGAGCTGAAAAATGGGCAAAAGCTCTGAGAAGCTCTTCAGCTCTCTGAGGGAAACTTTGTGAAAGCTTCGGGCTGAGGCTGAGGGCACGGCAGAGAGACTTTTCAGTCAGGATCCACCAGTGGATGTGGACAGGCAGAGTTAAAAAAAACCCAAAATCTTGAGATCTGAAGACACCGTAAGTAATTTGGTAAAGGCCTTTACCAAAGTTTGATGTTGCCTTTCCACATTTGGTTGCCCTAGCAGGAGTGGGCAGGATGCAGGAGGGACAGCAGAGGGAGAAAGGAATCCAGTTTGTTCTGCTTTATGACTTTCTTCCCTAAAGATCCCTTACCAGAAGCTGAGATCAGCGAAAGGACCCTTACAATCAGGTCCAGGGTAGCTGTTCCCATGTCATTCTCCGCTGCCTTCTCCTCACTTGCCCATTTATACCCTTTCACGTACACTGTTTGGAGTCCCAAAGGGAGTAGAGCCTTGAAAGCATCAACACAACCTCTCAACTCCCTTTGATTGTGCCCTGGCCATGCGTAGAGTGAAATAGGACCTTGCTCATGGAGGACTTTTGCATGCTGTCTGGGAGTCTGCTTTGATTTCTCTTGGAGACTCCAGATTCTGCACTGTGCGCCTCCTTACCCTTGCTTATTAAGTCATACAACATCCAGGGCTGTATCAAGCTGAGGATTAAAGATCCTCCTTTCTCCTTAATTGCAAACAGAAGATAAATGAAATATCTGGTGTTATGTGTGCTGCTTGAGAGCCTGTGTTCAACAAAGGGGCTGTCTGAAACCTGAAATAACTCATTTTGCTTGAAGTACAGTTATTTTACATTTCCCATTTCCTAAAGCTTAAGACAATTAGGCTTTGGTCTGGTAATGTGTCTCCTGTGGACTGATGTTACTGAGGAAGACTTGCTGGTCCCTTCTGTTCTGTTAGAAATTATTTTTGTGTGGTTGGGTTTAATAAGATGCATCATATGCATATGCTTGAGGGAATTTGGCTTCAGCCTGTCAGGCTTTAATGTTTTGCTACAGGTAGAAAGGACGATGCAGCTGGTTTTGTAAGCAGTCTGTTGTGATGGTTAAAGGAATGCTTTGATGGCAAAGCTACTGGAAAATAGTGGAAAAGAACAGAAAAATGTCCTGTGGGGCTGAGCTGTTCTTGCTGCCTTTTTTGTTTTTTTCCCTCTCCCTTCAGCTAGTAAGTGCTGACTGGGATGTTTTGCAGCAAGGTAAATGAATTTTCAGTTTTGCCATACTCCTTTTAACTGATATAAGGGATACCTTGCAGCACCACTTGTTTCCTTTTAAAGCAAATAAGACAGCAAAATCTACATGTGTTTCACTGGGTATTGTGCACCGTTTCTCTTGGTGGCAACGCAGCAAGCAGGCAAGCCCTGAGAGGACCCACCTCTTTGGATCAGGCGGTTCTCTCTGGAAAAGGGCATTTCCTTTTAATGTGATTTATTAAAACTTATGGTCTTATTGTGTATGGTGCTGTACTGGGCAGAAGCAAACATTTGTACTGGGCAGAAGCAAACATCTGCCCTGAAGAGACTGAAATAAAGACAGTGAGAAAACAGAGCTAGCTCATGCTTTGTAGCAGGTGTCTGGGGGGCTAGATGTGTGGCCCCCAGCATGCCAGAGACTTTACTGATGATATGATGCTGGAGGGCAGGGGGGACACCTCCATGATCCAGGTGGGGTAGCCTTACAGCTGGAAGGAAGGAGCAGATCCTAACTCTGCGCTGACTGGAGTTCAGTTTGTGGCAAGTTGCCTCCTTCTTGGCTTTGATTTCCTCCTAGCAAGACCCTCCACAGGACTGGGCAGACAAATTGTCTGATGTGTGTGCTAAGTGCTTTTCCAAGTATTTAAGTAATGGAGTGTTAGGAATATTTTTATTTTTGTTTGAATCTGGTTAATTTCTCTATCACTAAATTACTGCACACAGAAGCCACAAATGGAGGAGTAATAGGGCCTATCTAAGCCCCTTGAGGAGACAATATGAGATTATTGTACCCAAATGGGGATATTTTTGATTCTTTAGCTCAAACCCTTGCAATTCATTGTTTTAGGCCGATGGATCCAGGGTGATTCAGTTGTTAAGAGCCTATTCTTCAGTTTCAGTCTCATAATCATAGGATAACTCAGGTTGGAAGGAGCCTCAGGAGGTCTCTGGTCCAACCATGGCTGCTCAGGTCTGGTCCAGCTGGGTGTTGAAAGCTTCCAAAAGACAGAGTTTACCCTGGGGCTCTGAGTGGCCCTGGAGCTCAGTTTAAATGGGTGTTTAAAGGAGCCTTCCACTCTCTTTTGCTACAGAATGAAGAGGAGGAAATTAAGCTGGAGATAAATATGCTAAAAAAGTACTCCCATCACCGGAATATTGCTACATACTACGGTGCGTTTGTAAAGAAAAGTCCTGCAGGCCAAGATGATCAGCTCTGGGTGAGTGTTTAGTGTCGTTGCTGTTCATGAGATGTACAGCTCCTTTCTTTAGAGCTCCGGTATGCTTGGCTTGGACTCTGTCTCAGTGCAGATCTGAAGTCATTGTTCTGAAGAGTAACATATAAAAGAGAAAAATTGTTCCTCCCTACATGTCTTCTATCCCCTATGATTTCCTTTGAGAATGGGCCTAAAGTATGTTATGATACTTGTGACTTGTGCTGTCATTCTGACTTGTTGTTCAAGCTTTTCTTTTTCCAAATTAAAGGTTCCTGTGATTTATTTTTTTTTAAAATGAAAGAGCTTGTCTTCTTCCCCTCCTTTTTCTTGTTGCTTTCCTCTCCTTTTCTCAGTTGGAAAATAAAAAAGTGAACAGAAGAATTGGCAATAAAGACAACAAACCTGAATCCTCCAAATTTGTCAGCTGCAAGATTTTGAAGCTCTGCAGCAAAATGAGAAATACCAAAATTTGAAAAAAACCCTATGTTTTTCAGTGTTATTAAGCCCTTGGTTGTCTAATTCTGTAGTTTCCTAAAAAAAAAAAAAAAAACCAAAAAGGAGAGGAGCAATAGGAGAGGAGCGCTACTGCGGTTTTTTATTTTTTCAGCAATGTGTGTAATTCAGGAAATGAGATTTTTATATCCCTTGGCATCCGGGAAGGTTGCGTGTAGTTTGCCACACCTTGCTTGTGGTGGAGTGGGTGTTGGCACGTGGTATCTCTGCTGGCAGCCTGTCAGCGCTGCGGTAAAGGTGTCTTGCGTTTTTGTCTTCCTGCAGCTGGTGATGGAGTACTGTGGGGCGGGCTCTGTCACTGACCTGGTAAAGAAGACAAAAGGGAACTGTTTCAAGGAAGACTGGATTGCCTACATTTGCAGAGAGGTTCTCAGGGTGAGTCCGGCCGACACAGCTTTGTTGGTCGTTTGCAACCAGAAGGCTTTTCTGAGCCTTTGGTTGCTGACACAGGTCACTAATGAGCGATATTGTTTAAAGGTTGGTGGGCTGTGGGCGTTGAGTTCAGAAGAGCCCAAAGAGCCAGCATGATTGCTGCCTGACATCCCATATTATTATAGTTAATCCCATTTATGCATGAAAAACAGAAAGTTCCTGTTTCCTATGGCAAATAGCCATCTTCTTAAAGTCCAGATTCTGAGTGTCTAGAAAGGTGAATAAATTTTCTGCTTTCAGTAAGTCTGTTCTCCGCATCAGGAGATCTTGCTGCTCGTTGCTTCAGCTGTTCATGCTGTGTAAGATCTCTCTGTTCGTAATTCCTTTACCTGCGCACACTCAGGGGCCTCTTTTCCACACTATTAGAAGCAATGTTGACTAAACAGTATTCCAAAAATCTTAGAGGTGGCCCTGCTGGGGTGGTGTTCTGCAAGCCAATCCTTGTGGCTATGTTTCACTCTATGTAGGCTTAGGGATTATTTTTTTTTACTTTTTTTTTTTGTCGTTCCTGGAAAGTAGAGAGGATAAAACAGTTCCCAAGTGTAATGTAGTGTACTCGCCTGGAAAAAAACCCAAACGTTGGAACCTGTCATTCTAAATTCAAAACCCATTGCAGAGTTACTGATCCATCTTCCTTGTAATGGAGCTTTACTTTTTTTTTTTTTTTTTTTTTTTTTAAATGATGGTAAGATAAACATGTATTCCGGGAGCTAGAATTCAAATGGTGTGCCAAAGGAATGCTTGAAGAGAGGTAAATCTTTGCTTTTGGAGCAGAGGAATAGAGAAGCGGGCTCAGTATAGAGCATGGGCCATCTTACGAGGATTTGACTTTAGACTGGAGATGGTAATAACCACAGCTGGAGGGCATGGGAAGAACTCTTCTGCAAAAAAAATAAAATATTAATGATCTGGTCGGGTTGCTCTTAATTTATGTGGCTATAATATCTCTTTTAAAGCAGTTGATGTTAAGATAATAGAGTTATATTCATGCAACTGAAAACCATAATGGTATGCTGGTGTAAAATGAGATGTATTTCAGTGTGTTCCTTTATATCTGTGCTAGTTTAACTATGGACAATTTTGGAATTAAGGAGAAGACAGAATATTGCAAATATTAGCTGAATGAAAGCAATATTTTCTGCATTCATAAAGAGTTGTGACATGATTTTTTCAACTTTCTGTGGTCCTTTTACTATTGAACAGGTTTTTGCTGACTCTGGAATTTAAGCTACTGTAGCCAGTGACACTGTGTCTCTGGTCCTCATACAGAGCATTCAGCATTGCTTTTACCCTTTTTTATACACGGTGTAAGGAGGCATCCCTTGATTCTGGGACAGAAGTTTTAAAATATTGCTTCTTTGTTCTTTTCACACTTCTGAGATGCTCCACTACTGTGGAGCCTGTGGGTAAAGAAGACATTCAAACTTGTGGTTGTTGTCCTCTCCCTGCACCAAAACTGGAGTCTTCATGTTGCTAATAACATCTAGGGGACTTTCCCTGTGAACAAAGTCTGAGAAGAATATAAATGTGAAAGGGCACCCCTGCCCATGCTTGTGATAATGATAGGAAGAAATAATAAGGGAAGTCTGGTTTTCTTTTAGGGCTTGGCACATCTTCATGCTCACCATGTCATCCATCGAGATATTAAAGGACAGAATGTTCTTCTCACAGAAAATGCAGAAGTAAAACTGGGTAAGTTTCCTTAAATACGTGCAAGAATCCTGTTTGTAAAATTTTAAGATTTCCATCTTGTCTCAGAAAGAACCTTCGTTAACCTGAGAGCCACAAAGACGTCAAGTAGCATTAATGCTTGTGTTTATAAGGAGTCTGTCATGTAGAAAGAGCTGAAAATGTGACATGTTCTGCAAGGGTGTCACTCAGCCTGTGGGGAATACAGCTACATGGGGGCAGTGAAATACAGAACCTGTCTTGTAAGTCACGTCACGGTACCCTCCAGCATTCATAGCAGATCCCAGCACGCAAAGACTTCCAAAATAAAAAAATTGGGGGAATAAATTATGCTAATCCATTTCTCTAAGGGAAGTGGTCTTAGAGACTTTCATAAATCTGACAATAGGTGAAATTACTCATGTGTAAAGGCTCCCACTGAATAGTAACAGCTCTTACTATTAGTAACAGCTAGCTCCACTAGCTCTTACTAGTAGTCATCTCTGAAAAATGTCGGAGAACTTACTAATTTCCTTTTCTAGCTGTGACATGTCAGTGTTGACAACTTCTGACTTCCTAAGACTAAACTCCAGTGCATATCCCTCTGGAGGAAGGGATGTCTTTGATGTTCTGGGAAGACATCACAGAGAACACATGGCAATGGTTTAAAGGAGCAGTCTCCAAGAGAGCACTTCTCTTAGTTTGGATGGTCTTTATACTCCCTCTCTCTTTAATTGAAAGAATTCACTGTAGAGCTGGAGAACAAAAGTAGTAAACACGGCAGTGGATGTGGGGTAGGATGTTTGGCTGAAGCGAGTGAAAATAAGTACTTTAAACCTTATTATGGTTTAACCTTATGTGAAATTCTGACTTCACTGCAATCAAAGGGAGTTTTGCTGTTGTATCAAATGAAGATGGGATTTTGCTTGTAGTCTCCAGAAAATAGACTAGTTTTCAACGGTTCCTTCTTAAAAGTGGCAAGATGGGGGGTCTGTACATGTTTATGGTCTTGTGTAGTCCCACTGTTCTTCACATGGTTGACAAGAAAGTTAAACCTCTGGATAAAGTTGTAACAGATTCGCTGAGAACAACAGTTACAAACAATTTTAAAAAGGAGGTGTTTCCAGAGAGATTTAGCTCGTAGGTTTTAAAGTAAAGAAGCTAGAAGCCCAAGAGGTTCTCAGTATAGTTCCACTCCACTCCAGTGTAAGTGTGCACACTTCCCATCAGAAGTAGAGTGCACGATGATCCCAAAGGTCAGGTCAGACTTGTTGGAAAAGGTTTGCTAAGCAGTCACATTAAATTATAGTAGTACAAGTCATTGTTGTTTGCAGGTGGTCTGCAATGAGTAACCTAAGGGCACCTTTTGGTTCTTTCTTTTCCCTGTTTTTTTTATCTTCCCTGTGAGTAGCACTCAAGTACTATGCCCAGAGGATCCAATTAGTGTATCTCGGAGGTGTGTTCAAATAAAAATACATTCATGTAATTATCGGTTGTATGGGCCCTTCTTCATATCCGAACAAAACTATTCTGGTATACAATCCTGATAAACTAACATGCTTTTCAGCACAAAGAGCACCACACAATTCTCTTGTTTCAATGAGTCTAAGATTAGAATAAACTGGTATACTGTCCAGCTTGTTCTAACATAGTGTATGAATGTAGGGAAGGAGTTATTCCAAACACCTCAAATGAAGTTATATGATAGTCCTTTCCAGCTTTCACAAATGGCCATATTAGATGCATCCAATTTTGCCTTGTCTGTAGATAAGAGTTTACCTTCAGACACTAGTTAAAGATCTCGTGTCCTACTCAATGTAGTGTTTAGATTATGCATGCATTATTCTGTAACATCTTCCTAGATCCATTCATGTCTGCTATAATCTGCCTGACAGATTTAGCATGCTGTTGGTTTGAGCCTTCTGTCAAAAAGGGCTGGTGGTGGGGGAAAGCCCATTAAATTTCAACTATTGGACAAGATGTACTGGGAGAACTCAGATTGGATAGGCATGGTAGCCCAAAGGCTTGGTATTCCAAACTATGAAAATAACCAAGCAAATGCTCTGCCACCTGGATGCAGCTCTGTGTTCATTTCTTCACCTCGCTTGGCTTTTCAGTGGATTTTGGTGTAAGTGCTCAACTGGATAGGACTATTGGGAGAAGAAACACGTTTATTGGCACACCGTACTGGATGGCACCTGAGGTCATCGCTTGTGAGGAGAACCCAGATTCTACATATGATTACAGAGTAAGTGTTACAACTCTGAATAAGGTAGGAAAATGAGCAGCTTATTGCTGAAATCCTGCTCAAGTACCGCATTTGAAAAATTTCAAACTTGCCTCCTTTTAAACCACAGTAATATTATTACTGTGCAAATAGAAACATTTGTAATATGTGGTTGGTGGCTCTTTAAGAGTGGAATTTCCTGTTAATAGATGAAATGCACTTTCATGAACTTCTGTGCAGAAAAAAACAAAAAAAGGTACTGATTTATGTATATTGCAGGTAGGGGTAGAAAAGAAAGGAAGAGATAAACTTAGAGGGAATACTTGAAGTAATGTAATTCTAATATGAGAAGTTACTGCTCTGCTCTGTGATAGAGCTGTTTACACTCAGCTGCAAATCCTAAGTTAATTTGTAATAGTTAGTACCACTTCACTCACTCACTAGCGTGGAACTGCTATAGGTTTCCCATCACAGAACGATTTCTGGTCATTCACAGAGTGGCTGAGGTGAGAAGGCACAGCGTTTCTGGTGTTTTGGTTTGTGACCCTAGCAGCACACATTGCCTCTTGTCCTGACACTGATCACTGCTCAGAAATCTGGCTTGGTCTTCTTTACTCCCCTCCCATCATGAATTTGTGTGTGTGTAGGAGATCCCTCTGAGCCTTCCCTTTTCCAGGCTGAACAGTTCCATCTTGCTCAGCCCGGAGCCTCCCAGCTCCAATGTGACCATCTTTGTGGCCTTTCCCTGCAGCCACTCCATTATGTCCATGACTTGCTTGTGCTGAGAAGCCCAAGCAGCTGTCAAGCACTTTTTCAGGTTCTCCTCCTAAGTCTTATAATATGCTGATGCTCTTCCAAAGAGTCATACAAATCTTACTCTTTGTCTTCTGGCCTATTTCCAGTAATGTTGTCATTGGTCTGTTTATACATGTCCTGCAGGATGTTTTCCAGGGATGGCTTTCTGAGCAGCCACTTTCTGAGTGACCTTCTGGTCACTGGCTTCGTTTAGGTTCTCTTGGTTGCCATTTTGAACCTCTTATTCTAATTGTGTCTTCAGAAATGCCTATTAGAAGTACCTGTGATTACTTCCATTTTCTGGCGATTCAGTTGCTGCAGTTCTCCTGTGCTGAGACATTCTATGCTGCCCTGGCAGAGTGAGGTCATTTTGTGAGTGTCAGTCATGACCAAAGAATGTTCTTGGATTTTATTTTATTTTTCATGCCATGTAAATCTTCTACTGAAACCTCAAGAAATGAATCTCTCGTCTTCATTCTCTCTCTCCAGTCAATTTCTTTTCCCGAATGTGTACTTTTCAGAAGATACAAGTGGTAGGAATGTAGACCCCTAATTCTTGAGGTTTCTTTGCCTTCAGTAATAATCACAGTTCATCTGCATTTATGTCTGCTTTCCAAATAGATTCTGCAGATGGTAATTTAAAAGCGATCAGTGGAGGGTTTTGGAAGCACTTATGCAGACAGTGCTATGACTCAGAAGGTGGCATGGGGTCGGTCTTTTCTATCGAGATTTATAGCTGATGTGATGAGCAAAGTAGCAGGAAGCCACTCTGTAACTTCTTGCTGTTCCAGCTCTGATTTTTTTATTTTTTTTATTTTTTTTATTTTTTTTAAGAAGAAAAAAAGAAGAGGAAGTTACAACAAATGAGGAAAAATATGCATAGATATAGAATCATAGAATCATCTTGGTTGGAAGGGGCCTTTCAGATTGAGTCCAACCATCAACATAGCACTGACAAAACCCATCACTCAACCATATCATTAAGCACTACATCTACCTGTCTTTTAAATGCTTCCAGAGATGACAATTCTGCCATTTCATTGGACAGCCTGTTCCAATGCTTAATAACCCTTTCAGTGTACAAATTTTTCCTAATATCTAATATAAATCTCCGCTGGAACAATTTGAGGCCATTTCCTCCTCTCCTATCACTTGTTACTTGAGAGAAGAGACCAGCCCCCACCTCACTACAACCTCTTTTCAGGTAGCTGTAGAGAGTGAAAAAAATCTCCACTCAGCCTCCTTTTGTCCAGACTGAACACCCCCAGCTCCCTCAACTGTTCCTCGTCCTATGGACCCTTCACCAGACTCATTGCCCTTCTCTGGACACACTCCAGCACCTCAGTGTCTTTCTTGCAGTGAGGGGCCCTTTACAAATACAGCTGTCATCCTGCCCCTCTCACTTTGAAACTCCAACCCAAATTTCGTTGTCACCTGGTAGTTCCTCCCATTGTCATAGAATCATAGAATCATCCAGGCTGGAAGGGACCTCCAAAGGTCATCTAGTCTGACCTCCGCACAGTCGCAGGGACACCCCCAACTAGACCAAGTTGCCCAGGGCCTCGTCGAGTTTCGCCTTGAATATCTCCAGGAAAGGGGCCTCAACCACCTCCCTGGGCAACCTGTTCCAGTGTTCTACCACCAGCCCCCAAGACCTGAAGTTCTACCCCTAGAAGACTTTTCTAATTTTCAGTCATTTACTTAGTAACGAGACAAGATTGTGAATCTATTAAATTCCCATCAGTTTTGTTGTCCAATCCCTCCATAAACTGTGGTGCAAACTGGTTTTCAGCTTGTGTAAAGCTGTTCAGAGCAGCTGGACTGAGAAGGCGGCTCTGTTTGTGAAGTCAAGATTAATTAGAGTGCCAGGCTGGGTATGGGCTGTAGTTGATGTACTGCTTTTAATCTTTGAAAGTTTGTAGCTGCCTTTTTAAAAGTTAGTTTTAGCGAAGCCCTGCAAGATGGTTTGGTCACAAGCTTCTCATTTGCCTACATTTAGACACAAAAATTAGTAAGGTAATGCACATGTTTAATCAAGTGGAAACCTGTGGAGTTCTTACAGCTGTTGATAGTGTTTCCGATTTACCTTCCATGATCAAAACCTGGCCCTTGGCATCCAGATAAACTTGTAAAGGAAACTCCATGAGAAGTTAACCAAGCTGAACATATACTGTGTCGTAAATCAGACTCTGTGATTGTGCCTTCCTTTCATGTGCCCAAAACCATTTAACTGGAGACTTTATAGACAGAAAAAGGCAGACCCCAGGGCCTGACTATAATTTCTGTTCCATCAGTGTAGAAGCTCAGCAATGAGTGTTCTGAAATAAGCATTACAAACAAGGAATTTTTTTGGCCAGGAGCAGAGGGGTGAGGCACTGCTGTGTCTCATTGCCTCATGAAAGCAGTTGAAAAGATTTAAGACATATATTTAAACAGTGCCTGCTATATTCTGGCTCTTGTTTTTTGAGTGCAGAAGGTCTGCATTTTGGGGCTGGCTGCTTAAATGATGAATCAGCTGTTTGGAGTTGCATGGGAAATGGGAAGCTTCTGGCTATTAGCACATTTCCTGAAAGCTCAGTAGGGAATGGGAGGGAGCAGAATCTATGTCACTCCAACTGGAATGACCCGATCCAGGAGAAATCTAGGGAAACTGTAAAAACCGAAAAAACCCCAAACCCCAAAAGAGAAACAAACATACAAATAAAAAACTTTAATGCTCCAAGTTGTGATGTTTCTTTTCCTGCAGAGTGATCTATGGTCTCTGGGAATCACTGCTATTGAAATGGCCGAAGGAGCTCCTCGTAAGTGATTTTGTATAAAAGTGTATGTGTGGGGGTGTATGCTTTGTGAATGTGTTCTGTGGTAAAATAACTGATGCTTGGCTAATGCGCAGCTGTACAAAATTCTGGTTCTGGCTGTATCTTGAAAAATAATCCATGACTTTTTCTCATTTGGGCTCTCTTGCTTTCCTCCTCCTTTTAGACAGTGTAACTCTCTGTTTTGATTCCTTGCCTTCATTTTCTAGGGAAACAAAAAAAAAAAAAACAAACTTTTTTTTTTTTTTTCTTGGAGCTCTTGTTAGCATCCCTTTGTTGATCACTACCTGTGGGTACAGCTAAGCAGAAGGGACTGACACAATAACAGAAAAAATTGATAAAAGTGGTTTGGGGTTTGGGTCAGTAAAAAACAAACAACAGTATAACAATGGGAAAAGCTAGGCCCAAAGGTTATACTTTTAACTCTGGGACTGACTTGATTCTCACAGGTTTGGGGATGAATACTGTATTTGCTGACGTAATGGCTTTGGTCCATGACCACGTTCATTCTCAACCTGACAGCAGAATGCTGTGGCTTTGCAGCCCCCTGGCCCCTTTGCCCCTCTGCTTTAGCCTCTCTCGGCCCTGGGGCAGCAATCCCCGGCTGCAGGGTGGATGCAAAGACCTGGTGCCTTTTTATTCCTGAGGAGGACCGGTTGCTTTGCCCCGGCGCCCACCAAGCAGATGTGATGTGATGGGTTATCCGGTCACTGCTGAGAGCACAGGAGATGAGATAAATTACACTCTGGCCTGAGCTTGAGAGCACGTAGGCTATGTTTTCTAAAAAACACGCTTGGCTGTTCTCCTGTCAAACTTGGTTTTTAGCAGCGCTTGGGAGCCAGCTGGACTTGAGGAGCAGTTTTAGATGCTGTGCTTTAGCCTGGCTGAAGCTTAGCCCTGAGACATGAGTCTGTGGGGAGGGAGGTTTTTTTTTTAGAGAGGCTTTGTAGCTTTGAATACTAATTCCTTGTGCCACTTGTATTTGATGTTTTTGCTGGTTTGGGCATGAAAATGCTATGGATTAAATTTTGTTGCATTAAGTTTTGGGGTTTTTTTTATTGTAGTGCAGCAGTGTCTAGCACCCACAGATAAGAACCAGACTTCTTCTGTCCCCCATCCCCACTGTATCATGTGCTATTGAAAATACAAAGAAAAAAGTCAAAACCAACCCAGTTATGAGAAATAATGGCAGTGGATGCAGGCAGAAAAATCAGGAAGCAGTGAAAACTTTACCAGACCATAATCTTCTCACTTTTACTAGCCCTATAATGCAGTAAATCCATTTCTGTTAAGAAAATCACTACTGGGCACCTGTGTATCATAAAGAATCAGCCTCCGTATAGTTCGTATTAGTTGTCATTCAATAGCTGTTTTGTGAAGGAAGACCTCTGACCCTCGATATTTCTCTGTGACAGGTGGGGCACATTCCCAATTCTGTACAAAATGCCTGGGTTAGATGAGATGTGACAGTATTTACTTTCCACAGAGTTCTTTGTAGCTTCAACTTTCCACGGCAGTAACACTAAGGAGAAGTGCATTGGGCTGGAGAGAGAACAGTCTCTGAATGCATGGGCAGGATCTGTCACAGATTGTGTAATAACGGTGCTCACACTCCCGAACCACAGGATAGATGAAGTGTGTGCTCAGTCATTTATGCTCTGTGCCAGTGACGCAGTTTATGATCTCTCTGCTCTGCATCAGGTCCTGCATTTTCTCTTCTGCCGTGAAGGATGTAGCTAGGAGTCTGGTTAAAATTTAGCTTACCATTTGTCTGACCCATAAGTCAGACAACTAATAAACCAGATAATTATATCAATACCAGCTTTAACTGTTATGTATGTGAAAACACCCTTTGGTGTATTAAAAAGGGTGAGCTTTTTTATGTCCTTCTGAAGCCTTATATATAAAAAAAAATGGAGAAAGTTGTGCTTGTTCCTGCCATGCAGCCTTTCTTTCAAATCTCTTTTAACAATAACAGCATATTGTTGTGCAAGATTCCTCTGTACTCAAAGACTTTATTTCTTGGCTGTACTGTGAATTTCATTGACTAATGGTGTGGACCTGTGGCGGATCCTGTGCTGGTGGAAGTGGGAGTGTTTGTAGAGGACTGCTCCTCTCTGCTGGGAGAACCAGGCTCCTGGCCCAGCTGGGTCAGTGTGGTCAGGGGAGGGAGGGACGTGGCAGGGAACATGCACCCTTCAATAGCTTGTGGTTTCCTTTGCAGCCTTGTGTGACATGCACCCCATGAGAGCACTCTTCCTCATCCCACGGAACCCACCTCCAAAGCTGAAATCCAGAAAATGGTAAAGTGATGTGTAAAATCTGTATTTTTGTTGCATTGGGCTTAAGAGGATTTTGAGTCCTCTTGTCTGGAGACAGTGGTCTTGTTAAATCCTACAGTGATCTATGAGGTCTTTCCTAGGCTGTTTCTGGTGCTGGGTTAAGCCGTAGGTGCAGATGTATTTTACCTTTCTTTTGAATTCTGCCTAAGCTGTGGCAGTCATTGCAGTTGATAAAATTTGCATGGGTAGCCGAAATTGCAGTACAGGAAGGGCTTAGATGGTCTGGTTGGGCTCAATGTTTGCTTCAGCGGACTGTATGGACATTGGCAGTCACTGTGGCCTGCAGTGACTTTGTTAAATGAAGGGTATAAAGAAAAACCTTCACCATATCAAAAGGGTAGGGTCATTTTTGAAAGAGTTGCGATGGCCAGATTGTGGTTTTGTTGATCCAGATGTAAATTCAGGGTAACTCCACTGGGAAAGCAGTCAGCATGTAGTTCCCCATCACTTGCCCTCAGCACTGTGCTGGGCTTGGGGTGTACACTGGAGGCAAACCTCAAATTCTCTCACACATTTCCAGTGCAAAAGGAAACCTCACAGAGAGAGTGCTTTCCATCAGTCAGGGGGAGCGCTTGGCTCACAAGTGGAAAAGGATTATTGCTTTCTTCCATTCTTCTATATTTTTCAGGTCAAAAAAATTCCTAAACTTTGTTGAAAGCTGCCTTGTAAAAAATTATTTGCATCGTCCGTCCACTGAAACCTTGCTTAAGCATTCTTTCATCCGAGACATGCAGAATGAACGGCAAGTGCGCATCATGCTGAAAGACCACCTGGACAGAACCAGGAAGAAAAAAGGAGAAAAGGGTAATGTGGCAAAAACAAAACAACAAAACTCTTCCACTTTTGGCAGCAGAGTACAAGGCAGATGTAACTGAAATACTAGAACCAGGAAAACTGTGAGGAAGTGTTGTCCTTGATAGTGGTGGGGCTGTTTTGAAGATACCTTTGTCAAAGCCCAGGTCTTTAATGGTGCTAAAGTCTTTGGAGCCCAACTGGCCCTGATTCACTGAGAGAAACCCTAATGCCAACATGAGAAACAAGTCCAAGAAAAGTCTAGGTCCCTACTTCTTGAGTATCTAAGTACTCAACAAGTCTCTTAGTTCATCTGTCTGTTCCCAATCTATTAAAGTTACTTGCATTTCCATATGTTTTTAGCTTGTGAGTTCTTTGGAGGCAAAAGTTTTTTTTGCAGTGGAATGCACAAAAGAGACCTCAAGAAAGGCCCCCATACTCAAGCAAAGCACAAACTGTTTAATGAATCATCTGCTTCACAGGGTGGCTGAGGAAGAAGACAGGATCTAATTTTATTCCAAATGCTAGCCTTGCTCTTCAGTAAAAGAAGAAGCGGCGGTGGAGAGGGGGTGACACTTGTGTAAATGCCCGTGCACAGCAGACTAAGGGCTGTGCAGAGTGGAGAGCAAGCTGTAGCCTGTTGACCACCGATTTTTCCCTGCCCTCTCTCTCCTTTTCCTCTTCTATATATTTTATGTTAGTACTGTGAAGATCAGTGC
The DNA here is from genome assembly GCA_013398155.1 of Pedionomus torquatus. Lineage (NCBI taxonomy): Eukaryota > Metazoa > Chordata > Aves > Charadriiformes > Pedionomidae > Pedionomus > Pedionomus torquatus. The sequence goes on from VZRU01014475.1 coordinate 629,381, forward strand.
CTCTGAGGGCAGAACTCTGAAGGCACTGCGCAGTTGGAAAATGACTTCTAAACCCCAAGTATTGACTTGACAACAGGAATGTTTGTGCCTAAAATGAAATTGCTGTGGCAATGTAGATTTATTGACTCCAATAGTAGTTGCAAATTCTGCACCTCTTTCAGCTACAAATCTCAAAGCACATTTGAATGGAAACATAATGAGTTAGAGTTTCTCACAAATGCCCTTTGCGGGAGTGGGGGAGGGCAGCAGGGGATGCAATGATAACAGTCACTTCTTAATAGATAGTTATATTTTTGACCTGAAAAGTGCTATTTTTCATCAAAGCTCCCCTGAAAGGGAGAACAGTTTGAAATTTCCAGACTATACACTTCAAAATAGACACTTAAAAAAAAAAAAAAAAGTCCCACTTTAGCAGGCCATATAGCAAGCAATGCAGAGTAGGACCAGTTTGAAATTATACCCTAAAAGCTGCCTTCATATTAGTTTTGAAGAGAACTTTGAAAGTGTGAGTCACCTTCTTGTGCTAAAACTAGCATTAATTTATTACACCTGGTTGTGGTTTTTTTTTAATTATTCACTTTAATGCAGTAGGAATCCTGGATTTACTGAAGGCCTCAGCTTAGCCGTGCAACAGGTGGATAGCAGAGAAGGGCTATACGGCTCTTTTATGTTGTATCTAAATTTCCTTCTGAAGAACTGCTATGCTGGTGGTGTTCTGGGGGTTGGATTTCTCTGTGGGTTTAGCCTAATTTATTTCAAATTATGGAAATAGGTTAGTTTTGCGAACCAATACAGTCAGTCAAGGGAAAAGGTGGGAGTGTGTAAAGGGGCTGCCCTGAAACACGATCTGAACTAGATTTTGAATTATGTATGTGGATATCTTACCTCCCCTTAGCCTCCCAGTGCAGCCCGTGGCTTTTAAATTCCTGCTGAGCTACATGTAGTTCAGGTTGAGTGCTCAGAAGTAAAGTTCAAGATCGTATCTTAAATAACAGTATCTTCCATAACAAACAGTTTGTTTATTGTTCTCTTTTTTAGAAGAAACGGACTATGATTACAGTGGAAGTGAGGAGGAAGATGATGAGCTGAATGAAGATGAAGGAGAACCAAGGTTAATTTTATTTCTGGAACAGAAAATTTGACTGCCTGAGCTGTTCTTATTGAAGGCAGCCCTCCTCAGCCAGAATTGCTTTCTTAACTTGCTCTGAATCCCTTATCTCCTGCATTCCCTCTGGTAGCTTTAACTATTTTGTAGCTATCAGATATAACTGCTGGGTATAAGATATCTCTAATAACTGCTTCTTAGCTCCCCTGCAATAGGGAGGAAACTCTTAACTGAAGGACTCGATAATCAGCTTCAGGCTGTTTTGTAGCACAGTAAGTGCAGATGCATAGTCGATGTGCTGGAGATTTATTGGAACGTCTTCATTTGCTAACACAGGACAACAAGCAATTCCCAATGCACCTTGTATTCCCTCTTTAATGTTACGTTTAGTCATGTAGAAACCTGCCCTTTGTTTCAGCTCCATCGTTAATCTCCCGGGGGAGTCAACTCTCCGTCGTGAATTTCTGAGGCTGCAGCAGGAGAACAAAAACCGTTCTGACCCTCATCGCCAGCAGCAGCAGCTGAAGGACCAGGAGAAATACAAGAAGCAGCTCCTGACAGAGCGGCAAAAACGTATCGACCAGCAGAAAGAGCAGAGGAGGAGGCTGGAAGATGTAGGGACTGGCTTGTTTCGTTGTTCCATGTCTCATCACAAATACAAGGCGTGCCCATAGAGAGTAGGCTTTGAAAGGCAAGAAGGCTGTGTGAAATTGTCAGCACAACCTGGACTGTAGCCTTTAGGCTTCGGAGAACTGTGTTACTTTTAACACAGTGTTTTTAAATGGGCTCTGTCCTTTTCCTGCTGACAACCTGCCGTGAGGTTTGGGAGCAGAAAAAGGGCATTTTGCTTGAGTTTGGTGGCGGAGGCCCAGGCAGATGGGATGAGAGATTCTGATTTCTTTCTAGTGTGTGTTGCCCAATTCGGAGTCTTTCTGTCTGATCCAGAGTCCTGGCCCCGCTCCTGTTTAAGATGGTACAAGATAGCTGCTGCCGTTTCAGCTGTCTGATGCACTACAGTCTTGGAGGCATTGCTCAATTGCCAACATGTCTCTTCTCATGAGTATCTGGTGGAAGTTCAAGCATTGTGCAAATGCTCCTGAGCTGGCATTTGTGAAGCACGGTGCTGCTCCAGTAAAACCGGGGACTCTGGAAAAGCCCGCCCTTCTCAAAATGATGGGAAACCATTTGTCATTAGATTAGCTGCCAGCCACCACAGAGATCTTGTGTGCCTGCTTAAATGAATGGCAAATCTGCCCTCAGCTGCCGAAAGGGCAAAGGTTTCACTTCGGGTTTGGCAGTTACAGTGGTGGCAGCTTGTGGCTGTTGACTTCTGCTGTGCGGTGTGTCGGGTACCCCTGCTCAGTGACTGCATGGCAGGGAACGGGCCTTGTGATTAATGAACACTGGCATAAGTAATTGGTGGGTACAAAAGTAAAGTAAACCAAGCAATGTTATTCCCTGGCTCTCTTCCAGCATCAGAGGCGAGAGCAGGAGCTACGGAAGCAGCAGGAATGTGAGCAAAGGTGGCCAGAGGCTAAGGTCATTCAGAGGATAGAGGAGAGGTGTAAAGAAGACAAAAGGGCTGTGGAAGATGAGCGGTTCACAGTAGATGGACAGAGGAAATCAGAAAAGAAGCAGGTATGAAAAGTGTTCACTGACAGCAATTTGCAGCTCCCTGTTCTTGTAGCTGATGTCTTTCTCAGTTCCCTAAGGGTGTTCCCAACCTCTGAGTCATAGACCAGAGAGGGACTTTTTTAACGCATTTGCTGCCTCTTGTTCTCAGATTCAGCCTTCTTTCGAGTTAAGTTACATGTTACTGAGTCATCCTCCTTATCTACAGCAATGACACTGCCTCTCCCACTTCTGTCCCTGCCGTTTCTCCGTGCTGAAATGGTCTTCAGTCACTTCAATCTGACTTAAAATATCTTTACTCTGAAAGCTTCCAGCATCAGCTCAACCTAGGCTTAAATCTCCAGTCTCCAGTTACTGTTCAAGTTGTAACCGGGACCGCTTCTTTTTCACAAATAAAAGTGGAACAGAGGTTAGTTTTAATGATGAAGTCTCATTGTCAAGTCTGGCACCTTGGCCACAATGTTCTTTTGTTTCAGCAGCAAACTGATTTGTAATCAAACAGAAGCATGGAGTGTTTGATTAAAGCCCTCTGGTTTTAGGAAAAGTAAAATGAGAAAATATGATTTTCTGACGTGCTGTCTCAAAAGCCAAAGGCAGTGTTTGGGGTCACTTTATGCTTCCTGTTGCTTGGGGTTGTGGCTCTTCTGTCATCCCTGCTGGAATTGTGCTCGCTTTGTTCTTTGAAAAGCCAGTATTTCCAGCAGTCAGCTTGGTTGTGCTCCAAGGCATTGTCCTCTCTGAGGTTCATCACTCTTTGCTTTCAGAAGGTGGAAGATGTGCAGCACAACAGGAAGATGCATCGGACTCTCCCTAAAGATCAGACACAGCTGCTGTCTCTCCAGCATGACCACAAGCAGAAGAAGAAGGAGCCTTCCAAGAGTTCAAATTCAGCAGTGCTTCCTCCATCAAGCAGCACAAGCAAAGAGGTACCATCTTGGCCAATGTAGCATTTTGGTACTTTGCAGTTTATGATGCTGTGGTAATGCTGAAGCAGAGAACAGACTGATCTTTAAACCTAAATCTGGAACTTGATGAGTGACACACTTATGCTGCTTTTGGGTTCCATTAATGTGGAGGATAAGGGAAAGGAAAGGCTGCTCTGTCGCTTCTACTTGAGTTCAGAGAAGGGTTTGACTGGTCAGTACGGAAACTGATCAGTACGGAAAGCGACTGGTCAGTCGCTTCTACTTGAGTTCAGAGAAGGGTTTGACTGGTCAGTACGGAAACAAGGTCCTTCTATTCAACCAGTTGTCATTCCCTTGTCTTCTAAAGAGGGAAAAATTAAGGTAGTGTCTGTCATCTGAGGTTTAACAGATGTCTTTGCTTGATTTTAGGGTTCACAACATTGACCCAGACAGAGAATGGCATCATGCCTTCCAAGCACAGATCTCTGTGCCCTAGTGTCAGGCTGCGATGCCTTTTGTTCTTTGTCCACCAGGATTTTAGATAGATAAGAGTTGGTGGCTCGGGGGTTGCCACCTATAATCCTTGATTAAGGCTGCCCATTTCTCTCTTTTGCTAATGCTGGAAGTATTTCTGCCCACCAACTTGTTCTGCTTACTCTTATCAGGTAGCTACAGGTCCATTTTGTACATGTTATCTCATCATTCCTAGCACAATTATATTTCTTTTTTGATGTAATCCCAACCTGTGAGCCCAATTCTCCAGCTGGTGTGACTTGTTCTGTTACTAAAGTCTGGGTTCATGTCAGAAATTTCAGCAGCTCACAGGTGTGTCCTTGGATGGCTGTGTCTAAGCAGAATAGTGGGTGTGATGGTCTCTGCATTCTCAGCAAAGTGTCCCAAAGTATCCAGGCAAAGACATGAGGAGAGCTTATGCACACATATGTAGGAGGAATGCAGAACTCTGCTTCCTAACATCTTGCTGCAGTCTGCAAGCAAGTGCCCTCTTTGTCATGTCTTCATGCTGAAACTGGCTCCCTTAGCTGAAATTTTCTATATTGATAAATAGTTAAATGAAACCGCTAGGATTGTTGAAATGACGAATTTTAAAAACTGAATAAAGTATGCAGACAGCTAAGCAGCAATATGAGATTGGCAAAACAAAAGCTATTAAGCTCCTTGTTAGAATAGCAGTTTGTGAAAACAGCAGAATAATTACATTAGAAGTACAACTTAACTCTTGAAAAACCAAGTGCCCTATCTCCAAAGGCTTTATTGTATTGACTGATTAAACAAATCATTACCAAAATTTGAACAAACTCCTCTTGAAATCAGTATTTGTTTGATGGTGGAGGACTGGGTCTTATTCCATCTGGGGAGTAAATTGGGTGTGGACAGAAAGGTAAGGTACTTTTGCTAAATACACAACATCAAAGTCAACAGAACTGCTTTGCCTTTGCTTGGCTTTTGGTGGGTGAGGAGAAAACACAACTCAGTTGATTTAAGTTTCTTTTCTACTTCCTTGTGGTTAGAAGTCAAAAGTACTGCAAAATGTCAGCTTAAATACTCATCTCTTGTTTTGGTGTTTTGTAAATGATCCCTTTGTAGGAGACTAAAATGTATTATGCAGTTTAGTGTGCAGTCACTGTTAACTTTGAATTCAGTGGTGAAATAAAATGTCACTAAATGCAGATGAAGTGCTGCCTGCCTTTTAGGTTCACAGCATGAGGCTCTTGTCATTATGCCTACCATAATATACTCTAGTTTTAAGGAAAAATTATTTCACAATATCACTTACTTGATCTCAGAACTTCTTGGAAGTCATAGAGTCTTCCACTAAAATCATAGCAGTACAGAGTTGCATTTTTTGGTTGGATTTTGTAATTATGCCAGCTGTTATAATTGTTCACAAAAATCTAAAAACGCTTTGAAGTTTTGACTGGTTTTAGCAATGATAACTCAATGTGTTTGTTCTTGTTGATATTGATCTTTCCCAGTTCATTAGCCAAAGAGATGCCAGTTTCTCTGGGAGAGATCTACATGGGGATAGAGATAGCCTACTCAAGAGTGAGTTTGCGTGCTCTTTGGGGCTCAGTGGCATTTGCAGGACCAATTATTGATACACAGAAGCTCTCCAGAATCACTGTTGCACTGAGGCATTAAAACCAAACAAGCTTACAAAAAACTCTAAAGCCCTCCAAAGCCTCAAGTTCAATATTTGAATCTTTTCTTGGAATTTTCTTATCTCTGTCGTTGCATTCCTCCCATTGCCAGCAGGTCAGGGTGAGTTTCCCCTGCTGTGTGCAGATGGGAGCTCACTCTCTGCTGTATCTGGTCCCACCAGCACCAGACCTAATGAGCTGAGAAGTCAGGGCTCAGCTCGGGCTTGATCCTGCACTAGTTCAGTGCCTGGGTAGGGACTGGCCTTGGTTCTGGAAGCCCAAGGTGTCGGTGGCCCGAGTTTTCATCTGGATCATAGTATATTGCATGCAAGCACCCTTTGGGCACAGAGGTGGTAGATAAATTATCATAACTAGCATAGTGAAACCACCTTGATTTTTCACATTTTCTTTCTTGCTTTTATGGTAGAATCTGCCTTTCATTATTAGAAATGAAAGGTAGAATTTGCCTTTCATTATTAGTAGTTGCAACCAATGAAAATCTAGCCTCAAGAGTAGTATAACAATGGAGCTCACTGGAGCTAGAATTTCATGGTATTTGGCTGTGGCTGCTTGTTTTAATAAGGCTTTATTGTGAGGTTTTTTTGTTGTTGTTCTCCCCCCAACCCCCCCATTCGAGGTCTGTGAGACTAAGTGGATGGAGTGATTTTCCATCTCCTCAGCAGTTTCCTAGGCTGTGTTACAAATACGCTTACCTTCCTGACATAGGCACAAGCACCTAGATACAGTGAGAGATACCAGTAAAAATGCCCACCCAGATACAGATAACTGTGTTTTTATGGCATTAATCTCTAGTTTCATTGTGTAGGGCTGCTTCTAGGCTGCTGAATCAGAGGATATGCCAAAGACTTGCACTAGAGAATGGGAATTAGTTGTGTTGAGTGAAATTGGAAGGAGTAGTGGGGTCAGAACAATAGGTTAAAGATTTTTGTAACAAGCTGTACCATCAGGAAATATTATTCCTTCTAGATCATGTTCCTCGGTCTTTTCCATAGCGCAAGTAACATACCAAAAGGTAGAGTGTTGAAAGTGTTCTAAAGTTGCAAATGACATGCAGTAATGTCAGACTTGTAGAAGGGGTAATAAATGCACAGCAAAACAGGCTGCATGTTGTCACAAATAAGTAAATGCAGACAGATGATTCATCCCAGTGAAAATCTCAGCCTGCAGCAAATGGGATAGCCTGGAATACAACAGATGGCAACTTGGGCCCTTTTCTTTACTACAGTTTGGAAATCTGATAGACAAAGAAGGGTTGCAAATGGATTGGCAATAATGATTCATATTGTGTCAGAAACGGGGGATCCATCGGAGTCGATGTGAACTGGGCTGCTGTTGAATAACATCCAGGCTGCAAAGCCTGAGGCTCATGTGCAACCTGCTTCTGCTTTCCTCCTTCTCAGGCAGAGGACCGAAAAAAGAAAAGCGACAGCATCCAGCCTTCCTTCCAGTGGCCAGCAGTGCTGGGGCATGAAGCCACGCCACACGCCAGGATGGGGTCTGGCAGCAGTTCCAGCCCTTGCACCCCCGCACCGCAGAGAGCCGTGTTAGTACAGGTACGGTGCTGCTGCCGTAGGCGGGGAGGAGAAAGCACAGGTGGTTCCTAACCAGAGCATCACATCTGAAACCTGATGTGCTTCGCTGCTGGCCCAAATCACTGGGGCCCGTGCAAACTAGCTGAGATGTTTTTTAGTGCCACCATGTATTGTGACATTCTGTGTGGAGCTTAGGCACTGCAGATCAGGGTTAGCTAAGAGCAGATGGCCTGGTTTGTAGAATTAAATCATTGGAGAGCTGGTGCAAGGTCTACAAGAAGGATATTTGTACCTTAGCCTTGGGTACAGGCTAGCAGCTTCCGTGGGGACAAATATTTCAGCCTTGCAATAGGAGTGGGAGAGTCTATAGTTTATTGTAGGGCATTTGGGATTCTGCAAGGAGCACAGTGGCTGGACAGAGGGTAGTCCTGCCAGTTAAAATGCCATTCCTGGGATGAAAGAAGCTACAGTCTGGGCTGGCTGCCTCACCTAGGACAAACCTCTTCGTTCCTTTGCACCCCATCAATGTGTCTGTGTTTGGTAGAACCTCTCCCAGCTGCCATGGGGAGTGGTGAGGAACGAAGCAGTATTTACCAACCTCTTTCACATTCCTTGATGGAAACTACGCTATAAAAATTTTATGCTGTTTAAAGTGATGGTGTTACTTAAGGATAATAAGAGCAAAGGATACACAGTTGTTGCTGTGTGATTTCACGCCCTGCTGAGAGCTGCCCTGTTCCCTACTCACCAGTCAGCACTCCAGCTGAGAGAGGCTGTGTGGACAGGGAGAAGTCAATCTGTACTCTTACCTGCTGTGTTCGCATGGAGACCAGATGAACTTCAGTGGGTAAATTAAATCCTCTGAAGGGTTGTGCTTCCTTTTGCTGGCTGGCAGCAGCTGTTGATGCTAATAGCAGCATGCTTGGATATGCTGCCTGCATTAACTGTATGAAGTGTGAAGGCAATATGAGTGATGGGCCAGTTAGTCACCTGGGGATTAAACAACTCACAGCAATATACTTGCGAAGTTCAATATGTGGGTGCCTTGTTGATTTAAAATAAAAGTGAACCGTGGAGTTAAAATGCAAGCTGAATTCATCACAGATGTCTGTGCTGAAGAACTTCCAGACAGGTTTGTCAGAGAGGGATCATCTGTCATCACTGCTCTGTTCCAATAAAAATTACTTCTCATTTTAAACAATCACGTTCTGTGAGATCCTCGTTGCCCAAATCTCTCTCAAAACTATTTCACTGGAAGTCTTAACAAAGTCCCGGAGGAGCAGGGAGCACTGTTTCTCAGTGTCTTGTATGCTATCTGTCTGGTAAGGGAAATGTGAGCTACTACCAGATCAGAGTGTACCTTTTCTACCTGTTTTGTACCTGTTTTGTGTTTGCTGCAGCACGGTAGCAGATCTGACACTCTGTGGTGGTGTGCAATGAGACATCCTGGACTACATGCAGAATTTCACAGACTTCTTGAACAAAGTCACGAAGTCTGTTTCTCTGCCCAAACCTGCTGCTTGACTAAAGGAGAAAGAATTTAGCTTACATCTGAAATAAACTCATTTTTTTATTTGATTCTGGGGTTTTGTTAGCTAGATCTCCTCTATTGTCTGGAGTAGTATGGCTGAAACAGAAAGAAAGTTAACAATATCAGAAGAACTAGCTCTGCATTAGGTCATGGATTGACCCAGTATCTCAGAGCAGATCTGCTCAGAGGTTTAAGAAAATCCTTTTCCTTCTTCTGTTTTGTAATAACATTTGCACTTAGCTACCCTCTGTATGTAGATTCAGTTCAACTTAGTAACTTGGGCATTGTCCAGAAAGCAGTGTAAAACTCCTTGCTCCGAAATCTTTTTAAAATAACTCCAGTAAATCAGTCTTCTGTACTGAATCACCTTACGTTATAATTTCGGGGGGCAGAGGGTCCCTTTCGTTTGCTCTGCTAGATGTGCCTTTGTGGTTTGAAGACACACAGTAGGTAACACTTCGTTTGCCGGTGCTTTCTGTGCACAAGAAGAACTGCTGTTCTTTCACTATTACTTAAAATAAAAACAATTTATGGCTCAAATCTCAGTAGCTTAGCATAGTTATAAGGGGTTTTATTTTTTAACTCTCCTCCCTCTCCCCTCCCCAATTATTTTATCCTTTAAATCTAAGGGAAATGTCAAACATTGTGATTTGGGGGCTTATCTGAGACATTTTTGGTTTGCTGTGGAACTGCGAAGTCTTCAGGTCACACAGAAACCACTCTAAAAGTAGGAGCGACTTCTTGGCTTTATGTGGAACTTGTGTACTGGTCTCTCCCTGCCCAAAGAAGGTATGTGGATACCATCTGCAGAGTTTGAATTCACCCCGTCACATATAACATGATTCAGCAAAGCTCATCCATCCTATTAAGCACAAATAGTTTTCTGGTAGTCTGCAGGACTCAAAAGCTGGAATTTAGGATGAAATGTAAGTACCTTGTTGAAAAAGTGGCTAGAGAAAAAAAAAATCTTCCTATATTCTGATAATAATATACTTGGCTATGAAACCTATTTCTGCACGCATGGTGAATCCTTTCAGGGGAGCATTTTGCTGTTGAAATATTTCTAGTTAACTAAAAGCTATTATTAGTGACAATCATGTTGGTCAAAAAAAGTAATTTTGACAAAATGGAAGGACATGGATTATGAAATGTTATCACTGCTGAAAAAGCCATTTTCTGTAAAGGGAGTCAACAGAACATATTGTCCTAAAAAAGGACAGAAAGCACCTGAATATTTAACTAGGTGGACTTCTCAGGACTCATTTTTGACAGTTGACTGCCTGCCATGCTGGTCTGGGAGGTTGCGATGGGAAGTTTGAGTGGATGTTTGGTGTCTTTAGCTAGTTTTAGAATTACTACCTGTCAATATTTAAGTGGTGTTGAACATTGTTCTTTTGAAATAACTAGTTTTGTAGAGTTCTAGGGAATTCATAATCATATTAATGAAAAGCTGCACACTTTTCTTTTACTCTATTTTGCTTTTTAAGAACTGGAGAATTTTAAAGACCTGGCTTATAAATCAATAAAATATTTGTCTGAAACTGAACTGCAGGTGTCTCTGATCTGAATTGCAGTAACTCAGCCGGGACAAAAAAATGTGAATTTTGACTCAGACAAAAATTGCCAGCATCTGTCTTAGGCCTGCAAGCGTTGGGGATGCTGTTCTTGCCGTGTGTTAGAGAAAGAGGTCCCTCCCAGAAGAGGTGTGTTAAGGTGTTGGGGCACAGGCTCCCTCCCAGTGCTGGAAGGACGGATGGTGGGCTTGCAATGACTCATTTGGAAATCAGCACCTAAATTAGGGCAGATGGGTTCCCCCAGTGATTATACTATCTAGACTGTGAAATTTTAAATTTTGAAATTAATGAAATGTACTTACTCAACAGTAGTTTTTGCATCAATCAGTTAAGTAGTTTGCTGTGCATTGCCTATGACCTGTTAGCTTCTCTGCAGATTTCACAAGGGAAGATACATGTACAGCAGAGAGGATTTTACTATTTCTTTTTGTTGTACCCTTCACCTTGAAATAATTGTGCCTAACCTGCTGGAAATTAATAACTTCGCAGTGGACAAGGTGAACAGGTCTCTATCCAAACACAACACTCCCTGGACACCCACTAAAAAATTTGATCTCACAAACTGGACCGTTGTTGCCTGTTGAGCTTGGGACCTGTTGCATAGGCAGGGAAGTACAATTCAACATGCATTTCATTTATTTCAAGTGTGAAAATTTCCGGGCCAGTAAGGATGTGTACCACAGCAGTTCACTGTCAGATATGGTGACGGCACCACTCAGCCCCGTGCAGGATGATGTATTCTGGAGCGTGAGTCAAAATGAAGAACAACCCCCAAAGGTATGTGAAATTCCGTGTTTGGGACTTCTAGTGGTTAATGGCACGCCGCTCAGTTCCCATGTGTAGTATCCATCCTGTGGACTTCAGGAAATTCAGTGCAGATCTCATTGCTTGTAGTCTAGAAAGAAAGTAGGAATTTATAGGAAGGTTGATGTATTGAGTTTATGTATATGATATCAGCGCCATCTCCGATTACAGATACTCTTTTTTTGTTACACCAAGTATTTTGTAGCTTTCTGTGAAAAATCTGCCTTGTTGCAGAACAGCTCGTTAGTTTGTGTAATTTAGGTGATGGTGTATTTCTCTTTCACGGAATTTCTAAGAACAAGAGAATTTGTGAACGTGTCTGTGTGTATGCGCACGTGCATTAGTTTTATTTCTTTGTATTTGGGATGGGGGGGGGTGTCCCTCTCTTCCTCCAACCAACATAAAGTTATCACCATTGAGAGAAAGCTCCATTAAGTGACTGCAGGTGCATTTCTCTGTCTGCTTTAAATATTGATCAAGAATAATGCTAACTCTGAGGAAAGGTGCAAGCCACTTGCCCCCTGATAGATTGCACAGGCTTGGAGCAAATGGGAAGCACCTGCAAGTGACTCGCAACTGTCAGCGTTGGTATGGAAGATCCCTCCACGGTCCCTCTGAAGTGTTATTCCTTTATGTCTTATTTTTGCATTGATACAGGGTAAGCATTAGGTTTGTTGACTGAGTCTAAAATATCAGGAGCAAACTTAAAATGTTTTATTAAATCCTTAAGGTTCCAGAAAGGACAACTTCTAAATTTTACAGCAGGGATCAGTCTGGCCATCAGAGGGGCCTTTCAAGGTAAGCTTGTTGACATTTCATGCTTATACTAGTGCTTTTTTGTCAATAAAAAAACTACAGTAAATTAAAAACAGAGCCATAACGGCAATATCACCAAAACTGACATAGGTTCACACCTCATATAACAGATGTTAACAATTATTTCATGTTTTGAGTCAGTTTGTCCACAAAAACAACTAACCAAAGTTCCTGATCTTAAACCTGAAGGAAGTGTCTAAGCCAGCTTCAGTTTGTTGATTGACCTGACTGATATAAAGAGAAACAAGCTTCTTGTAGGTCTGCTTCTCCTTTTAATGCACGGTAGTTCTGTATTTCACTGGAAAGCAGAACTTTTTAATGTATAAGGGCTGTTCTATCTGTAATAATTGATTCAGTGAGTGATTTCATGTGGTTCAGACTGTCCAATGTGCCCAGGTGGGTTGCGTCCAAGTTATTGTGTGTCCATTTCCCCGTTAATGGGCAGCATTGCTGTACAGTTTTTTAACTTCTTGTGATTTGGTGATGCTTTACTTTCCCTTTCATGTTAGAGTAAGGGACTGCTGAAGGGGGTGGGTTACTTGAGGTCCAGGCCTGTTACACTGATGATGGAACATGGGAGTGATGCTGGTCAGGGCTGCTTGGATGCTCTTGCAGATGCTCTACGTTGGTGCTGGTGCTGTTGTTTTCAGAGGTGCCTGGATACTTTGGCAAGTGGGGGACTGGCCCCAACTCCCTGAAGGCACTTACAATGATAGCTTACGAAGCTTGTGCCTGTGGTAGCTTGAACAGGCAAATATGCTGTCTGTAGATGTATCTTGACTATTTTGGCACTCTGCCCTTAAGGCTAGTGTACTTTTCTTATACCCCAGGAGAAAAGACCAAGGATACAGAGAGCTCAGTGGTAAAGGGTAGCCCCACTGGATGTAAGACAAGGGTTGCAGAGATTTGAAAGGGAAGGAGATTTAGCAGACATGACAAACTGATGTGCAGCACTTCTGATAAGCCAGAGCCAAGTCAGGACCACTGTCTGAAAAAGCTTTCAAGTGAAGTCAAGCCCTAAATGCTTTCTACTTAGGAATTATAGGAGGCAAAGCAGAAAAGAAAACAGGTAAGTAAGCTGCAGTGTTACAAGTGAGTGGATTCTGAGCCTTGGGTTTCTGGGTGAGCTGCTGTTGCAGATGTGTGGCAGCTTCTTTTACTGTCCAATGCATTCCTTTCTGCATTGATAAGTCGGTGGTGATGTATCTTATGGGAGGGTACTCCAACAGGTTTCATTATTTGTAAAAGCCATGATATTTAGGAATTGGGAGTGGCATGGATTTGAAGAGGCCAAAACACAAGTAGATATTTTGTAATGACTTAGGAATCTTTATAATATCCGCAAATGATTGCCCAAAGCAAATTGTCACCTCCATCTTCTTCTCTCACTACTGAGTGGCCCTGCTTGGAGCAGCAATTAATATAAAATTTTAGTTTAGCAGGAGTATTGCATCATACATTAACAGCAGGGAACTCAATTCAGTGGCCTAGGAGGTCCGTTCCAGTCTGTGTTCCTCTGTGCAAGATAGTCTGATCTGCTTTTTGTCTTTCTGTTTAGTAGCACTCATCAGTCATCCCCTGGGGGACAGGCTCTGAAGCTAAACAGCAGCAGCAGTGCTCCTGGCAGCAAGCAGTGGGAGATGGGATCTCATCAGAGCAGCTGGTCAACCTCAGGTGATTCCTAAGTCAAAGATTGATCAGTTGAAATGTGCAAAATTCCTATCACTTGAAACGAGCTTCTGAAGGGTGTCAAGTCTTGCGTTGCAAATGGGATAATTTTTTTTTAACGATGTCTTCTGGTGATAGGCTTTTGAGAGCCCTTCGGATTTAATGGTTCCATGTTCGTAAAATATAAACACTTCATCTTTTGAGTCAAAAAGTGGTTGGGAATGTATTTCCATATAGAAAATTTGAATTGCCTCAATTAAGAATTGAAAAAAAAAAAAAAAGTTCTGTTGCACTTACTGACACCATTGAAACTCAGCAGAGCCAACATTACAGATACACAGAATTCAATACTGAGGTTTGCCCATTGGATTTTTCGGCATAACTGTATGCTGCTGTTCTGCATTGCCCAATAAGACAATACAGGTGAGCAGTTGCTGTACGCTAATACTTCTGTGCTCTGATACCATACTGGCTTGAAAGAAGGGTAAGACTCGCTGTACAGCTCTTTATGAAACATTTCTCTGATACTCTTTTATTTACAAAAATGTAGCAGAACTGAAGAGAAAAAAAAAAAAAAAAAAAAATAAAAAAAATGGATAACATCATCCAATTTAAGCAAAGTGCAACATTATAAGTTATCTTGGTATGACCGGTAGCAGTGTAGGAACACAGTGGGCTTGGCTAGTGGTTGTGCAGATTTTTTGCAGTACAGACTGGTTCCTGAGACATGACTTGAGATTCTGGCAGATGGGGACACAGAGCAGAAGTGGGCAGCTTTGTTCCTCTATTGCAATTCCTAGGGGTGTTTTCTGTGGGTCAACCGTAGGACAATTTCTTGTGTAGCTCCTGGCAGAGCGGTGGTGTGTTAGAATGCTTTGCGTCCAGGTTGACTACTAAAGATGGGGGACATGGGGAATCATGCCCAATGCTAAAAATGTTCTGAAACCACACCAGTGAGCTGCTGAGGTAATTTATTTTTAAACTGAAGCTCACATTGTTAATTTGCAAGCCCTTGGTAAATGAAGAACAAATTGCTTTTTTTATTACACTTCCACGATCGAGCCAGTTTTGTTTTCACTAACTACACAGAATAGGAAGCTTTGCTTCAAGAGAAATCCAAAGCACACTTTAAACTGCTTGGGGTTTGTTTCTTTTTGCTCTTACATAATTTTTTTTATTGTTCGAATAACAGCATAGTGATGAACAACACGCAACAGCCCAGCTCAACTTTGCAATGTCTGCGTGATGTGTAACTCCTGTACTATTTTGGCATGGGGAAATGAAAACCTCACCAGCAATGGAAAGAATAGAAAACCTCCCTTGTGGTTTAAACTGTCTCCTCGGGTTCATAAGCATCATTAAATTGCAGCTAGTTCTGGCATATGGTGTTCCAGAAAGAGTTTGTTACTTTCCCAAACCCACAGGGATAATGAATTGGGCAGGAAAGGGCTATAAATACTTTAAGGCTAATACTTCTGCTGCGTTCCTTAGGTACTCAATGACCAATAAGGAATTCTGTGTTGTAAATGCATGAATACATTAAGCTATTGTGATAAAACTATCTAAATAACCAAATAGAAATTCTGACTTGTGTGAGCTTAAATTCTCCCTCCCTTAACTTGCAAGGAGTCCCATTGGTAGCAGTGGAATAGCCATAGGAGAAATTGCTGAATAAGTTACACGTTGAGCTGACTAGTGTGTCCCTGAGACAGGGTGAGGGCACATCTGCTCTCCTTCCCTTCACTTGTATCAGGAACTGGGTGCAGAAGACCACATCTCTCTGGGCTGCCTTTGTTCTTCCCAGGTAGATTTGTGAACAGTAGGGGGATTGGAAAGGAAGATTCACTTACTGATTTGCAAGCATCCCTCCTAAAACACAGCATTAGCACGTGCAGATGGATTCCAGCTCCTCTGGTCTTGTTTGCTTGGGTATTCAATAGCTGTGCAAGCATGGTGGTGAGTGTAGGTCCCTAAGCCACCTGGGAGGGACGCGTAGTGCCACATCTTCTGTGATACCCTTGGGCAGAGTGTCGTGAGGTGCTGTCTGAGACTGTGGTGGCCCGAGGTGGGGGCCAGTTCTGTCTGCAAAAATGAGGGCTGTTATTACCAACTTCCCCATGGCACAGAATGGATGTGCAAGTTGAGATGGGACACTCCATGTGCCCCAAGGGAAGCAGGGGCTGGAAAATGTTTCTCCCTATGCAGCCATGGGAAGCAGCGAGTCATCTTCTGCTTTTAGCTTGATCCCGTGCTCATGAGTGGACGTTGGTGCAGCTGGTTGCCCCCAGCTCAGTTAGGTTTAAGAGAATTGAGATCCTTTAGACTGGTTTTGTGCAACAGTTTTATGAAGGCCAAATCCAGGTACCACGTCTGTTTGCTCGTGAAAGTGTGTGTCAGGCGCTCAGGCTCTTGTACCTTCTCCCTACAGTCACAGCAGTATAGCTGGGTGTCACCTTCAGTGCTGGAAGATGCCCAGCAGTTGGTGATATGATGAGGTGTCTCCGTTCAAGAAGAGGACTAGAGGAAGGGATGAGCATGCCCTCAGCTTTTTTCTTTGCAGTCCTTCCCAGTCCACGGAACAGTTGCTGGTGTGCAGCGGAAATGTGCTGCCAAGGTTTTGGTCTGCTTGTCTTAGTCTTGCAGCATTAGATGGCACCAGTATTGATTCAAATACATTACACTGTGGCATCCAGAGCCATTGGGAAAAAAAGGAGAAATGAAGAGAAAAAAAAGACATTTTCCAGCAGAAGCTGGAATCTGCTTTGGGTGTAATTTTATGCGTTTGTCTTCCTGGTCTCTCACTTTGCTGCACATGCATTTAAAAAAATTAACTTTTTTTTTTTTTCCCTTCCCAGGGAATCCAGGACCAGCCAAGGCAGAGAACGCTTTGTCCCAGAACCACTTCCAGCTGCATAAGAAGTCTGAAAAAGTTTCTCACCCAGGCCAGATTGCAGTAGGTTCTTTTAAATCCACTGATAATTGTGATTTGTTTATAGTTTTCACTGAGGGCATGTCTATGCAGACAGCTCCTCTGTTGGTGCTTGAGTTGCTGTTGGTGCTCTCAGATGCATCCATCTGAGAGGCTGCATGGGTCTGGCTCAGGCTTACTGCTGCATTAATGTGTCTCATCAGATTTTGGTCCAGGTCTGACTTGTGTCCAGCCCAGGTCATCATCAAAGAGTTCAGTTTTTCTGAACCTGCCCAACCATAAATCTTTAGAAAGGAAGGATATGTCTTTAATAGTTCAAGAAGTCATTGATCACCTGTCATGCAACCCAGAAATTGAAACCATGCCTGTGGCTCGTGCTAATACCCAGTGTGTAACTGCCTGGAGTAGGTGCCACCAGACCCTGACACTCTCAAGACTTTCCTGGCTGTTTGCTGATGTGCCACTTAAGGAAAGGATGATTGCTACTTCTCTAACTGAGGCATTTCTTTTCTTTGCTAGTGTTTTTGAGCAGGGGGAGGCAGGGGATGCTTATCAGACAACTACAGCTCACTGTGCTTTATGAAAAGAGCTCACATGCAGGATACTTGGCATTTTAAAACTTGGCAGCTAGGTCAGTGTGGTCCAGGGGATGCAGAGTTGGGCAGCAGGGGTCAGCTGCAGTTTACCAGAGTCCCCAGCCCCTTCTGCCTCGCCAGGGGATCACCAGTTTGAAGAAGACTCTGCATTTAGGCTGATGCCAGTAACATGGGAGGCCTATATATGAGTTCCCATAGGTTTGGGGTGTCTGACTGCCCTGTGGGCGTGAGCTGTGGCTGTGTTGGTATGGCCTGTTCAGCCCAAAGGTGCTCCATACCTGAGCTGTGCACTGCAGCCTGTGCTCCGGCACAGCCCCCCAAGCCTCAGGGAAGTCCAGGGCTGGGACAAATGTCAAATGTCATGGGTCAGTGTAATCCTTCAGTCCTGCGGCAGAGCATGCCTTTTCCTAGGCAAGTACTTCTGTACTCACATAAAGTGCAGCGATTGAATCCTGAATGTTTGAGATTCAAAATAACATACTGATTAAAGTTAGTCATCTTTCAACTTAAAGGAACTTAACAGGTATTTTGGCTTAGTTCACTTTCTTGTGTGAAATACCCACTTGCAATAGACCAACAAAAGCATCAACTTCCTAATAAAGATTTTTGGTGTGGAAGTGACAATAACTGTATTTGCTGGGACAGTAAAATACTGCACATGCTGGTTAGCCCTGGGTTCTTTCATGAGAAAAAAATAATTGAGTTTTCTTTACTTAGAATCCAGGCTCCTTTGCCAAGGGGAGGGATGGTGCCAACTCATTCTTAAAGGCAGCAGACTATTCTTCATCAAGTGATGAAGCTGGCAGCAGTGATGAAGATGACACGAACCATGCAAGGTTGGCTTGATGATTATTATTTTTTTAATTATTCTTATTACTATTTTCTTCCTTTTTATTATATACTTCTAAATATCTGGAAAAAGTTGGCATACCTAAATACTACCTCTCCTCTGAAGTTACTATCAGTCATTTATGTCAGTTGTAATTAAGTAGTTTAATCACACTGTAATGAACTCCCGGAGGTAAATATTTGCTCCATCAGATGTATGCAGTGTTAATAAGCTTTGATGACTTGCTGCCCTGGGACAATGAGGAAACGTCTGGTTTTAACTGAATATTGATAGATAGTGCTTTTGTACAGATTACTTGGCGTTGATCTGTGTTGCAATGGAATTTTTTGAAAGAGTAAAGGAGGGAGAAAGAAAACTGTACACCTTCATGCTAAATATAGACTGTAGTGAAAAAACTGAGCAGACACGGCCCTTGTAATCAGGCAGTCTGTTCACTTTGGGACAAATAATTACCACTGAAAAGCTGATTCCTTCAGCAGGGCTCTTTATAAAAAGGGGATAGTGTAAGCAGGGCTTGGTTTTATAAAATTTGCTGTATTTTTAATATTGCTATTTTGCACAATTGCTGTGGTTGCCAGATGGTGCTGTGGCTTGAACCAAGCTGTTCTCACCTGAACTGTTTCTCTCTAGCTTCTCCTATTGATTTTGTGACTGACATCTTGTGGTGTGTTACCTGTCATGCAAAATGTGTCTTCTGCTGAGAGATAATGGAGCGTGAATAGCTCACTAGTCCAAGTGAAAGAGTTGAAGGATCAGTTGCCCAGTCCTGTTGTTTGGAACAGCAAACAGAATTACTCTTCAGTATTGATGAAGGAAACTTCTACTTTTCTTGCAAAGAGACTTTAAGGAAGTTTAATTCAAGTTCCAGGATTTACTTTAAAGTGCGTGACAAGGCCATGGAGCTCTCTGGGATGGAGCTTTTGCTTTTCTGACATAATTGCACATGCAGTTTTGTCAGTCTTCAGGAAGAGATGCACAGATTTGTAGCACCGTTGGCAAGTTATTGCCTTGGCCTGGTACCAGTCCTTTCCCCTGTGCTGCTCTGAAGAAAGTAGAGTTTTTGCACCTGCACATGCTCCTGATTTGCATTTCTGAAGTTCATTTTCAAAGCTGAGGGATGAGGAGGCAGAATGTTAAAAATCTTGTAGCTTAATCAGTGCATAATCAGTGCACCTGAAAGAGCTCCCTTTTTTTTTTTTTTTTCCTGTAATGCCTTGATGTTCTTACTGCTGCTCTTCCAAATCAACTTACTCTGATCTGTAAAAAGTTTTATTCACTCTAGGTCATAGAATTCATCCTAGACCTCAGAAAGACTCTACATAAAAAATATGGATTTGCCCTGTAGCAATGACTTTGCTGTGTAAGTGTTAGATTACTGTGGTCCTTGCATGCTGTAATGATTTGAAGGAGTCATATCACTGCCTTTGGAAATTTGCATGTGTTGCATCTCCCCTGTGTGTGAAGATCCACCAGTACTGGTTGGAGGTGGAATTATTAGGAAGATCCCTTTTAGGTTTGCCTTCCTTTGCATACAGCCACCCCAAGAACTCCTGTGAAATCAAAAGAATAATCCTGTCCATTAACAAAGTCTTCACCTCGACTGAATGTCATTTATATTAGAAGATAGATACTTTGGGAAATATATCCTGATTAATACCAAGAAATAGCAAAAAAGGGCGGTGATTAAGGTGAAAGCAGCAGCCAGCACTGAAACTTTGCATATTCTGGATAAAGTGAAGGTTTTTGTTTTTCTTGCTATCTAAAGCATATGAATGCAGGATCTGAAGCCCCCTGCTGTAGGACTATTTCTTTATGGGCTTTGACTGAGACACCTTGAGCCAAGTTTTAGCTGGCTGTTGAAAACAATCTGCATTTTTGTGTTCTTGCCTGGGCCATGAAACAGCTTTTGATGTCCACATTTGACTTTTCATGGAGGTGCCTTGTAGAACTCAACTTGGGACATGCACGTATGTGAGAGAAAGAGCTTCATATTTTCTTGGATGAATCCCATTAACCATGCTGAGAAGGCTCGTTTCTAAGGAAGCCAGGAGTCAGGGCAGCTGTCTTTCACCAGTAAAACAACTTTTTGGCTTTGCTTTTCTCTTCAGTGAGATGAGCCGCAATTCTTCCACACACACACACCAGGTTTTTGTTTTAAGGAAAGGGTGTCGGTGTATGTGATCCAGAATCTTACCTGCTTGTGTAGCATATCTATTCCATTGATGCTAATTTCTCCTACTCTGAGATTGCTTCTTCCTCTGATGCCTGCAGCATTCACAATCCCCTGAAACACCGACTTCCCAGGGTCACGTTCTGTATAGTTCAGTCTCTTCTCTCTGTTCTTTATATGCTGTTCCCTACCAAAACTTGAACAAGGTGGGTGCAGGTGTGTGCTTGGCTTTGAATTACTTTCTCCCCCTTACAAGAGGGAGGTTGCCATCATTTAAGATCAGCTGCTGCTTGCTTTTCTGGTAAGAACAGGTCCTTTCGCTCACCATTGATCATATTCCATATTTTGCCATTCCTTCTAAGTTTAGTATGCAAATATTTACTCCTCACATAGAAGGAGGGACAGGGACTCAAACCAAAAAAATAAACAACAACAAAAATAAGCCACAAGGACTTCTACTTCTTCACAGCCATCTTCTGCCAGTAGCTCTCTCACCAAATCTTCTTTGGTATTGAATTGGGCACCATTTTAAAAACAAACCCTTACCCTGTCCTACCTACTCCTCCTACACACCTACTCTCACAGGTGTAGCACTAGAGCCCTTTGCACCAGCATCCTGAACCCAGTCATTTTTATAATTACTGGAAAGGAGGCAGAAAGGTAATAAGCTTAAATGGATTACCATAATAAATATAAAAAAAAAATAACATGGGGTGGATATGCACAAAACTTTGAGGCAGCTCCACTTGGGTGAAAAAGTTTAAAAAGCAAAGATACCACTGGTTGTGTGGGAGGCAAGAGTGTGCTGGGGTACATAACAACAGGTGCTTGCCTTGTTCTTATTCTTTCTTTAGCTGTCTCTTTTTGGTCACTGTTGAAGACATGATACTGGACTAGGTGGCTTTTGGCCCCAGCCAGTGCAGCAGCTCTTACATTCTTCTGTCTTTATGTCCACTAGGCAACATTTCCTTTGTTTCTTTGTACATAAGGTGAGGATGTCCATGTTTCTGGGGCTTGGGACTTATTCCCAGTATGAAATTCTAGTCAGCCTGTTCCGGTAGGCACTGGCAGAGAGGCCCCTGATACCTGCAGACAGCAGAGCAGCGGCTCTGCACTTGCAAGTGCAGCTGATGCTCTTTCTCTGGAGTGCCGGGTGGCTCATAATTGCACACCACAGGGTAGCATATGAGGGGAGACAGGGGAAGTTTTGAAGTAGGCACTTCTCAAATGACAGCTTGAGCCACCAGCTCTCACTTGCCTGAGCTATGCGACGTTTGGAAAATGATGAGTGGAATGCAGGAAGATGAGGGGATGCTCTTTGTCAAGGTGGGGAGAGCTTTCTGCCGTGTGTGAGTGGTCCTCAGGCTCAAGTCCATTCAGGCACAGACTAATCAGCTTGCTTTTGTACAAGAACCTTTAAGTGTAACTAGCAAATGTTAATTATACTCACTTTTGAACATGTATGTATGTGGTGTTTTGCTTTTTTTTGGGGGGTGTCATTTTTCTCCCTGAAGTAGTTCTGTTCATTAATTGGAGTTTGTTGCCAGGCAACTGCTAAGCAGCAGAGTGGCAGATTTCTCAAGGACGAGAGTACCAGATGGAATTGAACTGAAACCCCAAAGCACTGTCGCAGAACAGAAGGTAATTTGGCCATTTGTAAGGGGATGGGTACAGTGGGGGGCAGTCAGATTGTTAATGTGCTTGATAAACGCTGTATCCATTTCTTCTCAGCAGTATTTTCACTGTGAAGTCCTGCTCTGTCATTGCAAATTATAGCTATAAGCTTTGAAAAAATCTGTAGTTTCGGGCTTTGTGCTTCCTATAAAGGTGTTTACATTTAGGTATGAAATTGCACTTCTCTGTTTGTCCTGGTTATTGACTTGGTAGTAGTCTCTGATCTTGAAGGCACTAGGCAGGCTGTAAAAAAAACAGTACTGTTGATTATTGTTGGTCTGCATTGTTGATGTTTTAAAAAATCTTGACCTTTTTAAATTTCAGTTTGTAGAGAACTACCTCTTACTACCTAAAATGTTAGCAGAAGAGGGGGAAACCACTTCATTTCTCCTTATTGGCTTAGCAAAAATACACGTCTTCTCACGTGTCATGTTTTGGTTCCTTCCCAGCTGTAGTTTCTACTAGAGACTTCAAGCCATGTGGATTTTCCCCTGTGATAAATATTAGTGCAGAAAAGATGAAGACAGACAAAGCAGAACGGTGTTCTTTGTGGTCACAACCAAAAAAAAATTACTGTAATAAAACATGCAGTCCGTGTCAGAGCACTTCCACGTATTACTGAGTGTGCTCTTGTTTCACAGATAGGGCGAATAAATTGCTGTGAAACTGGTGTTTTTTCCAGGGCTGTTTGTGTGAGCTGTGGCAGGGCTGGAAAGAAAAAGGATGGCAGAATGGCATCCTTTCTGACTGGCGAAGGAGTCCCACTTTGCCTTTGTCCCACCACCCTCAAGGAGAAAAGACCCTGCTTTGGAGAAGGAATTACAAACAGGGCAAACTCAGTATTTTTCTTGTGGAAAAAACAACCCAGTGCTTTCCTTTTTCCCTGATACCTGGGCATTGGAAATAGGCTGCTTGAGGGAAAGGAGAAGGATGGAGTCTTTGAGACCCAGACTGAAGATGAGATGATGGAGAAGAGTTGAGGTCACATTTTCTGGTGGGTTTAGAACAATGGGGGAACAAGAACAGACAGAGGACCACCACTTCTGTGCATGATTCTCTGTGATGCCTTCCAGTCTTCTTTCTCTTTCTTATGGAGAGCCCTATCCATTCCTCACACTCGGTTTCATCAGCCACAGTTTCTACAACTTCTTCCAACATCCCTTTCCCCAGCCCATCAGCACTGAAATGGTTAGGGTGTAGTGAACTTCCCAAATCATTCCCAAAACCAAACCCCCAAAATGGGGAGTTTGGTTCAGTTCAGCTGAATCTGACTCAAAGCTGAACAAAAAAGCCAAATAACTGTCTTGATTCCCTAATCTCAAATACTGACACGTATGGTTTGGGTTGGTTTTTTTTAGATCTTAATTAAAATGTAAACTACTTAGAGCATCAATTTGTTTTCTAGTTAATTACTTGGCTTTTAAAACGCAAATGCCTTTTATTTGGAATTATCTACTTGTTTTTTTGTTTTTTTTTTTTCCTTATTTTGGCCAGCACTCAAAAAAAAAGCTGATCTGATTTTAGTAGGTTGTTTATCAAAGTCACTACAATGTACAGATTTGCCTTGAATTCAACCAAGCAGATGCTGTTTGAGTTTGGTGGTGCCTTTCCCTTTGGTGTAATTCAGGAAGAATTTTCTAGTGTAGGACTTGGCTTCTGTCCCTCTGTGTTCCAGTGCCAATGGTGTTCAGGTACCCTGAGCGATGACAGCCAGGGGCAGATCCCTCTGCATTGCCCTCCCCATCTGGGACACTGCTTGCTTTACACATCCCGTCTTTCTTCCTCTCAAAGCTTCTAGCAGTGTGCCCAGGTGGCCAAGAAGGCCAACGGCAACCTGGCCTGTATCAGGAACAGTGTGGTGAGTAGGACTTGGGAGGTGATTGTCCCCTTCTACTTGGCACTGGTGAGGCTCCATCCTGAGTGCTGTGTACAGTTCTGGGCCCCTTACCACAAAAAAAAAGACATTGAGGTGCTGGGGTGGGTCCAGAGAAGGGTGACAAAGTTGATGAGGGATCTGGAGACTAAGACTTCTGAAGAGAGGCTAAGGGAGCTGGGTTTTCAGCCTGTGGAAGAGAAACCTTGAGGGGAGACCTTCTTGCTTTTTACCACTATCTGGAAGTAGGTTGTAGAGAGGTGGGGGTTGGTCTCCTCTTCCCAAGTCAGAGGTGAGAGGACAAGAGTAGATAGCTTCAAGTTTTTGTGCCAGAGGAGATTCACATTGGATATCAGGAAAAATTTTTACATAGAAGGGGTTATTAAGCATTGGAATGGGCTGCCCAGAGAAGTGATTGAGGCATTGTCCCTGGAGGTATTTAAAAGATGAGTTGACGTACTGCTTAGTGATGTGGTTTGGTGACGGGTCGTTGGTTTTGGGGTTTTTTTTAATCAGAGTTAGGTTGATGATTGGACTAGATAATCTCAAAGGTCCCTTCCAACTTAGAGAATTCTGTGATTCTATTCCCAGAAACCAACCTTGGACTCTGTATTTTGTGCTGTCAGAGAGTGAGCTTGCATGGTGCCTCACACCTTATGTAGTTTAGAAGTATTTCCTTGAAGCTGGTGGGATCCTGCAAGGAGGTCTGCAGCACCAAACATGTTTGTACTGGAAATGCTGACACCAGATCCTGCTGAATGTCATCATTCTAGAATACAGTTTCGTAATTCAGTAAATGGAAAATAGCAATGAAATGAATGCTATGGGGCTTTGAATTAAATGCAGGTCTAGAACCAACAAGTACCTTCTTCTGACTGTGGTAGATAGAGGTCAGATCTGTAATGTTAGGACAAGTCACCTGATTCTGTCTCTGAGGATGAAGCTGCTTCTTTACTTGTGGCTTTAAGTAACATAGATAAGGAGTGTTTTTGGAACACTTCAGGATTTTAAGCTGGTGTTGATCTTTTAGGTGTTCGCCACACAGTTTTGTATTTAATTTTTTATTTTAATCTTTCCATAGTTTTTTTCTCTACATGATGCATCACGCAGAGCACCCTTCCCCATATGCTCATTATTTATTGTCCTAATCAATAGGAGTTGCATAATGCACCGAAAGTATGCTAAATGTAGGGTTTAACTGTATGTTCTTATGTGCAGGATCAGATTTTAGGGAAACAAATTTCTAGCACCCAAGAAGGCCTCTGGAGCATAAACAACCAGAACTATCTCCTGCCAGATCTCCTGCAGCAAAGCCAAATTTCAGACTCCTCTGTGAACCCACCAAAAGTGCCACTGACAAGCCAGGAACCTCAGAACAAACCTCTGAGTAAGGTAAGAAATTACAGATTGAATGAATTGTACCATTGTTTCACTCAAGCCTTTTAACTTCATCTCTCCTGCCTCTTTTTATGATGAGATTTTCCACCACATCCCTTCTTTTCTTTAAAAGTTTTATCTAGGGGACAGATAAGAAATCCTAAGCTCCCTAGCAGATTTTATTGTTCCACTTGTTTGCCCCCATCTCTCTCTCTGCTCCCTTTTCTTTCCATCCTTTTTTTCCCCGTCTGTTACACAAGCTAGAAGAGCTCGTATCCTCTGCTCCTTTACCTGCCATGTCTGCAATCAGCGCTTTGCTCATCGTCCCTGGCTTTCTTCCACCCAAGTGTCAGGTGCACAAGGTCAGGACAACATGTCCCTCTCAGCAGCCCCGAGGGGACTCTAGCACTGCTGTGAGCACAGGGGTCCCAGGGAGAAACCTGTCAATGGAGGCAGATTACAGCTTTGTCAGGGGCCTCGCATCCTAACCTGCTTTATTTGAAGCAACAGGATCCTCCTTGGTGCAAAAGGATTAGAGCGATGCTCTGTGGCAGACAAGACAGCAGAAAGTGATCATCCTGCTTTTCTTATGAGGACTGCTTATTTCAGTGTATTGTATGGGGATGCCAGGCTGAGTGTCCTGACACAACTTCCTGCTCAGACCTCCTGTCACTGAATTTATACCATCTATTTACTGCTTTTAAACTGTTCATCGTGTATGCCAGATGCCCTTTCTTCTGAACCTCAGCGGCACTGCCTTGCTGTGTGCTGTGTCTGTTTCCCTAACATTATCTTCCTGAAGCAGCTCTTAATTTCCATTGCAGACCCCGTGCACAGAAAGCCCACCTTCAAAGAGCAGTACATCATCTACAACATCGTTTACTTCATTCATAGATCCTAGACTTCTGCCAATCACCCCTCCCACCAGTCCAGTAGGACCTTCCTGTAGCTCTCGTGAGTATGCTTTACCCTTCTCATAAAATATCACTCCTAGCTTATTTTTTGGTGGGGAGAGAAGTGGGAAAGGCTTCTTGCTTGGAAATCAAAACTGTCAGTAACATCTCCAGAAACTGAAACTCCACATTGCTATGAGTTTTTATTGTAGTGGTTCTGCCCTTCTTCCAGCTGTTGCTTGCTCTGTGTCACCACAGAGCTTACTCAGGAATGCCTGAGGAATTTTCTAGATGTATGGGTTTTTCCCTTGGGCTATGTAATGTTCCCAAGGTGTTTTCTTACCCCTCTGGGGTTTCTTTCGTTCTGTCATAAACACATTTAACGTGAGATGTAGCCAAACACTCGAATTTTTCGTGATTGCACATGTCTTCCATTCTAGCATCTAGTGCAAAACCTGAGCCTGTCAGGAGAGAAAATGCAAGGAAAGGCTCTGTTGTCAACGTCAACCCAACAAATATCCGCCCACAGAGCGACAGTCCCGAAATCCGTAAATACAAAAAGAAATTCAACTCGGAGGTCCTTTGTGCTGCTTTGTGGGGTAAGCTCAGAAGTACTTGGGCATGTGTGTGGAGGGCAGGCAGCAGCAGGAGAGGCTGGCACTATGTGCCAGGCGTATTTCACAGTTGTATTGCACCTCTCCTGTCAGAAAGTCCTGGAGCAGATCGTTGCACAGATACCTGTGTTGCTTGCGTGGCACTGCCTTCCTGCTAGAAGATGGCAAACAGATGACTTAGAGTTGCAAAAGGATGTTGTGCGTCAGAATCAGAAATTCTTTTGATCAGGCACCAAACTGAAACTGTGCTCACTGGAAGAGTGAAAAGTTGCAACTGCTTAATAACTATTTTTGCAGTTCATGATACTTACTCTTGTCTTAGCTGCGTACAGGTACAGCTGAGAACACAGCTCTGACCCACTGAAAATAAACCAGATCTGAAGCCTTTTAGTCTCACATGTGTTCGGTATTCCAAGAATCTGAGGCATGTCAGGCATCAGTATTTCCAGAAGGTTGGCTTCCTTAGTTCCCCGCTGTCAGTGCTTACTCAGAACCTCACTGGATTAGCCTTTTTACAAGGTCAGCTTCACATGGTGTACAGCCAAGATGAGTGCAGTCAGACCAGCTTTCAACAACTGTAGACATTGTCCTGCTCTCACACCAGCTAAGCTCTTGAGTTGTTTTAATCATCCTTCTGCTTCAGAGTAACTGACATGTTTTATGGGACTCACCCAGCGTTTTGCTCCTCCTCACTTCTTGAGTCTGGAATGGAAAACAAATGAAGTAGATGAAACATTATCCAAAGGAAATGTAGATTTCCAGTTTACAGCTTCACATATCTTGTGTAGTGTATGTTTGCAGAAGTCCAAGATTTTAAATTAAGTACAGAATTGTGAGACAAAGTCCGTAATTAAATGTGC
Source organism: Pedionomus torquatus (assembly GCA_013398155.1). Taxonomy (NCBI): domain Eukaryota; kingdom Metazoa; phylum Chordata; class Aves; order Charadriiformes; family Pedionomidae; genus Pedionomus; species Pedionomus torquatus. The sequence goes on from VZRU01014475.1 coordinate 656,964, forward strand.
GTTGAGGTTGAAGAGTACCAGGAACTCATCAGAGCATTGCCAGTAGAGAAGGTTGCTTCTTACAGCAGGACACCTCATGTCGTTTCTTTAGAACCTGCTGATTAGGAAATGTAGTGGTTATGCCAGCTGAGCACAATTTTTGACGTCCTCTGATGTCAGCAACCCACTGGAGCCTTTGCTTCCTCGGGAGCAGTTGGATTTCAGATGGATTAACTTCTTTAATTTGGCATTTGAAAGCATTCTTCCAAAACACAGACTGTTTTCAAACGAACTGCTTCCTCCTAACAGCAGCCCTTCTTCCCCCAAGTTTGGTCCTCCTTTGATTTGAGTGTTGTATTTGGGGAAAGAGCGATTTTGATTTTGATTTTATTTTTTTAATTGATAGAGAACCTTAGATCATTTAGTTGGATCTTCTCTGTTGCCAGTGGAGTGGTGCTGGACTGGGACGTTTGCAGCGCTCACAGGCACTTTCTCAAGGTCACCCAAGAAGTTCAAGTTCACAAAACATTTTTCTTTTTCTTTAAATCAACAATGGCTTCAGCAGAACTACTCGTTCTTCCAGTTACATAGGCATAGAAGTTTCTGCTGGGTAAAAATTGTTGACTGTGAGATCCTTTTTGTTCTATTCATTTTTCTGGGAGGTCATTGGCAGAGCAGCAGACTAATTATCAGGTGCCATTAAGTGAGACTTAAGTGAGAATCAGTTTTCAAAACGACAAACGTTTGGTAGCTTCTGAATCATTAGGTGATTTATGCAGTGTTTTTTTCCGTCTGTCAACAGGAGTAAATTTACTGGTGGGAACAGAGAATGGTTTGTGGCTGCTGGACAGAAGTGGGCAAGGAAGAGTTTATTCACTGATTACAAGGAGGCGATTCCAGCAAATGGATGTTCTGGAAGGACTCAATGTGCTAATTACTATATCAGGTTAGTTCAGTGTCTAAAAGTATCTGACCTGCATTGGGGTTGAAAGCAATTAAAAAGAACAATTAGGTTATAAACTAGGTTGAGGAATTTCCTCTTGCAGCAAAACCACAGGACAGTTATTCTTGTTAATAGAAAAACTGTCTTGAATTTTTAACACATATATTCTCATTTCAGAGAGGCTTTGGGATATTTCATTACCTGGTCAATGTGCAAAATGGTTTATGGGAACTACAAAGTGTTTCATATTCTTAAAATGAAGCGGTTCTCAGCAAGTTATAGTTATTTGGTCTTTGCTTGTTTCTGTGATGGGTGAGCATCTATCTAAGTGCAATTCTATTAAAACACCATTAAATAACCTAATTCTGTGTTCAAGAAGACGTATGAGCAGTAACATGAGAGTGCTCTATACTGCAAAAACATTGGTAACATTAAATGGAGTAGTGTCTTCAGCCTCTGCTGACAAACAGCTTGGACTTTGTCCTGTGAGATGCTGAGGCCCTTATTCCCCATGGATGAGAGTAGCCTCAGGGGATGCTTGCTACATATTAAGGTCAGCGATGTAGTTCCAGCAAGGAATGGCAGCTCCTTCCCTCCAATCCACACTCACCGTGGTAGGTGGTGGTGAGAGAGCAATTTGTCCCGTGTTGCCAGCTTCAGTTGCTTACATGACAGAGTCCTTCTCTTTTAGAGTAATCTGTGATCCCAGCCTGCTGTTGAACACATGTACTTACAGACTAAAGCAACAGAAAGACTGACTGAGATGAAAGATGACAAAGTAATTCTCACCTGGAAGGGCATCCAAAAGAAAATAGCTACTCGTAATGAAGATTGTCAGTTAATTAGAACTAAATGAGTCCATTTATTCAAAGTGGCCATTGTAGGCCGTACCTGTGTTCCTTTCCTTACATCAGAGAGTAATTGCCAGACAGCATGATTGTTTCTGATAATACATGTGTCTGTAGAGACCTATTCTTTGGCCTGAGGGAAGATTTTCAGTCAGGTGTGAAAAATCTTGCATGAAGCTTGAGTCACAAGGTAAGTGCTTATGTGCCGAATGCCATTGGATTGCTCGTGTTCCAGTTCCCTCCTGTGTGTCACCATCACACAAGGCTTTGCTGCTGTGCTGTTGGACTCTTCTGTCACCTTGACGAGGCACAAAGACCCACTCTACTCAAGGTCACAAAACTCCAGCTCTTTCAAAGTATGGGAGAGTTTTTCCTTTAATGAGTTAAAGCATTATGTCTTCCCCCCCAAATCCTAGGGAAGAAGAATAAGTTGAGGGTCTATTACTTGTCATGGCTGAGAAACAAAATTTTGCGCAACGATCCAGAGGTGGAGAAGCGGCAAGGCTGGGTGTCTGTGGGTGACCTGGAAGGCTGCGTACACTACAAAGTCGGTAAGGACTTGTTGGTTTTTCCCTTGAGGAGCTCTGCTTGATCATTCTTTTGCATCTTGTGACACCAGCATTTTTCTTCAGCTCTGTTTCAGGATTGCATTGGGCTGAATATCTCTTGTTTTATATGGCAGGTGCTTTGCTCCCTGTCATTCCAGGCAGCAGCTCTTCTTGTAGCAGTTACCAGGTGATGCTATCGGTATTCCCTGTGACGGCTGGAAGAAGGGAGTGCCAGCACTAGTCTATTGCTCAGTCAGTGGTTTAGAAGTTCTGTACTTCCTTAAGGTTTTAATTAGACTGATGTTTTCCACCTCTGTGCTATTCAGCTTCCTGCTGGTGCTGAGAAACTGGACTACTCAAGTGCTAGTAAATCATATTTGTAGGGTGTCCATAGGTAGATCAGGTTGGATGTGCAGCAGCTCATCCCTGTCTCTAGATCATAAAAGACCTAGTTTGTTTAAACTTGCATAATGGAAATGGTACTGTAGTAGTTGAAAAAACTTCTTGTTTTTATTTGGTTTTCAGGCAGTTCATTCTTGAAGATGAACACCAGGATTGTGATAGTTTCTAACATTTAACTGTGTGAGGGGGTGTGATGTATAGTGTAAGTTCTGCTGTAGTGAAAAGGTGGTATATGAACGTGGCACTTTGTCAGGAAGTGTAGTGATAGGACAAGGGGTAATGGTTTTAAACTGGAAGAGGGGAGATTTAGATTGGATATTAGGAAAAAATTCTTTCCTGTGAGGGTGGTGAGGCATTGGAACAGGCTGCTCAGAGAAGCTGTGGATGCCCCGTCCCTGGAAGTATTTAAGCTTGATAGGGCTTTGAGCAACCTGGTCTGGTGGGAGGTGTCCCTGCCCATGGCAGGGGGGTTGGAACACGGTGATCTTCAAGGTCCTTTCCAACTCTAACCATTCTGTGATTCTATGAAATCAAGAAAGGATTATAGAAGAGTGCAAGAGGTGGCAAGGTGCCTGGTTCTCATAAATACCTTGCTTGAGTGATTTTTTTGCTTTTATATCTCACAGCTTTAAAAAAAGTGGCAAGGGTTAAATCCAAGAAAGAATGTGAAACAGATGTGCATTTTTACTTTTGCTGTGATTATAGCTAAGGACCCACGTATTCCACTTCAGTTGTTCGTCTTTGGGTTTGGTATGTTTGGATTTTTTAAAAAAATAGTTATTCTAAAATTAGGCAAACTTAGGTAGGAGTTTCTGTGTTTACATATACAAGCCACTCACTTCTTTCACAAAACAGCTGCTGTTGTTTTTCTCTTGGTAAATCTTCTTGTAGCTTGACCTTTGGTTTTACAGCCATTTGTCCAGGTAGAAGAGGAAAACAATGTGCTGTTTTGTATTTGACTGGGGTCTGGGTTTTTTCCGTCTTTCTCTGCCTAGAGTGAGATTTTCCTGACCAGTGACCATCATTATCCACTCTTCATGCCTCTGCTATATGTTTGGCCAGTGCCATCTGCTCCTTCTGTAAGCAGCAAGGGCTGATGGGGCCCTCCTTCCACAGAAAACAAACCTGACTTCAGTAGCGTAACACCCGCATCTTTTAAAAATGCCTGCCAAGAAGACACTGAATGTAAAACGAAGGGTGAATGCCCTGGGATGTGATACCCTAGCATTCTGTTTCCAAAGCCAAGGCTTGTCTGTGGCAGAGTGAAAGCACTTAAATTTCAATGCACAATTTTTTGTTTATTCTCAAGGGGCCCAACGTGACCTTAATCAGCTTAGAGAAATTGCTCCTCTCTTAAATGCTCTCTCAGAAACATGGGTGTCCTTCGCCCACGCTAGCACATGGGGGTTTAACCTCACATATCAACAGTGAAATGAGGGTTCATCCTGCAGAATGTAACCGAATTGTTCAGTCAACATCCACCATTCCTCCAAAAATAGCTTGTTAACCAGCAATGTTGATGTGTGTTCACACATACAAAATAAAGTAGGTTGGCTCATCTGTAGAGTCAAGACCTTTTTTTTTCTGACTGGTAAGATTTATATTTTTTTTCCATACGTATCTGTAAAGCAATATATAAATGCTAACACTCATCTAGCTTTACTGAGAATAAATGAACTATAGGTTTTCAGTCAAGGTATTGTCACTAGTGATATTAAACATTGATGTCCAGAATCCATTAGTCTCCCTTGCTGGATAACATATGCCTCTCCAAGTAATCCATTGAAATTATTTCGTGTGATGAGATGGTCTTTGATTTAAGTGTCTTTCTGGTACCTAAGGAATTGTTCTTCTTGTATTACAGTAAAATATGAGAGAATCAAATTCCTTGTAATTGCTTTGAAAAACTCAGTGGAGGTTTATGCTTGGGCTCCAAAGCCTTATCACAAATTCATGGCGTTTAAGGTAAGTGAAACTTCACTTTGGTTCAGATGTATCATCGTCTCTCATCTACTCTTTGCTTTTTCTTTTTGTTGCTTTGTATAACGTTTATTTCTAGCTAAAGATAAAATGAGTATTCTGTTAAAAAAAAATATTAGTTCATTTGATATACGTTGGAAAGGACAGGCATAAAAATGTCACAGTCCTGATTCTGTTAGATGTGAATAACTTGTTCCAGTGCTGTGCCAAAACATACATTTGAGTTCACAAAGTTGATGCCCGTTTCCCTCAAAAGAGGAGGAAATTGAACATAAATGGTACTGAGCATAATTTTTGCCTAGTCCATTTCTAGAATCTGGATTTTTTTTAAAACACAGGTGAATTATCCAGTTCTCCTTACAGCTCTGGATGATGGATGCTTAGCTGCCTAAATACAGTATTTAACAAAAACTTTTGAGTTTTGAAAATTCTTAAGATCATATATGTACATCTGTAAACCAACAGCTTTATTGTGTTACACGGTGCATTATTTTTTTCACAGTCCTTTACCTCACTTCATCATAAGCCACTGTCAGTTGACCTGACCGTTGAAAATGGACAAAGATTAAAAGTCGTATATGGCTCAATAGTAGGCTTTCACGCTATTGATGTGGACTCTGGATCTGTGTATGACCTGTACCTTCCAACACACGTAAGATACTAAAAAAAAAAGTAATAATTACTTAAATGCCTCTGTGTATTGATGATGATCAGGTTAAGAGTTGTGCTGTATTTCAAAAGGCAGGGTAAGCGAGTAATTATTGTATGCCAGCTAATAGAAAACCACTTTTCACATACTTTTGTAACACCAAAGTTCTGTTAAAAGGCTTTCATCACATTTAGAGTATAAATTTTAATGGTTTAATGTCAGAAAGCCTGTTGTATGAACAGTACTACTTTAATGGGTTTATCCTGGAAATTTAGGACTTCTTAAGCAACCAAAGACACAATAATATCTACCTGAATTTAGGTGATTTACAATCTGCCACTGTGCTTTTCAGCTTGCTAACAAGCTGATTAAATTGTCACTGAATTGAGCTGGAATTTGGCCTGGATTGCAAAGAGGGTTGCAACATGTTTTAATCTTGACCCCACTGCAAGCATGTTACCCTTGCACCGGTGGGTACGGGTAGCTAGAGGAGCCAGATACACATGTGCACCCGTGAATAATCCCAATTCCTTTGGCCATGGAGCAAAATTGCATTTGTTTCGTGTGATCCAGGCCCTGTGTGCAAAATGTGATTTGCTTTTCAGCCATACCTTTGCAGAAACCCAACTTCCAGACTAAAAAAATTTGCCAATCTTCTTACCGTTCTGTTGCCTGTGAAATCAGTCCTTAAATTCAAGAGTTTTTACAATTTCCTCGGGATTTTCTCAGTAGCTTGTCAAGAAGTTGGCGTGGGGGTGTTGATTTCAGGCTGGTGTGCACCTATTGCATTGTGCATCTGTTCATTGAGGTGACAGTAGTCACTGAATCCCTGCTTAAACTTAGCAGCAAAGTAATTCCCCTGCCAAAGCGAATGGCTGGTGTGGGGCTAGCCATATTCTATCCTATAGTTTTAATCTTTTTTTTTTTTCCACTTGCTGTTTGCTTATTTTTCAGCTGTTCTAGATAGTTCTTTTCAGAGCCACAAGTCCCAAAAGCCAGAGAAACGTGGGGACTTAGATCCAGAAAACTAACAGGTTCCCCTGGCTCCAGTCTGACGGGAGGCTCCTGGCAGGGAACCTTCTGTGGACGCTTGAGAACCTCCCACAGTCAGCAGAGCTCCTCAGGGGCAGAGGGTTAGCTCCATCCGCGTGCCATGCCCTGCCTGCATCCCGAGGGAATGTGTCCCAAAGTTACGCTCAGGAGGTCTGAAGAAATTTCATCCCAGATCTGCATGTTTCAAGCCTGTGCCTTGAACCCTTTTACTTTTTAACTTCTTTTTTTCTGCCTCACTCTTTCATTTGGCGTTTTCAAACCAAATGAAAGCCCAAGCCTCCCGTGCAAGCCACTTGATCACTCTGCTGCCCTGACAAGGGACAGCCTTCAAATTCTGTCAGTCCCCGGTTTCTGATGGACATGATGTTGGAGGATGGCTGTTAAGTTTATAAACTTCTCTTAATTTTCTAGCTGTTCAGAACAAGCTAAAAGCTTCTACTCTTTATTTCTCATTTGGGGTTTTTAAGGTACTTAATATTTGTTTTGATAGAGGGTTTATTTAAGCTGACAATTAGTAGCTTTGTTAACTATGCAACTCTGGAAAAATTCACCTCAATTCATAAATCTCAAAGCATGGTGCTGGCGTACCGTCCCTGGAATCTGATCTAAGCAAGGTGAATAATGACTTGTCAAAAAGATCATTAGCATAATTGCCCGAGATAAGAAAGGCAAAGAAAAAGAGGGAACCTTCTTTGAGGCTGTAGTTTTTCCACAGGCTGCAAATAGAATTATGTACCTGATGAGAGAGATTTCCCAGGTGACTGTCCTGAATATGTGGGTCACCTTAGAGACCGACTCCGTTTGTGTGTGCTCTTCAACCACAACAGTTAGCATGTACTAAAAATATATTTTCCCTTTAGAGTCTTGGACCCGAAATAAATCTGCTGCTCTATCTGTGGCTCTATCTTTTTTTTGCTATTTAATTATTTTAAAGAGCATCTGCTAGAATTGGAGCTTTGTGGTGGCAACAGACCAGACTTTAACAGGCTGACTTAAGATACTCTTGCTTTCTGGTAGCCTCTTTTCCTGGTTCCCCACCTCTTTCTTCATCTCTTTACCTGCTCCGATCGCTCATGCGAGTACCAAGGCAACGCATTAAAATTGCTCTGCGGCTCTGGATACCCGTTCTAGTGTTACGGATAGTTGTTGCGGAGGCATGGAGTCAAGTGGTTGGCCCAGGTGTATTCGGTTTGGCAAGTACAGCTTCAGTGCTTCTTTTTCTGTTTGTTGTGCCCTGATGGTGTGCATAAATGTTATGTGCTTGAAGAAAAAAAAACAGATGTGTGTTGTTGGCTTGTGAAAATGATGTAGAAACTCCAGTCATACGCTTCCTATAAAAATATTTAATCGTAGTGGTTTAATTTACTATTTAACATCCTGGTTTGAGTGGTGCTTTAAACAAGTAAGCGCTTTGTTATTGTTTGTTAAGGCTGTCCTCTTGTTCTTTCCAGACCACTTTCATAAAACCTCACCTTCATGGTTGTATACTTTGACTTGTTTTCTTTTCTCTTTTTTTTTCCCCCCACTCGGGACATGTCGGCTCTCTGAGAGACTCCAGTGCATTGAACAGCTGTTAAAATAATGTGTGTGAGTGAAATGCACTGTTCCTGGGGGATGCAGAAAGTGTGTGCCCAACAGCATTTAAATGGGGAACTATTTGTAGTGAAGGATGAGGGAAGGGAAGGACAGAGCGTGGCTTGTATTTGAAAGGTCCTGATAACTGTTACAGCTGCAGTTAAAATTGTACAGGTTTCAGCTTGTGAGTTGGGGATAAGGAAATATCATGGAAAGTGAAAGCACTGATTTCCTGGAATATGGAAGCTTTTGTCCTCCCATCTTCCGAAATAACTGTGAATTCAAATCTAGTTCGCCTTTCTTCTACGTATAGAAAGCAAGCGTTTTGTTTGTGATTAAGTAAATATTATTGTGTCTCAGTGGCTCCATGGCTTCTTGAAACCATCTAATGCTGGGAAATATGAAGTGGAATGTTGATTTGTTTGCAAACCTACTGTCCTACTCAAAGCGGGGAGGAGGGGAGAAAGCCTGTCTCAGAGGCTGGCTAGCTCACGTACAGCCTTCTGAAAACAGGCATTTCTTTCACTTTCCATGAGCCGCGACCTGGTTCTTTTTATTGCTCTGCCAAGCTAGTTAGATTGATGTAGTCACTAAAATTGCTGTCCGTTTTCTGATCTAAATCTTAGTAAAATATGATTCTAGATCCAGGGGACTATTCGCCCGCATGCCATTATCATCCTCCCAAATACCAGCGGAATGGAGCTTTTACTCACCTATGAAGATGAAGGCATCTACATTGATATATATGGGCATTTCACAAAGGAAACTGTTTTACAGTGGGGAGAAATGCCAGCATCTGTAGGTATGTATGAAAAATAGCACTTCATTGCATATAAGATTCTGCCGCGTGAAGCCTGCCTTCTTTATGAGGTTTGTATCCATACGAAAGTGGTTGCATGGCACATAAAGCAACTTCTGAGCAAACCAGACATGGAAAGAGCAAACAGATTTATGTATGTTTGTGTTAAGACAGCCACTGATTGCAATAGGGTCTTCACAGTTGGATCAGAGTTTGTATTCTCGTCACACTGTTTATGGCATCATACCTGGACCATAAAGCCAAACTTCACTGGGGACACAGCTTACCACCAGTTTTCATGGACAGAATTACATGAATTACAGAGAGGGGAGCGGGGAAAGTGCTTGTTTCCTACTCTGGTTGTTCATAGCCCACAGCGTTCTATGTAAAAATTTACAGCTACAGAGGTCGTTACAGAAGAGATCCATAACTGCTGTCAAATGGTGCCTTAATTTTACCACTTTAAATTCACAGTCCTGCCAGCCCAGGGTATTTCAAATATATTCTCAATCTCTCTGCTCTTGCACTTGGCTTCGTAGGAGGAGATTCTAACTGTATTGCAGCCAGGACAGCTGTTTGTTTCACCTTCCCCAGAGAGCTTCAAGTTAACAGTGTGGGGAAAATAAAGAACAACACAGGCAGATTTTTGGTTTTATTATTTGTTGCTTTTAATTTCTTTTCTGGCTCACTCCTATTCTTCTGCACCTTAAAACAAACATACCAACAAACAAAGCCCAAGACACTTAGACTGTACAAAAGCATATTATTAACTTGGCAGAAACTGGATGCCACAGTGAAAAATTGAGGAAGTTCACCTTTTTCTTTCTATTGGGTAGTTTGAGCAGAAGTCCATTAAAATTAGAGTAACACCCTTGCGTAAATGCCCAGTTTGACATTTCTAGAGGGTTTTCAACTGTACTGAGGGGAAGAAGCCCACCTCTGGAACACAAATCATAGCATGGTGAGAGTTGGAAGGGTCCTCGAAGATCGTTGAGTTCCAACCCCCCTGCCATGGGCAGGGACACCTCCCACTAGAGCAGGTTGCTCAAAGCCCCATCCAGCCTGGCCTTGAACACTTTCAGGGATGGGGCATCCACAGCTCCTCTGGGCAACCTGTTCCAGTGCCTCACCACCCTCACAGGAAAGAATTTCTTCCTAATATCCAATCTTAATCTCCCCTCTTCTAGTTTAAAACCCTTGTCTTATCACTACACTCCCTGACCAAGAGTCCCTCTCCAGCTCTCTGTGGGCTCCCTTCAGATTCTGGAAGGCTGCTAGAAGGTCTCCCCAGAGCCTTCTCTCCTCCAGGCTGAACAGCTCCAGCTCCCTCAGCCTGTCCTCATAGGAGAGGTGCTCCAGCCCTCTTCGTGGCCCTCCGCTGGACCCATTCCAACAGCTCCATGTCCTATGTTGAGGACTCCAGAGCTGGACAGTACTCCAAGTGGAGTCTCACAAGCGCAGAGTAGAGGGGGAGAATCCCCTCCTGCAACCTGCTGGTCACACTGATTTTGATCACTATAATACAACATATTCTTTGCACTATTTCAGTAAAATTCAGCAACAAAACCGCTTCAGTTTCAAAAAACAGGCACAAGGTTATAAGCTAACTACATAGTGTTTGCTTCACTATATTGTCCTTATGTCCAATTTTCAGCCTGTATTCAGAGCTGCAAGGTGTAATGAAAAAATATATTGAGTCAATTCTCCGTTTTTTCATAGGAATATCTAATGGTCTTTGATACACTGAAATTTTACACCCATTCTGAATTAATGTTAGAAACACCATAAGAAATAATCACTAATCAAAAACCAATTACTCGGCTAGTATAAGAAGAGTTCTAATGAGAAACACTGAACGTCACTGGTGCACTGACTAATTCTACTGGAAGGAGACAGAAGCTTTCAAGAAATGTGTTGTTATAGGAGGGGCTTCCTTAAGCCTTACTAAAAGCAGCAACCTTTCTTAATGTGAATATTTTCTTTAAAATGTAATGTCTTCTCCACCTTACAGTGAACATATATGATACATGATTTCCTTAAATATTTAAACTCTTTTTGGTTTTCCTGCATGTACTTCATGTGTTAGAACTCCTTTATCCTGCCTTGTGAAGAAAGAGTTTTAAAATCAGCCACATTTATCTAAGTGTCCAGCCAGAGATTAACCCTAATAACATGTTTAATACTTTTTAAACCTGGATGTTATTTGTAACTATAACAGGCATTTCTAGTTGTATCATTCTTACCATATACTGTGGCCTAAAAGGTGACTGTTACTAGGCAATAAATGTGTTTCAAATATAGATGACATGTGAGAACAAAGGGCTTTCTTACAGCCTGCTTTTTAGGAAGGGGGATATTAAAAGAAGGGTTGCATAGATCTGTGACTCCTACTTGGAAATTTGCAATTCGTCTCACTGAGGACTGATTGCTCTCAAAGTTTTTTCACTTAATCTAGATCAAGTTTGCAGGAATGCCTCAGAAGTGAAGCAGAGAAAGCTCCTTCTTCTCAGTGTTGCTAAAAGTACTGAATCATCAAACCTATAGATAAGAGATAGGTTTGCACTGGCAAGGCCATAACTGGAACACTGCATCCAGTTTTAGGCTCCCTGGTTCAAGGGAGACAGGGAACTGCTGGAGAGAGTCCAGCATGGGGCAACAAAGATGATTAAGGAATTGGAGCACTGTAAGAGATTCTGTTTTCCTGGAATTTCCAGACCCGTTTCAGACCGCCTAAAGTCTGTATGTGCCTATCTCAAAATTTTAATTCTGTATTTCAGAAACAGAAGGGTTTTATTTAACCTCAGGGTACTCTCTAGTAATCCTTTGCTTATTTCTTGATTTCTTTAAACAATTATTTTGAAAGAAAACTTGTATTTGGAGAGAGTAATATTTTTATTATAATTGATGGATTTAGGGCAAGGAATCTAAATATAGCCTTACTCTTGTAGTCTTTAAGTTGGGACCTCTGTGACTGACCTGTTAATAAGAAACTGCAGAAAGGAAACTCAAATCCCGTGGGAAATTAAAATTGTAGAAGTACTCTGTCTATGTTTAATCTGAAAGATATTTCACATATGTAGGGCAAAATATAAATATAGCTATAATATTTTCTTTCTATAAAACAGAATTAAAAAAGGACTTAGGAAACATCAAGTTAATAAGGTTTGGGAGCACTTTTGCCCTTTTGTGTGAGTAATGAATTATTTACAGTATGTAGTCTCAGAGGGTTGGCACAAACCTGAATATTACCAGAGTGGGGAACCAGTAGTAGTCCATATTTTCTTTGTTGTGCACATCCTATAAGCAAAGGATGCTACTGTAGACAAATCAGTTCTACTGGGATAATTACAAAGGATGACAGCAACTGGGAGCAGAAAAGCTCTGAAACAAGAGATGCATAGAAACATACATTTTTAGGAAACAAAACAAAACAAAGTTAGTCATAAATTTATTCCTGGCTTGCTTGGGGTGGTTAGGGAACTGTATGTCTTTGTCCAGTGCAATCTGACAAAAACATACAGCAGTAAAACACTTGCCTTTCTTGGCTAATTTCTTAATTTGTCCATTTGTGACTTTATTCAGCCTTAGCTTTCTTCCTTTTTGATTTTGACTGTCTAGCCTCTCTCATTTAGTAGAAGTTCTCCACAGCTGTGACTGGAGGAGGAGAAATACCCACTTCTATCCAGGTAACAACAGTAAAACTATTTAACAGAATTGCACAAGAGAAGTTGCTGGCTCTTTTCTCAGTTTTCCCAAAATAGCTTAACTTTAGAGGCAGTGAGTTTTAAAGCATGGACAACAGATAGAAGTACATGCAAGTAGCTAATCAGTCCCTAATCAGTGATCAGCAGCATCAAGGTTGGGTTTGAGAGGGAACAAGCTTTGGTACCTCACAGGTCGGTGTTGATATCTCTGTGTTATTTCCATGCCCAGTTTTCAACATGTCTCCCTTCTATTTAGTTTAAAATAAATCAATAAACATGCTTTCCCCAAAGAGTGGGGAACCAATAAAGCACATGAATTCATAGGGAGTACTGGGATTGACCAAAGGGTCAATCAAAGAAGGGTTCTGTAAAATTGTACTCAGTTTGAAGAGCTTAGTGCTACTAAACTAAATCAGTAAAACTAATTTACAGAAAATTGGTTCTGTTTTACCTCAAACCAGATCGAGTCTCTCATAGCTGATACTTTTTTCTGTCAGCACAGTCATCACGGAATATTCTCCTCTTAACGTTAATGCCCAGCTGCATACTTGCCTGAAGCAATTTTCTCAAACATGCATACGAAAGTAAAATACAGTAGCTTTTTTGCATTGAATTTCACCTATGCACAATACTGTCTCAAAAAAAGGATTTCAGTAAAGCTCTGTACACTCTGTTTTGCCCTCCAAAATGGAGTTTGATATTGTGACTCGGGCATGCAAAAGTAGGTCAGACTCTTTTAAAATTCACGTTCGGTTTGTTCATGTCAAGCTTCTTGGTTTAACTGGAATGAGGTCCCTGGAGAATTTTTGGAGTCTCCATCACTATAAGTCCTTAAGGTCAGGTTAAGCAAGCAACTGTCAGAAGTTATACTTATGTGGCATAGAAACATGGATGGAAGAGAAGGTGCATTAAGGTCCTTTTCTGTCTTATTTCTGTACCACTGATCAGAAAAATTTACGATATTTTGCTAAAAGGTGGCCTGATTCTGCTGGGGTCAGTTTGGAATAACTTCTTAGGGCAGTGAGCCAAATGTAGTACATGAGATCAGAAAAGGCATTTTTGAAGGTAAATAGTTTTTTTTTTTAAAAAAGGAAGAGTTTAAAAGGGAATTGAGACAGACGTAGCAGAACATGGGTTCTGTGCTACCACACGCAATTGTCTCGTTCAGACTGTGAGTCTGCTACTGGTGTGAGACTGAGATCATTAGCCCGTGTCAGTGACACTTCATAGAAGTTAATGGATCCAATATGTCTCAGTAATTTCTTTCACCTTTCCCATCTCCCTCAACTATTTTCCCTTAAAGCAGCCACTTCCCTGAATGGGGGCTCTACTCAACTCAATACATAGCGTAAACAGGAAATACCAACTCTCGCCCCAAGTTTAGGGTGTTGCTAATGCTTTCATGATGTTAAGAAACAGATTTAAAGCTCACTTTACTATACTAACTTTATGGCATATATTCCAGGGAATAATGTTGGTGTAAATGCTGTAAAAGAAACCATATCTCATGCACAACTGTAGATGGTTTAAGATAATCTGGGCAAAGCAAGGGAGCTTCAGGTAGTTCTGCATAACTTTGTTCCAGTTCATTAAGCAATACTGGCACATGAGTCTGAGTTCGTGTAAGCTTTTTCTGCTGAGCTGCTGTCCAAAGGACCAGAGTGCCTAAGTCTTGGGTTTCTAGAAACCAGTACAATCTTGCATTGTGTATATGTTGCCAGCTGGAAGCATAGGATATTTTTATCAACAGCTTGTTGAGGTGGAAAGTGGACTCAAAAATAACTGTTCTCAAGTTGCTCATGGATAAGAGCTTCTCTTCCAGAACGAGACAACTTTATTCTGAGTTATCTTATCTGCTCTCAATTCATTTCACATGAAACATTTTTAAGTGCTCCCACATGGGAAGATTATCAAGACTTCGGAATTCACAACCTGCTGTCTTCCAAATTAATTTCCATGTGTAGATAAATCCTTGTAACTGGGCAGCACTGCGATTGTCAGTTGACATCAGTCACTGGCCAGCAGTGCATCAGTGGCTGAACTTAGTGTGTCTGTTTTATTATGTTCCTATTACAATATTGCTTGGAGATGAGGTCTCTTCTGAACATAGCAGTACCTGTCCAGTCATCCAGGGCTTTCTATCCCAGATGACCTAGAGGGTGCAACAGAGCCTAATTAAGCTTTTACTGAGAGCTGCAAGGATGCTATCAAATTGAAATCTGCTTGAAAGCATGAATACAGACATAGCACACTGGCAACTTGAGTGTAGATTTCACATAGTGGAAAAGATAAGGAGACTTATGAGTGGATTAGGTCTTTGTTGCCAGACCTTTATGACCTAAACAGCAAAGCCATACAATGTTTTCGTGCTGTTTATATATATGCACCTGCCTCACTGTCCACCTCCCAGAACCATAGTGTGCCCCTCTCTCTATTATGTTCAAGAGTGAAGTTTGAAAAGGTTAATGTTGTGTCAGTTGTTAGAAAAAATGGCAAATGTCTGAGTATTGTATGATTCTTACCTTCTTCGCTTTACGTGAGGTCTGGGCCTACCTTGTTAGAGACTAACAGCACACTGCACAGGTGCTTCCCCGGTGCTCAGCATGGCACTGCTGCATTGATTCAGAAATGTTCATGACAGTCTTCTTCACAGCCTTCAGCAGTACTACCCTGCTGTAAAGCCTAGGAAATGAAGCATAAAGAAAATATTTTAAAATGTATTGATTACAGGTCTTTGATTTTTTTTAAAATACTTGCCCCCCCCCNTTCTCCCACTTACCCTCAGTCGCTCACTGCTGTTTTGCTTTTCAGTAGGATGGTTTTTAACTTGTTCCACACAACTGGGATACTGGGAAGGAATTTTCTTGCTGTCACCTCTAGTGGCAGGGAAACCTTCAGTGTACACAAAGAATAACTGAAAGAAAAGTATACTGATCAGATTTAGGGGAAATTTGTAGATTTGAGAGAAATTGAATTCCAATATTGTAGCCAAGCCAAATATGTTTCCAAGGAGGTATAATTTTCATACAGTTGTTCTGACAAGACTTAGAAAGCAAGATTCCAATTCAGTAAATCAACAGCTGATAAAAGAAGGAGATATGCTCATTCAGGCATATTGCCTTTATTTTCTGTTGTCATTCTAAACAAGGATTGCAGGCTGTTGCTTCCTATATCACTGTGTAATGAAAGTTTAATTTTTAGTCAAAAATGTAAATCATCGTGGAAGGTTTTAAAGAACAGACATTGCTTGCACTAGTAGTGCAGGGCAGGGCAGGCAAGCAGTGTCCACAGCAGCTGAAAATCAAATGCACGCATTCCCTCCAGATCATTGCAGAGCACCAGCATTCTCAGACTTATGAAATAACAGTTCATAGTTGAGCAAGAACAGTTTCTGAGCACTGACTATCAACAGAGCATAAATAACATGGTTTTACCTTGGAAGCCCATACATGCAGTAATCAGAGAGCTTTTGTTGAAACTGTGTCTAATTTGAAATTTGTGGTGTTAACTCCTTTGCCATTATTCTGATTTCTCATCTAATTGTCAGATTTCAAGTGAGTAACATAGTAAGCTTCCACAGTGCTGGAATGAGTATCTTTGGTTTTAGAGATACTGCACATAACTAGTTGATGGGAAGACAATAATTAAGGACACCAAATTAATCACACCATAGTCTCAGATTCAAAAGTAGTTAGGTTTCAGACTCAGCTGAACTCCACAGTAAATACAAACCCAACTTTGAAATGGGAGGGTGTAGAGCATACAATCAAGACTTTCTTGGACACGTACATGCAAAATGAGCACAAGTTGTGCCAAGAGAAATTCCAACCTTGAAAGTTGTGATGCATTGCAGCAGGGGCTCAGAGGTTGTGAAATATCCAGCAAAACATGTCTGAGTAAGTAACCTTGTCTAATTTGGCCCTGCTTTGGGGGCAGGGGTTAAACAAGATGCCCTTCAGAGGTTTCTTCCGACATTCTGTGATTCTAAAATACACAGTTGTAGTATACTTAAGATTTGTAGTATACTTAAGTATACTTATACAGAGTCCAAAAAAAGTTTGAGGAGAAACTGAAATTTACTAACTGTTCCCAAGGCTTTTCGTAGAAATTTAGAATACAACTAATTCAGAATATATTGTTATAAAAGAAAAAATGCTTCAGAACCATATTGACATGGCAAGAATCAGTCTTTCAGCTGTTAAATAACATAAAATCTTTTTTTGTTGTTTTGAATTTTAGCATACCTTCAATCTAATCAGGTCATGGGCTGGGGAGAGAAGGCGATTGAACTACGCTCTGTGGAAACGGGAAATTTGGAAGGAGTATTTATGCACAAGAAAGCACAGAAGCTAAAATTTCTATGTGAAAGAAATGACAAGGTAAAGAGATAACTACAGCGTGGTGATGAAACAAAAATGAATAGTAGTTGACCAAGACCATTTAATTTTTATAACTTTGTTTTTACATTGGTTATTTCTTACTTTAGTATAACTTTTCCATTCAAAGCAAATGTAATCACTTTCCCCATGGAGCACTCACTATGGATATTGCACTTTCACACCACCCTACTTTAGCCAGCTCTATTCTACTGCTATTCCAGCCAGCCTTAACTGCTACCAAAGGTGATAACAAATACGACATTGCTAACTGGCCAGATTCCAGCACAACAGGTGGAGTGGGGTGGGCTCTTGAGCTAGCCCTGGTAATGCCCAACTACAGGACTGCCTCTCCTGGGCTACTGAAATTACAGGAGATTCAGAAAAGGTATTTTTCATGGAGAAAAACCCCAATGCTGTAATATTTGAGATATTGCAGGCACTGGAGTACCGATAACCAAGTATGATTTTGTGCACATAGCAGTTCTTTATAAATGTTCTGTGAAACCTGCTTAGTCCCACTGACATATTCAGAAAACCGGGGCCCCCAAACTGTTCAGAGTAATTTTTTTAAAAATTTTCTCTTTTGTTTTTCTAAACATAAATATACCAAAAAATATATCCACTTGTACTACAAGCAGAGTTTCACTTTAAAAAGCTTCTCATGGAATTAAAATTGAAATGTGATATACATATCTTTGTATTTGGGACTGTGGCATTCTCCCAGATTTCCTGTATGGGTAAAAATATTCTCTTAAATGTAAACTGACAGAACTGACAGTAGCATATCTCTTTTTTTTCTTTTCCCTTTCAAGGTGTTCTTTGCATCTGTACAATCAGGAGGCAGCAGTCAAATATACTTTATGACTCTTGGTCAAAATGTACTATTCAACTGGTAAATCACGTCAAAATGAAGGATGCTTTGAAATTCTCCATAGGTAGCAGTATAAAATGCTTGGAGGTAATATACACAAATTTGCACTTTTCATCTGAAAAAAAAAAAAAAAAAGTTATTATCAAAATTAATATTCCTTCAGTTTGGAAAGAATTCCATTTTCTGGTCAAAGTACTGCAAACATGTTTAGTTTTTCTAAAATACGTTGCAAACCAAGATTGTACTTGAAGTGTTAGGAGAGAACAACTGTAAAGAGAAATGTAGCCGATATAAGAAGTTCCTGTACTCTGAAAGTCGTACCGTTTCATTTTCACGGATGATGTCATGTTGTTATCTTGAACTGAAGTCTCTTTCTTTTTTGGACAGCAGCTTCTGTAAGTAGATACAAAACCACAACAAGTTAGGTGGCAAAGCTGTTTTGAATTAGGTTTTGGTTTGTTTTGCATTAAAGCAAGTTGTTACTGTTTCACCAAAACTGGCTTGTCCAAATCTTACCATCAGTGAAAGAGGAAGTGTTGATGATGAGGCGTTACACAGATTGGAAAGTTTGAGGGTTCATATCCTGTGCTGGACAGGTGCGTTTCACTGCAGAGCTGTATGAGCAGCTCCTTCTAGACACGTGCCCCATCTGGTAGATTTTACAAAATGCAGGGGACAGACTTCAGGGCTGGATGCCTGAGCCCATAGACACAGTTACTGTAGAATGTATTTGTAAAAATAGTTTAAATAGTAGTTTGTCAAAAATCATATATGCATAAAGCATTATGGACCTGAACCTGTAATTTTAAACACAGGACCCACACTCATGAGAGCTGATTTAAAGGCACTAACCGTGTATATAAGGGCATGGGATGAGGCACCTTCTTTTCTTCCCTTGATGGTCTTTCAGCATAAAGTCTTCATGTATTTGTGTGTAAATATAATCTTTCCACAATTGATGTTAAGATTAACAAATGTATTCTTAATATAGTTATGAAAATATCCAAAGAGTTAATCTATTATAAATAGAAAATATAAATAATTTCAGGTGCTTTCTATGCTAATTACATCTAAATAAAGCTGCATCCACTAGTGTTATTGGTGCCAGTGTTTCTGCATAAACTCTGTTCTCAGGGGCTTGTAACTTAGCCATAAAACTATACAGATATAATATATATGCTATATATAATCATATACTATGATTAAATTGTAGGGTTTAATGCAATCCTCATTTAGCTCATTTTGGATGCGCTTTGAAAATGTAAAGCAGAAAATGTAATACAAAAGAACTCATTCCAGACATGACACAGTATGGATGACGCTGTAGATAAAAGTGAAATTGCTAACTACAGTGTTTGAAAATAGGTATTTTTTACTTGAAATATGTGATACTGAAAGGTGCAGGGAAAGTGTGTTGGAATATCTGGACGTCTACCTCAAGGATGATGATTCAAAGTTGACTAAGAAGGGGAGAAATAAAGTTGTTAAAACTGGTTGCTGTTTAATACAGTATGTCAGGTTAAGTTAGTGGTAGCAGTCAGGTGACTGACAGGTGCTTAGATCGCAATCATCAGCTCCAGAACAGGAATCCCTGTATATGTCAGCAGAGAATCAAATTAGGGGCAGATCCCCCTTTCCCCATGATGGCATCTCCACTGCTACAGGCAGATCAGAGATGTCCACACTGTTGCTGTCTCTGTTCTTTGGCTCTGTGGAGGACTGCACTTTCCGAAGTTATTAACCTAGCACTTTTCACAAGCACTAGCTTATCTCAAAATGTATAGTGGTTTTTTATGAAGTATTTTCCTTTTAAATGTTTTAACTTACAGAAAAATAAGCCTAAGGCCATACTAAAAAACTATGTGCAGTTAAATACTCAAAGTGGTTCTTAATGTATGCAAATAATCAGCTTGTGTGTGCAGACTTAAAATCTGAATGGTGTACTGTACTTGGGAAGAGCTGTGTGAGAACAGGAGGTCTCTATTTGTGGTAACGTTCCTACCTGCTGCCAAGGTTAGGATTGGGGCAGATGAGCAAAACGTGGCTTGGCTCCCATGCTACTGAACATTGGCCTTATTTTGTTCAACTTCCAACAACAAAAATGCCCCAAACCAACCAAATCTAAACCTGTAACAGAAACAGAGACAAAAGTTACAATTACAGGCAAAAAATAATTTGCAGACAATCAGAAATACAACTTTTCTTGCTTTTGACTTAAAAGTCTAAGAGACTGTGAAGAAAGAACAGCTTTCATTTTGTAGCCAGTAGGTGTGCAAAACTTGCTTGCAAAACTGCTCGTGCGATAAGCAATCACTGATCTAGGCTGCCCTACAATATTTTTTAAAGTGAGATTATCTCAGCAGCCTCTGCATTATATGGGATACATGTGAATTTTTTCCCTCACCCATTTTGGTGTTAACAGATAGGTGGCAGATTTGTTCCTGACGCTAGGCACTATTTAAAAAGAATTTAGCAGAGAAGAGTGGAGATTTATAACAACACATTTCAACAGATTAAAGAAAGCAAATGTGATCAAATTTCTTTGATATTATTGTAATGGAAAAGCGTGACAGTAAATTGGCACTGTAAAGATGTTTAGGTCCATACCAAAAGGGGGGGAAAAAAAGTGGAAGTTCAAGAGAGGGAATGTGCGCTATTACATTGAGATTTTACTTTTTCATTCTGTTTCCTTCTATTAGCTCTTTCCTTTCCAGTTATGATTCAAGGCAGTGGGTTGGATTTTCATCTGTCACTTTGCATGTAAAGCCATTGGTATTATTTGGGTTAATGTGTAAATAACACGGAAAGAATGAGGCCCTTCGAGATGAATGCTTTTAAAGGATTTAGAAGCAGTATTGCAAGTAGCAATAGCAACTGGATGCAACAAGGAGAAGATTGTGGCATTTTCTCTTTATCAAGAGAAAACCAGAATGTTGAATAGGAGAAAGAGCCCAAAGATGTTGAGAAGAGTAACAGAAGAGAGTGGAAGTCACTGAAGAGGAGGGAAAAGCTGAAAAAAATAAAGAGGAGTAGTGGATTAAAGGAAGGTAGTGGATTGCTGTAGAAAGAATAAAAAAAAGGTTAAAAGATATTAAGGAAAAGAAAGTAAGAGATGGAAAGGTGCCTGGAGTGACTGGGTGTTCTGAACACTGATTTGAGTGTGTTCTGAGTAGCTGTTCTGCTCAAAGCAAAAGTTCAAAAGCTGGAAGTCAAAAAAAAAAACAAAAAACAAACAAAAAAAAAGCGCCAGAGATTCAAGTTTAGCCTGACATAAATTTAACTATGCAAAACGTGTATCAGATTTTAGTTTCACTTTGTGAGGTATTTCTCTAGCTGTACCCTTTCACTAACTTTTAAAACCAAGGAGTGAACTGTTTAACAATGTGGTTTCCTAGTGATGTCACTTTGATGTGAACAAATGCTATAGGGGCAGAAGGGCGTAACTTTAAAGATCCATGTCAGCAATCCTTTGGTACATGCAGTATCCTAATAGCAGATGGTGCTCTTAATGTTATATTTGCCAAACAAGATTGTGCTAATACTGCAACAAGGTAGTATTGTATGTGCCTGGTTTCATTTTAGGAATGATAAAACTCTATTCTGCAGCCCAAACCTTGACACACGACTTTAAAACTTGCAAAGAACGCAAGATATGTACTGTACATTATGTATTGTTCCCTTACGATGAAATTGTACAACTGAAACAGCAATAAAAAATACTCTGAAAATCAAAACTAGTATTGTGCATGTAAAATTCTGTTATATTGGCATAAGCTACTGTAAAAATCATAGAAAGCTTTGTTACTGTAACAGTTTCCCTAGGGAAACATCTACATCTGCCTTTTGAGACGAAATGAATATATTTCCATGCAGTGGATAAAGATGCTGAGGTGACAGTGTGAGAGTTCAGCCTAGACAGTGCCAGTAAGGGTGACAGCTGGCGCTGTGCTGTGCATGCTGCTAATGAGCTTCACAAGTGAATTTCTGTGCTTCCGCCTTTCTCTTTACACAAATACGCAGTGGGATGAGGGAAGTGGAACTAGAGCAAAGTTGAGAGCTTGCAACAGGAAAAAATAAACTATCTTCTTTAATTTTAGAATAATTTGCCAAACAGTAGGCAGGAAGATACAGCTACATGCACAATGCAAGTTACATAATATATCAAACCAACTGTAAGTAGCTTTGTATAATCTATTGTTATTGGAGCTCTGATGAAATGGCATTTCAATGTTAGCTTTATTTTACATTTAAAAGTATTTTGTTTCACAGTACCAAATTGCTCTGGAATAAAATTGCTTCTCCAAAGACTATCATAAAAGCCAGCTTAGAAGTTCAGTTTCGTGTTTAGACAGCTGTATTTAAGTTAAATGAAACATGAACAAACCTGCAATCTATATAAAAGACTTCTATAGATACTAAAACCCGCACAATGAATCAAAGTTCCACATAAAAGTGTAGATGTTCCTGGTGATAGCTCAACACTTTCTTAAACTGTTCCTCAAAGCGAATAAAGCTGATTAAAGGGCAAAAGGATGACTGGTGGATAATCATCTCAAATGTTATTTTAGCATTAATTAATCACTTCCTATTATTTTCTAGATTGATTTACCAGACGCACCTAGAAGATAATGGAGAAATGTAGTAGAAAGGCTTTTCCATTTTTGTCCTCAAAACAATTTGTGGCAAACTATGGTTTACAGTAAGCTTTATGATCTTACACAATAGCTATTTTTTTTTAATCCACAGCACATTGTGCCTTTCATTTCTCCAACATGTGTTAAATCTAATCTTTAACATAATATCATAAAGTCCTCATATTCAGCATATCCCATTCCTCACTGGCATGGCTATAGAGGCTAACTGCTGTTTTTCTTAAGGTGTCTTGTACATAAAAGATGAGATATTTGGATGCTAATTATGTCTGAGAATTTGTGACTATGTATTGATTCAGCAGAGATCAACACTGGTAGAGTTCAGCAGACTTAGTTGTACATATATGGAAGACCGTACTGTCTTCAGTGAGCTTCTTACATGCCCTGATGGAACAGGCTCAACGTAACAGACTGAGCTCTTAGTTTTCATGACTCTGATAGAGCCATCTGCTGATGGCTCACCACCATTCATTACTGATTCTCCAAATGTTTCGGAACTTTCCAGTTTCTAGTGCAATCTGGTCCCACTGGTCAGGCACTGCAGGGAAATCACATCTAGAGGAACTTGCGGATGCAGCCAGTCATTAAAACATGCTGTTGACAGGCCATCAGGAAAAGAGACTTACCCTGTTCCAGTTTTGAAATTGGTATGTTAGCTAGACCTCTGCTGGTGAGAAAGAAGGTAACGGGCACAAGTTCCTAGGAGAGGGAACTATCCTGTATCTCAAACTGCAATGCATACAAGTTTGTCTAAAATTATGAGGTATTAACTCTACTATCAGGCCATTATCACTCCAAAAAGCTTTAACTTCATAGGTTTCATGACTAAAACCACAGTGACTTACAATAATAAAAAGTCCTGACAACAGATGTACATGTAACAATTACCTCTCCTATAAATAAAATATGTTCCTTCTGCAAATCATTTCACAAGCAAGACAAAGGTGAAGAGCAGCTGGGAACAGTCCACAGATTTCCTTACTACACCTACAGATTAAATTAATAGCTGAAAAAAAAAAAAAGTCTACACCACAGTGCTCCAGGTAAGGCTTGTATGTGACATGAAATCACATCCTGTACAACCTTAGTAAAAAGGTACAGCCCCACTTTGGTCTTCTGGGTTTCTGAAGGCTATCTGGACCACTGACTCTATAAATACTGGAAACTGCTTCTCTCTTCTTGGTCCCTTTATCTTTACGCCTCTCTCCTCGCTCTGTCCTGCTCCTTTATAGCCTAATGTTTCCTTTGATAGAAATAAAATAAATATATTAGCAAGTGCTAAGTATTAAATACAACATTCTTAATCACCAAAAGTTTCATTAATATCATTAAATGATCATGGTATCATAAAAAAGAAAATTATGATCTTGATAGTAGCAGTGGGATAAGAATCAATAATTAAATAAAAAACACTTAGGGACTACTAGTAAGAATTTCTCCCGATAGATGGAAATTCAACCATCACTGTTAGACACAACAGAGAAAGACCCAGGAGACTGTTTCAATGGCAGGATGATCGTGATTACCAACATGCTGCAACTATGAAAAAAAAGATAAATACAAGTTTAGGAACTAACACAAGACATTTCCATTACAACTAGGAATGCATTCATCTTCAGGCAGAATTAATAATAAGAATTATGCATCCACTGAAATTAAAATGGAATCAGGAACAGGTGCAGCAAGAAGTCCCTAGCAGGATGCAGGGAATAAAGAGCCTATTTTATAAATTGGTTTGTGTTGAAAAGGACACTTAAGATTTTCACATTCATACCCCCCTGCCACAGGCAGGGACACCTTCCAGTAGATCAGGTCTAAAAGCTCCATTGCTCAAAGCTCCATTCAACCTGGCCTTGCACATCTCTAGGGATGGGACATAAACAACTTCTCTGGGCAATCTGTTCCAGTGTCTCACCCTTGTAGTAAAGAATTTCTTCCTAATATCTAATCTAAATCTACCCTCTTCCAGTGTAAAACTGTTAACCCTGGTCCTATGGCTACACTACTTGATCAAAGTCCTTCCCCATCTTTCCTGTAGCCCCCTTTAAGTACTGGAAGGCTGCTATAAGGTCTCTCTGGAGCCTTCTCTTCTCCAGACTAAACAACCCCAACTCTTTCAGCCTGTCTTCACAAGGAGGTGCTTCAGCCCTCCAATCATCTTTGTGGCCCTCCTCTGGACTCGCTCCAACACATCCACGTCCTTCTTAGACTGGGGACCCTAGATCTGAATGCAGTACTCAGGGTGGGGTCTCACGATAGCAGAGCAGAACCACCTCTCTTGGCCTGCTGGCCATGCTTGTTTTGATGCAGCTCATGCTGTGACTGGCTTCCTGGGCCGTGAGCACACATTGCCAGTTCAAGTCTAACTTTTCATCTACCAGTAGCCTGAAGGCCTTCTTGACGGGGATGATCTCAATCCATTCTCTACCCAGCCTATATTTGTGCTTGGGATTCCCCTGACACAAGTGCAGGACTTTGCACCTGGCCTTGCTGAACTTCAATGAAGTTCACACAGGTCCACCTCTCAAGCCCATCCAAGGTCCCTCTGAATGGTATTGCTTCCCTCCAGCGTACTGACCCCTCCACACAGCTTGGTGTTTTCCTAACTCCTCTTGTTTATTCCCCATGCCATGCAAGTTTTTATAGAGGCACATAAGCTGGACCCCAATGAAGCTGACATACTGGCTGAATTCCTTTGTGCTGCACTCCAGGTGCTCTCCTGCTGACCTGGACCCTTCACCATGCTATTGCTGGCACTGGCATCAACCTGGCAGGAGCAGGGTGGACTAAGGTTCACCTCCCCTGGCACCTTTGACTTCACCAGCTTGGCAAGCCGTGAGCGAAGATGTTCTTGCCCCTTCTCTTGACAGGCAGACCCCACAGCCCCGGTTTCTCAAAGCCAGTCCCACAGCTCCAGTAGCTGAACCCCTGGCTGTGGCACCAATCCCGTGACCATCTGTTGGTTCGCCAGATTTCGGTTTGTTATTTATTTGTGCGCTATTTGCAGGACGGTGGCAGGCCCGGCTGCCGTACCTCACCACCGCCGAGCTCTCCACAAGGTGAGGGCGGGCGGGCAGCCCCGCAGCGGACATACCCACGGCCCCCCCGCGCCACGGCCCCCGCCTCGGCTTCTAACGGCCTCCAGTTGCCAGCCCACGGGCGGCACACGGCCTGAGGAACCCACACCCCGCTTTGGGGACCCCTCCTCTCCCGCCCGCTTATCGCCGGCTGCTCCTCCCACCGCTTCCACCGGGGCCTTCTCCCTCTCCCCTCACGCCCCCGCCCGGGCCGGGCCCGCTCCTGCCGCCGCCTCCCTCCCCCCTCGGCCACCATTGGGAGCTTTGAACAGCCCGCGGCGCGCGCGCGCACGGCCCCAGCCCCGCCCCCGC
>VZRU01014475.1:683863-723061 GCA_013398155.1 Pedionomus torquatus
TTCCCAGGCGCCTGGCGCAACAAACCCCTTTCACTACAAACTCCTTTCACTACAAACTCCTTTCAGGTGGTTGTAGAGAGAGATAAGGTCTCCCCCGATCACACAAACCCAGCTGTTCCAGTAGGAGTTTCTTGGCTAGTCTGTGGGACTGGGTGCACCTGGAAGTTGCCACGCAAAATGTGGCTGGTGCCAAGGGGCTCAGGCCAGTCCATGAAGTCTTGTGAGGAGGGAAATATATGCAGAGCTTCTGCACAAGTATGATGCCCTTGTAGCTTAATGCCTATGTCTTTTGTAATAGCTCTTCTACTCATCTGACAGCACTTGTGGGTCATTTTAAACTTCCAATTAAAAATTGAAAATATCTGTGTGCTGATAGCTCACAGGATTTCATGGCAAAATAATGTCAGTAAGAGCCTTTTAAAATGTCAGAGATGTTAAAAAATACATGTGATGCCCTGGTCTGTGCATTTTACCCCTAAAAACTTTAATGTTCAATCATTAATGTTCTTTTTTGGTCTTTATTTATTTATTCATTTTTAACCTTAGTCTCCAAGCTGACTTCTCTTGGTCAGCTGGAAATGACTTGGAGAAGCAGAGTTCACTTCCATCCACTTCTTGTGAGAGTCCTGCACAAATCCAGATTAAGGTACTACGGGAAACCAGAGAAAAAACTGGACATGCCTTATCAGGTAAAGACAGATAAACACATAAGCTAACACTTCAAACAAATAGCCATAGGATATTTGGAAATCATTATTCCCATATAGTAAGCATATAAAATTAAGGGTTATGTTGTAGCTACTTTATATTAAAAATGCTACCTTTACAAAAACGTCAAGACCTTTAGAGTAGGAAATGGTGAATTTAGTGATCATGTGTACAGACTTTGGATGTGTTTCAGTTACTGTAGTTGAGGGGTTTTTTTGTGAAGGATAATAAATATTTGGAGTTTTTATTAGCTTAACAGCCTAAATGTTTCTGGTCTGTGTGCTTCAGCAGTTGGATAGAGTTTGTCTTGTCTGAATTTAAAAAAAAAAAAAAAAAAGGCAAAGCAGAAAAACTTCAGCAACTTGTATCTGCTAATTCTCTCACCTGGTAATTTCCAGATAGGTTGTTTTACTGTAAAATTCTTAGCAATTTTCTTAATATGTTTTACTTTACATTGTGGAGTGCTGTTTAGAAATGGAGATGGCAGGTGTGGTGGATTGGTCCCAGCTGGCCACTAAGCACTTGCCAGCTGGTTGTTTGCTGTCCCCCGCCCCTTCTGGAGGGGCGGGGGAGAGCATCAGAAGAGCGAAAGCGAGGAAGAACCCATGGGTTGAGATAAAGGCAATTTAATAAGATGAAGGGAAAAGTTAAAACAAGTGATACAAAGGCAATTGCTCACCACTTTGCACTGGCAGACCAATGCCCAGCCAGTCTCTGAACAGTAGGTACTTTAGCAAGACTAGCAGCCTATTTTATATCTGAGTATGATGTTATGTGGTACAGAATCTCCTCTGGATCAGTTGAGGTCAGCTGTGTCCCCTCCCAGTCTCTTGCTCATCCCTATCTTACTTGCTGTGGTAGCAGTGAGAAACAGGAAAGACTTTGTATCCATTTGTAATCATAAAAGAAATTGTTCATGAGTCAAATAGCTGATGCATTATTGAAAATAAATACATACCAGAGCAATGATAAATAAAAGATGAATGTACTTTGTCTGTTGTTTTTTTTCTTTAGGCCTACTTTGAAGTTGCTGATGGTTCAGGCATGATGTCAATGGTTTTGTGGAATTCATTATGTCCTGAATGGTATAACAGTATAAAGGTTGGCACGGTGCTACTTCTTGAACAGTATGCTATCAAAAACAGTTACCCGTTTAAAACACAGCCAACCCCAGGGGATTCACAGATGAAGAGATTTCCTACAATTGGTTAAGTATTGCAGAAACCTGTTTTGAGTCAATGAAATATAGCTGTAAAAGGCAGCTCTTTATAGAAATAAAATAGAAAGTAATCCATGGCTGAGACTAATTGATAAGGTATATGTTCTTAAATATTAGGTCTGAAAGGTGTCTTAGCATCTAAGTTCTTATTGCAGAAACCTGTTTATATTTGGATTATGTCTACAAAGATTATTGCCACAATTGGTGAAAACCTTTATTTAATAAATAAATAAAAATCTAATCCCTGATTTCAAGTATTGGGTTCGTGAAGACAGGCTTCTGATACTGAATTTTAATCTCAATCTGTTTCCTGATTTATAATACAGGTGTCATTTGTGCACTGCTCATACCTTCTTCCAGATCATTGAAGCACATTGTCACCTGATCTGACTTTAAATTTTAGTGTATGGGGTCCAGAGTATTTGCAAAGCTCTACCAAATAAAAAGGTGCATTGGTGACTGCTGTTGGTGCTGGAACAGCAGGACTGGAAGTACACATATGAAGAATATTCCTTGGCTATGAGGACGTATTTTCTTACGTGCAGTTGTTTATTGTAACAGATATTCAAAGGATCTGTACTACAGAAATATAAGTGCTGTAATATAACAATAATAGCCTGTTCAAACTGGATTTGATTTTTTTTTCTCCTGCTTTGCTGAACATGAGTTATTTTTCCTTTTGTCCTTTTATACTCAAAACAAGCCAACAGTCAACATTCAGAAAATTTAAATAACTTTTTTGAAACAAGCAAATGTGCATGTTTATGAAGGATGATGTATGTATAACTTATTAACAATGACAGTTCCCTAATGCAGTTGCTACAGTGAATGAAAATAAACAGTATTTTCACTGCTAGAAGCAGTGTGTTCTCTGCCTAATGTATCTTTGCCTTAAAACCAGATCTTACTGTCTGAAGTGTTTGTGATGAGTTGGCAGGAGATAGAAATGTGTAGCCAGGAACAGACGTTTGTGAGGAAGGCTGATGATGATTACAAGCTAGCACTGAAAACAACTATAATTGCCACAAACCCTTTCTAGAGGAAAAAGGACAGAATAAAATATGCCATCTGACCTGACTTTCTCTATGGGCAAAATTAAATCATTTCAATGGCATCATTCACACTGTACTATTGATTTGTGCAAGCGCTACTGGGATACGGATGCTGACGAAGAGATCAAGACAGAAAATTAGGCCTATGGGCTGTAAATGGTAATAGATGTATGATGGAAAAATTAAAAGTCAGGCTATAATATAGTGCCATGGTGTGTTTTCAGAAAGTGAATAAACTAGAAATTTCTAACCTTTGGCTCATAATAATATATTATGATATATTACTTCCTTTCTCAGCACAAAGCTCAGGATTTTGTCTTAATATGAACTTATAAAACATATAACACCATGCAGTGCTTGATCTTACGCCCATATATATCCTGCATGTCTAAAGAGAAACTTATATCCAGAAAAAATTCTAGAGCAGTTATAAAATTGTTTTTATGTAACTTCTGGTGCATGGTTGCTAGGTTTGGGTTGGTTTTTTTGGTGGTTTTTTTTTTTTTGTTCAGATGAAATGAAATTTAATGTCTTACTAATTACTCCATTAACATAACTATCTCTATATGCCTAATATGGAGCAATATTTCAGGTATTTTTAAACATTCACGAGTGCTCCAGAAGCTGGTCAGCTGGTTAGTTAAAGTAATCAATTACCCTGAGTTCCATGAGTAAGAATGACTTTTTTCATCATTTATTTCTAATTTGTAATTCCATCAAACTTTCCAGTATTTCCTTACAACTGTTCACCTATAAATGCTGTAAAATTTATCTGGAATGTTTACAAGGCCACAAGGGAATGGGCTTTCCAAAGTAAGAGTTCTTGAAAGACAGGATGCTTCTGGCACATTCCTAGATTTCTGTGAAATGAGTTCTGCATTCCTTGCTTCTCTTTGCAGCTGCAGCATTGTACGATGTGCTGACAGGTGCAGTTTCAGGACCCAAACCCTTTGGAGCTTAAATACTGCCAGCAGCTTCAATTCTGCTGCTGGGAGATACGTGCATTTCACAGATCACTGAATTTACGTGGTACTGACGAAAACTGCTGTTTTCAATATCCTGGACTGACCTTAGCTTCTTGAATCATCCCAGGGTGAAGTCCTGATTTGAGTATATGACTTTCATCTAATCTCAAAATGACAAAACAGTTGATAAATGGTTTTGATGTGTGGGAAAGTTGTTTTCAGGAATTTTATCTGAGATACTGTCGTAGAACACTGTATGCAAAACCATAATTGTCCTTTAAATACATTTCTAGAGAGCAGCAGCAAAAAGAAAATTTTGAAGTTTGGAGTTTGATTTCAAGTAAAACACCTTCCTAACGTTGCATTGCTAGGGTGAGGGACTGGATATAATTATATAAACAATTCTATACATTACTTATACCTAATTAATTACTTTTCTGGGTGCATTATTTGAATAGTCCCTTACCCAAACCAAACACCTTGCAGAAGCTTCATCAGAATCTCTTTCATAGCAGCAAGATTCATTTTGTTCTGAGAGAGATAATAGAGTACCACCTTGTGTATTTTAGATGCTGAAGACACTCCTCTGGTATTTTTATCTGCTCGCAGAGCCACTTCCCCAATGCTCCACCATGTTTGCTATTCAGCACTTAAACAGTCTGCTTAATTTATTAATTTTTTGAGGTGCAGTAGAATAGACATGAGAAGACCTTTAGTTTTCCTCCATGGTTATAATGTGTTTCTGTCATATTAATAACTACCTGATCAGATGTGGAAGTTCTCATCTGATAGTTCTGTCTTCTGTTTTATGTCAATGTCTGCAAGTCAATTTTAGATCATTGTGGCATTTGAGAATGAAGCTATTGTAAAAAGTACTTTGTATTTAACCAGTCTTGTAGTATTAGCTTCTATTGCTGGTTTTAAAAATGTCTGGCTGAATTGGACTAATTGGCTTGTGTAGGGAATGGGAAAGTTTAACATTACTTGGATTTTAAAATTTCATTGCTGACTGCTTTACCTGAATCCCTTACTTTATTTTGATGAAAACATAAAGTCAGGCAAATTGATTTATAATTTCACAGGTAGTGAGACAAAGCTGAGATACTTCATTTAAGAAACTTAGTTTTTTGTGTGGTTGTTTTAAGGTTTTGTTGAGGGTTTTTTGATCGTATTCATGCCTTAAATGTTACTGACTTTTTTTTTCTTTCTTTTTTTCTTTGTCAGAAATCAGCCTTAATGTTCGAGACCCTCCTACTAAAATAAGTATTATTCCAGAAGAAATGGTTAAGCCGGAGTGGGGATTGCCTGAGGTTAAATACCGCTTCATCACTAGGTAGAGTAGGATTTTGTTGGTTTTCAAGCTGGAACTTAAATTTCACTATGTTACACTGCATGTTAATTGGAAATGGTTTTTTAAAAGTTTCAGAGAAAGTTTTATGCTTTGTTATTAACTAATACCCACAGTTTTGTTCTGTTTTTGTTTTAGGTCAGAGCTGGATGACTTGCCAAACAATCATTCCTGTGATGTTATTGGTCTTGTGACATTTGTAGGAAGGGCTGAACGAGCAAGAAAGAGAGGTTTTTCTATAAATATGACTTTCAGAATTTATCAAACAATGTTTATATTTCTGAATCAATGCTTATACATTTTTCTTAACATTTCTTAATATAGAACATGGTGAAGACTTCTGGCTCTATCGTTGGGCACATGCCATTGATGGGACTTCAGACCACCCATTCATACTGGAATTATTTGCGACTTCTCAGCCAGATGTGTTTGAACATATTCACCCAAGTATTCATCTCTCTATAATACTTATTAATAATTATTTATAGGGTTTTTCTAGTTGGTTGCTAATTTCAAATACTGAGTTTAATTGCCACTGAATAAAAAATTGCCATGGTTTGTCACCTCCAACAGGAAACAGTTGATCAGAAATGAAAATTTAAAAATTAAAAAAAATATGTTACCTGTTTGGAACTCTTATCATATTGCTGTCTGCCAGTTAGTCTAAATAAATAGATGGGCAGCTGTGCCTGTGGCTCACCTGATCTCATTAGTTTCAAACAGAAACTTAACTGAAGCACCTGTGGCAACATTTCTCACATCAGAGGCAAATAAAGAAGGCAGCTGGTTCAAATTTATTTCTCCTTTTTTCCTGTAAATAAGTATTTTTTTTTTTATAGACAGGAATAATTTAGAGGGATTGGAGAGGTGAAAATGGAAAAGCTTCATTTCTTTGAATAAATATTTTTTGGACAAACAGCAGTCATCACTCAGCTGTGTTAGTTACTGCATGTAAGCTAATACATTTCAAACTGGAGCATCCTCATTAAGGATTTTAAAAGAGCTTTAAATGTTTCTTCTTGCCTTCTTTCTCTTTTCGTCCAAGCACTCGTCCTTCCTTTATAGTGGTTCATGCATTATTTGTTTTTTAATATCATATAATTCAGGACCAGCTACACAGCCCTGTTAAGATTATGGCTGCATTCATTTTGAGTGTTCTGGGGACATGGCATAGAATGGCATTCCAGTATTTAACTGAGATATTAACAGAAGAGAGTGAGTTTGTACTCTATTTAGAAGTTTTGCAGTGGCATGTCATGATTTCTTGTGCTTTCCATGATTTCATGCTTTTATCCTTGAGAAACACAGCCATCTAATATTCATATTTTACCATTTGTTTCATTGAGATCCTCCCAATGAAATACGTCATGCTTTAGTCCTAATATGTATGCTGGAATTTCCTTGCACAATTATTAAATTGAAAATTTAATTACATCTCCACATTGTAATTTTTAGGAGGCTCAATACATGCTGAAACATTTGTAGGGTCAGGGACTAAACTTTCTTGTTTAGAGCACTTAATAGAATTAATCCACTGTGTGTCAGTCCTGGCATTCTAAAATTAATGAAATATCAGGAAAAACACCCTGAAGGATATTTTTTTTTTTTCCTCTCCAGTGACATATTTGGTGTGTACTCAGATGAGAGTGGTACGGGACCTCACTGAGAATCCTTCCAGCACAATTTACCTTACAACTTCAAATGAAAGTCAAATATTCATTACAGGTAACTTAAAGTAGTTTTAGTCTTACTTAATTCTCATCTTATTTCTTTGGAAAGGTATTTTTGTTTTACAACAAAATGATTGGTCATCGTATTAGTTTCCCTGTCAGAAGTAACTTGCATTTAATAATGAAATACCATTTCAAAATAAAAAGGCAAATTGCATTCTTGTGAGGCAATAATGGGTGATCTCATGAAAAGTACCTAAATATTATTAGGTTAAGTCATATGTTTACTAATTCTTTCAGCCTGTTTTAATCTCTTGAGAGTGTAGCAAAGCAGATTTCCACTTCCTTAAAAACACTAAAAATCAATTGCAGCTTTTCTGGCTTACAGATTTCCTTATTAAAAAATGAAAAAAAAAAGTGGGGGTGTACAGTTGTCCTAAATTTATCTTAGCTAATCTTTTTCACCAAGTATTTAGAGAGTTGTTATGTGTCATCTTTGCTGATCTGGGGGGTCTTATGCAGGCCATGTGGTCTGGGAAGGGAAGCGGTGCTGGGCTACAGTGAAGGAGCATTCCTCCTAGATGGTCTCGTTTCAATGTTCCTGTCTGCAGTTACAGTACTCTTTATGGCCCTGTGATACTGTACACTAGATACTGCCACTCAGCATGTCACAGGCAGGACCAGGTACAGCTGTTCATAGTATATTTGCTCTTGAAACAGGAGGCAGATTATAGCAGTGTTGCAGGCGAGTGATGAACTGCCCTAATCGCAAAGGAGTATAAGATGCAGTATAAGATGCAGTAGGTGCTCTGTAACACTGTTTGTTTATCCAGCTCATTTCTTCAGTGTTCCAAACACACCCATCACCCACTCAGAATCTTTCTGCTGCTAAGTAGGAATAGAGAAAAATACATTTTTAAAAAGTACCTGAAGATAGTAATTTCTATATGCTTGGTCTTTCCTGACAAGCAGGGTAGAATGTTTTGTCCTTAATTGAACTAGCAAAGCAAGCTAGTCTTTTTGTTAAAACATTTCTAATGATTTAATTTACTTCTACATGAAGGGTTTGAGAGGTTGTTTTTTTCCCATTGCTTTCCTTCAGGATATTTTGTGCTTTATTTTCTAATTAAATAGTTAAGCTTTCCTTCACCCTATCTTAAGTTCATTTTATATCTGTTTGAGTCCTAAATGAGAACTACATCTGGAGATTGCAAACCATTGGATAAGATTTATTTCAGTTCACATCTTAGACGTAGACCTGGACAGATTACAATTTATTTGATAAAAATGGTATTTAGTCCATAACTCATTTTTTAACCAGCCAACTCTGAATACATAACCTGCCAATTATCTGTCAGTAACAATCTTTGCTGAACCCTATGACAATGATTTATCTGCTTTTTCCTGCTAATGAAACAACTTCTGATCATTTTATTCTTTTGTATTCTAGTATTCTAGGAGCATTTTTGCTACTTGTTTTATTTCTTTCTTCTGTTTAACAGTTTTCTAGCTTTCAGTGCCAAATGCAAGTGTTATTCAAGGAATTCAAGATACTAATTGCATCAAACTCTGTTGGTTAGCAAAAAGATGTCTTTTGTATTCTCTAGTAAATTTTTAATTTGTGTTTTCTACGTAGTGTTTAGGATAGTTTCAAGATAAGGACAGATGGCAGTAACCTGCTTTGGTTTTGATACCTGATTGCTTTTGTTTTAAAAGGATGGCACAAGGGCCAGCCGTACACCAAGGATACCAAAGTGAAAAACTTCATTCAGTGGACTAAAACACAACGTGAAGCTGATCAAATGAAGAAAACTGTTATTGGTGGTTATTATCCTTTCCCACGACCTCCAAATAACTTTTTGAAATATTGTAAAAACAATAAAGGTATCATACTGTCAAATACCTTTAAGTTTTGTAGCGGTTCAGTCTTAAGCATTTAAAGCATCAGTTAAAAATCAACATATTTACTATACTGATTAAACAAATTTGTAGTGTCTTTTAACAAAAACTAGATCTATTACAGTAACAAAGACTAAATCTATTACAGGCTAAATCCTCATATTACAGAAGGTACCATGGCACCAGTAGCTGTAGAACTGTAACAACCTACATGAGATACAAATCTGCCCCTAAATTTTACTGTGAATATTCTGCTAAATCAGAATTAAAGACAGTGGTACTGAAGAACACATTGAATTAGAAATTTTACTTGAAACAGAAATTGTGCTATCTGATAATGGGTATTAGGAGATGGTTGGGAGCTAAAAAGTTCTATTGTTTTTATTTTTTCCATGTGATGTGAACAAAAAAAATTCTAAAATTCTTTGAAAATGTAATTTTAAATCAGTTCCATATTTAATAACAACTTACCTTTTCTTTGGAGTCTTGCATTCAGACATTTTGGCATTGTATTTCTTTAAAACTTGCTCATTGAAATATCTTCTTTGCAGTTGAATCAGTTTTGAAAGCCATAAGTGAAATGGGGAAAGAGATTGAAGGCTTGCACTACAGAGAGCACAAGCGCATTGCTGTCCAAGGAATAATTAGTGCCATAAGATACATCAGCTGTAGCAGCGCAGCTGGAGAAGCCTCAGGAGTGGAACTTGGCCAGGTACAGTGTTTGAGAATTAATATTAAAGCATTTAAGCAACTATGATTGTAATTAGAATGGAGAATTTTGCATTTGCGTTCAGAACCTAGTTACATTGTCTCTTGATTAACTTCGTTTGCTATTTTGAAAGCAAAATTTTTGGAAGTCATAATTAAGAATTTTTTAAAAAGCAATGATTCAGTGCTTTTCTGAAAGTGTTGTGACAGTCCTCTGTAACACTACTTAACTGTTTAGAAATTACTAGTTTGACTGACTGGATAGCCTAATGTAAATTAGAATGTGGGAAGGTCAACTACTGCAATACGGTCTCTGTCACTTTCTGGGCAGAATTTATCTTATTAATATGATTAGAAGATAATTTCTACTAGATAAAATGTGACTTTCAGAAGGTAGGTAATTTTTTTCTTTTTCCTTTATAAGTTACTTTAAAACTTGCGCGTTTTTGATTTGGAAGCAATACCTCAAAATGTTTTGAAAGTCTTAAACAATTGACTGTTGTTGTAGAAAGATACTTCTCAGTCTCTTGAGAGTTCTGCTACGTCCAAAGAAGACTCTATTCACAAGGGAAAAACCACCAACCTTCAAAATAAAGAAGTTAAGTCTTTTCTGGGGCCACAATGCCCTCCTGGGGAGCAACATCAGAACCAAGCTGTACTGTCAAAAAAGAGTTCAGTCAAGAGAAAAATACCACGCAGATTAAATACAGATGCACAACAGTAAGTTCTCTTCATAAACAAATAGTGGATTTTCTAAAAAGTGTTTACAGAAATGAGTTCAGAGCCCAGGCCATAGAAAATATATAAGAAAGCTTTAAAAGCATATATAGTTTAATTTTTAACATGTAGTTAGGTACTTTTATCAGTTGATGACAATTAGACTGTTCAGGCTAATGAAGGCTTGATTAAAATAGTTGTCTGTTTTGCAGTGCTCTCTCCTGATTAATATTAATGCTACTTTGTTGTTCATTTAACATATTTTAAATAAAAGCAGTTAATAATTGAACCCTATATAGTTTAGTGACATAGCTGTGGAACAAGCAACAGTTACACTGGTGTGATGAAATAAGATTTCTTTACTGAAAATGCAGAGTCAGGATCTGGTATACCTGTACCTTAATTTCAAACATACCTTATTTTTTTCTTTCTGATTAATAGAATGTACTGCATGTAGCTGTAATTATCAGAGGCAAGAAGATGGTGGTTACCTAAAGCTTCGAAATAACTTGTAACACTATGGCTCTGCTTGTATTGCATCTAGTCAGACAGAGACGAAGGACGTCAGTCTGATATAAGGAAATGTAATAAGACAAAATAATTTGTCTTATACAACTGTATTTGGTTCAAGACTAAATTATCTGCTTGTATAATAATGCCTTTTGTTGAAATGTTTGAGCAAAATCTAATGTACCCATACATAGTATTAAAAACCTGATGTATATCTTGAAAATGTTGCAAAAATCTTGCCAGTCATGTTTTTTTTTTTCTTTGTAGTTGATTTCTCATACTGTAGAGGATACATTTTTCTTCTCCACTTCTCACATCTAAAAGTCATAATGTGGCAAGAGGGCGGGTATTCAGAATATTTTGAGAGAAAATGAGATGAAATATAGTTAGGATTGAATGAAAATTTAAGACTAAGAAAACCCTGGTGAATAGAAGTTCTGTCTTGGCAGTGTTACAGCAAGCTTGTTAGTGGATTTCCAGTCCGTAAAGAAAATTCCAGCATTTGATCTTAGGTTCATTCTGCCTGAAAAAAAAAAAAAAAAAGTGTGTTCCTTGCTTTGTGTATTTCCATTTAACTAAATACTATAAAATAATGGTCAATTTCCTACTTTAAGGGGCAGTGCGTCTGTTAATCCTGTACCATCTTACCCCTATTTCACACGGTCTGCAAGAAGAAAATTTGGGTAAGTCATGTGAGATTAATTGTGTTAAATAGTTGCAATGACGAAACAAAGATATTTGAAGTGAAACTTCTACAGTTGAAGAATCTGTATGGAGGTGAAATAAAAGAACTGGCCAGAGTAGAGTTTAATATTTTTTATTCAATTCATCCACGCTGATTCCAGTACAAATATATTGGATTATTTTATTCTGAAACATAATTGTGAGAGTGTTATTAAGTATATTTTTACATTGTTACTAGTTCTGCTTAGGTAATGTATAGTAATGGGTCCATAATGGTAAGCAGAGTAATATATGTAGGTTTTGCTTTAGAGAGATTCCAAAGTAGAGTAGCAAAGTCAAAGATAAGTGGGAGGGATGCTTAACTAGTTGGCAGAGTGAACAATGTAATAGCATTAATGGGCTTGCTTGTGGTGGTTGAGCTATACGTCGTCCTCGGTGCTACAGAGGTATAAGCACAGTTGTCCCTGAGAAGCCACTTGGCTCTTTCCACTACCTAATACTCTGTCATTATTGAACTCAGTTTGGATCCAGAGAGAGATTCAAAAACAAAACCCACAGGTAGGAATTTCAAATCCATAGCCCTGATAAGCCTGGAACAGAATGAAATAACTGCAAATGGGAATTTATTGAGAAAACTGAATGTTACTGCTATTTGCTAGTCTGAGGTAAAAAGCTACTTTCCCTTATGCATTATGTTAAGGGCCATAAATTCTTGTCACTGAACACAGTGTGTAACTTGACAGTTTGAACTCTTTGGTGTCAGTAACTTTGGATGTTTGGGGCAGCGGTGATCTGGGCTTGTGTCATGAGTACCTATGCCCCTCAGTTGCCGCCTTAGTTTACTTTTAGCACCTCTTCCCTCCCCACCAGAACAAAGAATAATGGTGCTAGGGATAGAGCAACACTAGTAATGATGGAGTTGATCCTAAGTTGTTGACCATTCTGCCAGTATTACTGCCCTAAAAGCATGTCTGTTTTATTGAAAAACATCTCTTTAAAGCTAATTTGCAAAAGCTTTTTCTGTGGGATATGCCAGGCTCATTTGAGCCATGTTGTCTGTTTCCTCTAGTCCTCTTGGTAAATACTGCATTTCCTAAGGGAAATGTTTGCCTGGCTCTGCAGGCCATTCATTAAAAGCTTGACACCTGGCTTTAAGGCCACTTCTCTGCAGGTGGCGCAGCAGTTTGCAGGGGCTTGTGGCACAAATCCACAGGAAAATCAGGATTTTTTTAAATGTGAGGAATCCTGTTTTCTTTCATTTGCTGAGAAATGTTCCATTTTTTCTTGAGGGTGGAGGGTGGGAAGAATTTCTCCCCATTTCTTGAAAGTGAAGCAAAAAGTTAAGGCATGTTTACTTTGTTCTCTGCTTTTCTCAATCTGCTACTTTCCTCGCTACCTGTGTGTCCACTCTATGCCATTAGTGCTAGAACCCCAACTAAAGGAGGAGAAAGTCTGTGTTGGATTATGGAAAGCTGTTTCACTCTATATAATTAAAAGGTAACTTGTGTATTTCTGTAATTAACTCTGAAGTTGTGCTGAGTTCTCCAAATAGCAGAAGAAAAATAGAAGGTTTAGCCTGATGGACATTAAAATTGCATTGTTTTCTGTTCTGTTGCTTAGGAGTGGCAGAATGCCAGCTCTCACTAAAACACTGATAAAATAACAACAGTGGAGATACATTTTAAAATACATACTATATCTTAAATTATTTTGTGTCAAGTATTTAATGCAATTTTTCAGCATGTGGTTGCATTTTTAAAGTTTTTTTTTTGTTTGTTTTTAAACAGAAATAGCTATCTTAAGGCTCTTTATTGACAGCCTAGGTTTTTGGGGTAACTTGTTTATGTGATTACTAAGGGTTTCAGAAAGAACAAGGTAAAAGGAAACTGGTTAATTTAATATTATTGTTGATATTTATATACTTGTGAGGAGAGACATTCAACATAATAATAATTCAGCATAAATGTACTTTTAACCATTTAATATACTCCAAAGTAGTTTCATTGATAGTTTATTGTGAGTGAGAAAAGGTCAAGAATTTCAGAAAGGCTTATTTTTATGTGGAAGTGAAAAAAAAAACCCACAGTAGTTTTCTTAACATTTTAATCTTTGTAAGTTTAGCTCTGCAATTACCATGGAGTTGCTCATGCACTGCATGCTCACGCTCTACACTGCTTGAAAGTAACTTGTTTGTATGCTTCTAACCTTGCAATTTCACTTCTAAATGTTTATGTAATTTAAACCTTTTTCTCCTTTTTCGCTCCCCTCTGATAAGAGTTAAGGGATGAGGATTCTATAATATGGGAAAATGCAGTTTGAGGTTTTTATGACTGAAAGTTTCCCCGAACTTGACGTTTCCTTGAGACCCCTTTTTCACATAAATCAGAATTTTTCAGGGAGAAATTGGTCGATATTAACAGAAAAATTGTGTAGACTTGTCAAATTATTGTAGAAGGCTGTTTGGCAACTCTGTTACTTGCTGTGGTAGATGCGTGTACCATAATGGTGCGATCATGGTTGAGTTGATTTCAAACCCATCTATAAAGTCAGGCTTTTACCAGTTATCTCACTGAGTGGGGTGTTTGGTTTTGTTATTTTTGAGGCACTTAAACACCTCGAGTCATTTGGGCATGGTTACAAGTTTTAGCTATTTTCTTTCTTAATTTTTTTTATCCCGTTTAGTCTCAGTGCTTGGGAAATAGGCATGAAGCACAAGACATGCTTATTTTCTCAACATTTTCTAAAAGTATTCATCTGCAATTTATTTTGATGAATGTTATTTTTGTTGACAACACTTAAAGTAAAATGACTGAGAAGGTGAATACCAGTGCATCTGCAAATACTGAATAAAGGCCTTTTTTTGCAAGTGGCCATCTGTGAAAAGGGGAGCCTGCAGAATGAAGGCCGGGAATAGCAAATTTGGCACGGCACAAGTTCTCATAAAGCTGGTTTGGGCAAAATAGGAATGTGGGTGTTTCAGCGTAAAACAGCCGCAGTGTATTGCAGTAAGTGGAAGGATTTGGGTTTTATCAAGTGGGTTGCAGACATACTGCCTGCAGAGAAGCATATAAACTGTGTGTATAGACAAGTAGGTTTCCCTTAGGAACCTAGTTGAAATTATGCTCTACA
The DNA here is from genome assembly GCA_013398155.1 of Pedionomus torquatus. NCBI lineage: Eukaryota > Metazoa > Chordata > Aves > Charadriiformes > Pedionomidae > Pedionomus > Pedionomus torquatus. Next base: position 698,473 of record VZRU01014475.1, read on the forward strand.
TACATCCAGCACAAAGCAGTCTTGTAGGAATAACGTCGGCCAGGTAGGAGAAATCATCCCAGCTACAGATCTGTGAAAGAAGTTGGAAAAAATTGTGACAAGTTATTGTCATATTTTTCACAGCCTCCCTTTTCATAGGCTCTAAACTGGAGCCTGTTCTCCCCCAGAACTAGACAATTTTGAAAGATAAATACACCTTTTTGATAATACCAACTTGTCATCGGTATGACTTGGTTTAATCCTCTGGTGTAAGGAAGAAGAAGGTTTGCGAGTATCTAACTTGACAAGTTGATTTCTGAGCAAGTCGTTCCTCACGTGCTAGATTTTCATGTCTCTTGTTTAGAAGTCCAAGTCTTGAAAGTGAGAGTTAGTTTTGTGGACACTACTTTTTAATTGCACTACTTTGTTAATGCTCTTGAAAATGTATTCATATAGCTGGTATATAAATGTTCAATTTCTTGTTATACATACACAGGAATTACTTTCCATGATGGTTCTTGTAAAAGAAATTAATTCTTCATAAGATACTATTTTCATGGAGACATTCTTTTATCTGGAAATAATACCATAGGAAGCACATTGTAACTACTGTATTATCATTTTAGAAAGAGACAGATTTTCCTGCTACCTCTCATCAGAAAACATAAAAACACCACTGTATAAATGTAGATCTGATGACTTGCATGTGTATTTCTGAGCTTGTCCTGGACCCCAAAATGTGAAACACACTTTGGACTACAAAGTCACATACAAGAACATACAAATTTTCATTTACCGACATATTCAATGCAAGTCCGCTCAGAAGCTTGGGTGGGGAGTGGTAAGCAAGTAGGGTCGTGCTGCTCTCTACATGGCAGCTGATTTTATTTACAAAGTTAGGTGGCTGAGACCTCTGTTACGCAGTTTGTGCTGCTTAAGTGAGGATTCTTTTTGCCTAGAACTGGAGATCACGAAGTCCTACTCAAAAACCGCAAGGTGTTTTCCTGTTATCTTTTCACTGGATTTTAGATGGTTTCCATTTGTTATGAAATATTGATATGAAATTTTCAAGATATATCCTAGTATGAAATGGGAAAAATTGGAAAAAAAATATGTAAGTCCTAATGACTGAAATACAGAATGTCCCACTAAACCTTTTCAGCATGTTTATCTTTGATTCCTTTTTTGTTCTCTGCATATTGTTTCTATATTTTATTAGTAACTACTTCGGTAGTCTGAATTTTAATGATACCTTAACACAGACTTACCTATGTCTCAGTTGTTTATGATGCAGGATAACCAAGATAGTATTTTTCCTAAGTTTATACAGACATCACGGTGAGTTTAGAATGAGGGGAATGGAACAGGGAAGAAAGGAATAAATGGGCCTAAATGCTTATTTTACCATGTTGTGGCTGCAGAGTATCTTATACATTTTTCTCCTGCATAATAATTCCTGCATAGTCATAATAATAATTACCTCTCGTAGTTCCTCAGAGGTTGTTACAGAATGATTGCTTGCCTTTAACTCAAAATATCATGATTAAAAATGAAGGTGTAACAAAAGTCTAGCTTGCTTGATTGAACTGATTGTTACAACAGGGTAGCATGTTCAAAGGAAAATACGTATTGGGAATTTCTCTATCATTTTGGATTCTGGAGCGATGACATGGTTCGCTCTTTGGTTGTGAGTGCTGAAGGGTGCCGATACAGTAGTGCAGCAGCATGCTGTGCCCCTGGCTTTTAGAATCAAGTCATAAACCTGTTGGCCATTGTGGATGTTTAGCTTTTAGTGTCACACAGGCTATTTCAATAGATGCCCAGTAGAGGGCAACAAACACTGTTTTCTGAGTGCAAAGTACTCCCTGGCTACTTCATAAAGCAAAGAAACACAGCAGTTCTTGTCCTAAGCTTTTCAAAACTGATTAACTGAGTGTAGTAGGTGCTATTATGTGAAACCAGGTACTCGTGCTTACTCGTTCAAGCTTGTATCATTTTCACTAGAAATCTGTCAAAGTTTGAACTTTTGCTGCATAGTGTTTGATGTTAAATAGGTTTTAAATGTGTGTGTATGTATATATATATATACTGTAAGTATCTTTTTTTATAGCTTGGATGAATTTCAACGTGAAGATTTTGTGCAAGATAAAAATGGACAGGCTGTATCAGACAGATTACAGTGCAGCACAGGTATGTTGCAAATAGTTGTTACATTAACCTTAGGAGGCTTAAGCTTAGTTCTTCTCTTCAGGTCCAAAATGGACAACAAAGATATCCTTGTAACCCTTTTTTGTAAAGACAGCTCTTCTGTACATCTGGCTGCATCAACCTCTAGGGAGCCACTGCACTGATGTCATTCTGCACAGTCATGTCCCTGATGTGTTCTACAGGATGGCTGGAAGGACAGTGTTGGGCTGTTTCCTGGAATGGGAAATAAATTCTCAGTGTCACTTTATATAAATATTTAAATAGTTTTGTACCTCAGGAGCAGCTAGTAGCATAAGACCTCACATTTTCTGTTGGCAGTTGCATATAATAAAATTGTCCCTCTCCAGGAAGGTAGCCCCAAGATTATGCGAGTAATGGATGAGTAATGGAGATTATGCGAGAAATGGATGGGATATACAAGCCAGTAATAAGAATGATGTTTGATTTAGGGATTTTTTTCTAAGTTAATAACGTTAACTTTTTCCTTTCTTCCTCTGCAATTGAAAAATAAACTCATGTTCCATGCATGTTCAATATTAAAAAAAAAAAAAGATGTGAAGATGTAAAATGAAACGTGTTTAACTTTTTTAACTATACTCAAGTAATATTGCATTAGGTAATTATATTTTTACTTAGATGTTTATATCTAAAATACAGCTATATTTAGATACTTCTATTCTAGAATTAAGTTATCATTTACACTGATATTTCCCCACTGCTTGTGAAACCCTATTTAACTTCAGTTGGTTGCTATTTTGAGTGTAGTCCAAAATAAATGAATCAATCTCTCATCTAATGTAAGTATGCATTAATTACATGAATATGTTAGTAGTTGTAGCTACTAAACATATGCACATATTTTTCTCACAGTATTAGTCTCAATTTTCTTTAAATTCACTGTCCTGTGTTGTCTAATTCAATGCAGTAAGACTCTTACTTCACGTGTTCTTGCATATGTTGTGTCAAGTCTCATAGAATCAGAGAATTACACAGTACCAGGTTGGATCATCTGGTCCAACCTTTCTTGGTAAAAGCACAAGATGTCGCAGCTCCCTGTCCAGCTGAATCTTAAAAGTGTCCAATGTTAGGGAATCCGCCACTTCCCTGGGGAGAATATTCCAGTGCCTGATGATTCTCATTGTAAAAACCATTCCTCATTGCCCCCTGACTTTTCTGTGTGACTCCTTGCAAAAAGAGAGTCTCCATCTTCTTTGTAGCTACCCTTTAAATGTATTGGTAAGGTAGCCCCTAGGCCTTCTTTTCTCAAGGCTGAACAAACCCAGTTTTCAATATGGCAAGCTTTCCAGTCCTTTGATCATCTTGGTGGCCCTTCTCTGGACAAGCCTATACTAGGAATATTTTGAAATCAGCTTTCTGATAAGCTCAAAAAGTGGGGTTTAGCACTTGCTTNTAGGCCTTCTTTTCTGGAGCGAAAACAAACCCAGTTTTCTCAGCCTTCTCTCTCAATATGGCAAGCTTTCCAGTCCTTTGATCATCTTGGTGGCCCTTCTCTGGACAAGCCTATACTAGGAATATTTTGAAATCAGCTTTCTGATAAGCTCAAAAAGTGGGGTTTAGCACTTGCTTTCAAAGTTGGAAGTGATTATGTAAGTTTTTACCATTAAGAATCCTCAAGTTGTTACAGGAAAGAAGAGTAGAGCTGTCACTGACTGTAGCAAGAAATTTTAAATGTAGCACAGTCCTCAACAGAAATATATAGTTATTTTTTTAGGGATGGAAAAGTTTCTTTTCACTTGTTCTTTGCACATTTTAAACTTGTTTTCTTGGTTTCTGGCTCTTCATTAAACAAGTTACATGCTCTTCAAAACCAAGCCATGATGGTGCTCTTCAGTGGCGAAATAAGGTTTTTTTTACTACAAAGCTAGTTTCAAAGGTTACCTGTTTACTTCCACTCCAACCCTAGTTAAATTCATTGTATGTTTTGAACATTCTGCTGTGTCTTCTTAATAGAAATGTTCTAATGAAAGTATTTCTCAGCTGGCAGAGAAGTGATAGAATTCTATAAGCATATAAGCAACTGAATATTTTCTATGTTTATAATAGACCAGGAAGGAATGAGTGATACACCTGAAACTGCAGAGACTCAAAGAATTTGTGATTCGTGGCAGAGTGACCTGTGGGCACAAGTGAAAGACAAGTTAATGAAGTATTTGCATCACAGCACAATTTTCCCAGAAAGCATCCCACGTAAATTTGATTATGTGCACAAAGACTTACTAATGCAACAGTACAACCTTCATGCAGCAGTGCACCAGCCGAAAGAAACCACAACAGATAAAAATATCAATGAGTTTAAAAGTGCCAGTGGCCTTGGGTATTATGAAGTGACAGTTCTGGGTAAGTATTTTGTAGCTTGGCTTCCAAAAATGTTAAAGCAAGGACAGTGTAAGATCTTAGCTCTTTGCTGCATTAACTTGAGAATTACTTGAAGGTTTGTCAGAAGCTGAATGATTCTGAAGCAGTTGATTCTGACTATTTTTTGAAGTTTAAAAGGTGATTGACACTAGATTTTTGTTAGAGTCACGATTTCAGATAATTTTTTTACTGGAAAGCTGTAGTTATCTTTAAAAAATACCTTTAAATGAAATTAATGAATATCTTGCTTCTAGTACAACTTTTCCTGTAATTGCAATTTCGTGTATAGGTTTATGTGTGTCATTTGAAGAATATGTGTAGTCCTTAAGCTACTGATTGTTCTGATTAGAAGTAGGTCCTGTTCACCATTTCAACCAGTCTGATATCATCAGAAAAATTGTTAAATTGCACTTGATTGACAGCTGACTTCCCTCGGAAGTTGGAGAGGTGTTTATCAGAAGCAAGTTAGTGTTCTTAAAGGTAAAAGGACAACTGTAAATGCTTCTTTTGAACTTTATTCTCATTGAGTTGTGTTTTTGAGTACTGTTGCTCCTGAAGTGCCTTTTTGCCATGCTAGAAAATGAAGAGTTATATTTTAACCATACTCATTAGCAGCTTTCTGCTGCTTCTGGTTAGCACAAAGCTTCAGTTGATTGATCTCTGTTTGTTAAAATACAAATATATGAGTTGATGTGTTCCATTTAAAAGGAGAAGGAAATTGCCTACCTTAACAACGTTCATGTTAAGTTCCCATAATTTAAAAGTTTCTATTATTTTTAAGCATGATTTACAGAGAAGGTGTTTGAATATTTACAGTCATTAGAATCCTGGGACTTACACTAAAGTATTCAAGATGAACGTAGCACAAGTACCGCACTGCATAAATACACTGGTTGTAAAATGAATTTCTTTGCCCTTGTAGCAGTGATAAAGTTAAAAAGGAGTGTGAAATGGCTTCCAGTGTTGGTTTCATATGATCTGAGCTAACAGCATTGTTAGCCATAAATCATAGTATGTTATGACATCATATCAACATATATAGATAAATGCTATTAATTAATGGGCAACGAGCAAGTAAATAAAAATCAGGGTTCAGCCTGCAAATATTCGCTTTAAAACAAGAAGAAATGGTGCATGAAGTTGCTAATGGGCTGAAGGTTAAATTTTCTGCTAACTTAAGTATGTTTTTTTAAACAGGTATAAACCATGATGTAGCAATAGATGTTGCATTTCTTCCACTGTTTTGTCCTGAAGATCCCCACTTATTTCAAGTAGAAGACACTCAAAATGATACTTTACTATCTTGTATGAGTTGCATCTCTTCATGTCAGCAGAAGGCCACTAGCAATGAAAGGCTTTGTGACATGTTTCCACTTTCAAGTGAGACTGGCTTTGACTTCACTTATTTATCATATCTTTCAGTGCAAGAGATAATCTTCTATAGAAATCTCTGTTGTAGGTCAGACATTATTCACCCCTTCAGTGAAAGATACGTGAATTCTCTGTGACCACCTTTAGTAAATAAATGTAATACTGAACTTTCAAGGTAGTTTTTACTGGAGCTGTTGTCATACTCTGAAGTTAGTATTTTATTATTCAAACCACAAACTCCTAACTGACCTAGATAGTTATTTGTTGATGCAAAATTATACTAACAGAAGTTGGTATTGGGGGATGAGCATATGACTATTTGGCTTGATCTACTTCAAAATAGAGTGGAATAACTGTCAGTGTGTCAATCCATTTCACTGACGTAACTTTGAAAAGCTGCTTTAACGCAACCTACAGTGCCTATGAACTGAAGTATTTGCCTGCTATGGAATTATTTTCCTTCAGATTATGCTTCTAATTACTGTCACCTCACAGTAATTATGGTGAACACTATTAAATGTCTGTCATACTACAAAGTGCTGTATAAGCATCATGTTTCTCTGCATGTTTATGTAGACAGACTTAATTTAAGTACATCTTTATTTTTCCTCAAATAATGCTATGATACCTGAGAATCACTAGGGGCTAAATAATGAATATTTCAGCTTTTCTGTATCTAAGTTGTGATGCTGTCATTTCTAGTGATCGAATTTACTAAAAAAAATCCTACCAAAAAGGAAAATAAATCTCTGTAGGCCAGCATTTAATAGTTAGAGTGAGGTTTTTCACTGAATGAAGGTTGAACACATTACTGCGTGGAAAACAATGTCGATTCAGTGTACCTTTTTTCTGTATGTAATTTAAAATGTGTTTTCTTAACTTCTAGATGAAATTATAAAAGCAGCGATGGATCTAGATGGCAAACATGTTGTCTGCATCTTGGACATCTGTCACTTGGGTGATGATAAGGTAGAAGTGTTTCTGAGTAAAATCTACAAGACTATGGAACCTGGTGTGGAACCAGTAGAATCCAGTGTAATTTAATAACTTATTTTTCAAATTTCTATTGTTCAAAAGGAGGGATATAAAATTTCTGTAACTTGAATATGCCCTCTATGCATTGCACTTTTCTAGAACTAGCAGACACAAGCATCAAATTATGATTCTTAGAGCCATTGTAATGGTGATCCATGTAACTGAGAAGGAGGATTGTTACCTTTATTTTTCATATATCTTGAAATGGATTACACAATGTCATGGTCACTTGTGTTCAGGAAGGATGAACAGGCTTACCTTTTTATAGGATACCAAGGAGTATAAGTCTGATTGTCATCTCTCTTTTTCTGCCTGTGCACGTACATGCACAGGAAATGCATATATTGGGGTGGGAACCGAGAAGAGAAAAAGGCTTTCCCAGTATTAAAGGCAATGTTTGCAAAAGAATTAGCTGACTGTGATATAAATTTAGGCTGGAAATTAGAGTAATTTTTAGGATTAGAGCTGTTATGTTCTGTAGTGATCTTTTTAGTGGGAGGTACTATGGGCAGCCTAACTGCTCTTCAGGCTTGAAGCTTACTGGGTTTGTGAAAGGGATTAAATACTGTGGTGCCTTTAGTACCAGAGACTGCACTCGGTGATTGAAGAGGCCACTTTCAGTTCTTTTTACCTGAGCAAGATCAGCCGTTGTGTTTTCATATGTCTGCTTTTGTATTTATAGTGTTGAATAGTGAATATAGCACTCAAAAGTTTTTAACGTATTTTATTTATTACTAAAAAATAATGAAATATTTTTAAAAAAGAAACCTTGTTAGTGGAATTTGCTTCTAGCTTTGCAAGAGAAAAACTGTCTTTAAGAGTGCTTAGCATGGCAGATACACACCATTTGTCACACCATTAGATTTTTTTGTGCTGATCACCACTGTCCTCTTTCTTTTTAGTAGTAGCTATGTTCTGAATACATGAAAGAGTAGTTCTGAGATGCTGCTACTTCCACAAGAGCAAGAGACTCTGTAAAATCCTGGCAACTTTCTGCCTATGTGCTAAGTAGCAGCTGGCTCCTGCTGAGTTCAGAACCGAGTCCCACTTTTTCTTCCCATGTCAAACAGCCTCAAGTCATTTCTGCAACTGGATCTGTGGGGAATTATTCTTAAGCAGGAGCTTAAACACATTGCTGTTTGACAGTTTGTCCATGTGAATGCTGGTCTCAGTTCAATTCTTTGAGAAGAAATTATTGTACTATGGAACTTTGCCAATTAAATTTTACCATTATTGGCCAAAGCCCACAGAGTTAATTTATAGGAATTAATTTATTCCTTTGTGAAAAACTTTTAGACACATTTTAGCAGCATCTTGGTAATTGGGGAGTATTTTTTTGATCTAGTAGCTCACTCATCTGCCCTGGGGGACAGTGGACGTTGGCTTTAAGTACTTAAATTCTGTACCCTAACTTCAGTTAACAGTAATTGAGGGAAAAACATAACTGTCTTTATTATAGTACAAGTGCATAGGCAACTTCAGATAAGACCTAAAAGACTGTTAGGGCTATGGAAAATGACAAAATTACTCTGTCTCTCTACTGTAGTTTACAGTTTAAAAATGTATTAATGAGAAAAGTTTAACTTAAATTGCACAGAGACTAAATGTAACTAGATGTTTTATGTTTATATTTTGTATGGATCATATAGTATTAGTTCTAGAGCAATGTTTGTCAACCCATGCCTTTGAGCATACCTTGTAACCTTGCCGCAGAAGGCCAATGAAAACATGTCAACTCAAGAAGAGCACAGTGTTGTTTGCAGTATGCTATTTGTGTAATTCTGTTGCTTGGGGGTATGTGAAGATTAGAAGCCATTGCTTCTAGAGTGAAATTAGCACCAGCACTTCGTGTACCAAACTGAGCCATGCTGACTGTGTCAGCCAGTATTTTTTATTTAGATATACTTCAGCTCGAAGTCTAATTTTAACAAACCAATTTTTCTAGAAGCAATTTTTAAAGTTATTGTCTTTGTACGAAGGGACTGATGTGGCTAACGATGTCACAGAGGCACTCTATTCGGTTGTTCTGACTGCTCCATCCATCCCAGGCAATAGAAAGCAGCAAAGGCTGTTTGTCACATTGCACTCCTTACTACACTTTAAACATAGCATTAATTGTTCCATCCTCCATGTTAGGACTTCCTAACTCTAAAAGAAGTATCAGAATTATATAAAATATGTCTAATATGTGCTTGAGACTTTAAAGTATGTAATTCGATTTTACAAAAGTAGTATTTGATGTTTTCCATGGCAAAAGCTGGGAAGGAGAGATACCTACTCTTCCAGAATGAAGTGCCAATGTTAGAAGCACAGGCTCTTTGTGTACAGCTAGAGAAAGTCCAATGCCTGTAGTAGACTTGGAATTTCAATACTCTGGGTCATTTTGTAGAGGCACTTACCCTGTTCCAGGGAGTTACACCAAGCTTAATATACCGACTTCAGTTTCTGAAGTGTTGTCAGTGTTAATACCTGGTTCCACCCACTCTGTTTCCTTCCTCCCTGCCGCACCAGCACTGTAGCACAGGGGTGAAGGTCCTCTCTGCGGAGAAACTACCATTTTATTTCATTTAGTGTTTATTGGCCAAGAATAAAACCAAAGTATTTTTCACCCCGAGTCTGTCACATTGTAACAAACGTGCTAATTTTGCCATTTTAAACCAAGGTACAGAATCTTTACTGCTGAAAAATGTCATAAGAATGGCCTTTCTTACTGCTGTATATTGCCACTGCTGAGGGTAAAATACTATCAGAGCACATTCCCTGACTGTAGAATTCATACACAACCAAAGAACTGTACTCTAAAATCTTACATTTGCGCGTTTCTTGTTTCCAGCATTAATTTCAAAGAAAAACAGAGGAGTGTAAATTGTACATAGCTGATGGTACTTTTGGTTGTATAAAACTTGCAAAGTCGTAGATCTTAGAGGTAAGATCAGTTTTGAGTTAATGTGAGAGAGAACTAGTGTAAAACTGAAAACTGAAAAATGTAAATAAATGAATTAATATATGTAAATGTCTTCGGTTATTTCTTTCCATTTTCTTTTCACTTTAAAAGCTGTTTCAGTTTTCCAGGAATCTTCTCCATACTGGTGTTTACTCTTTTAAAGAATCTTTACAGAGGAATTAGGTTGAGCTTCCATCAAAACATATGACAGCAATTGCAGCTTTTCTTGATTTTCAAGACTGTGTGGTATGACTTTTCTAGAAAAACTGGAAAAAAGCCTGGGCTTTACAATTTGCCCTCTATTTTCATTATGGACTATAGAGTTCTAACATTACAGAGTTTTTCATTTTTCTGCTATAATATAAGGAAACAAGAGTTGATACTAGTAATTAATATGGAATACAACGCTGACAGAATTCGGACAAAGAATCTATAGAGCCTTCATCCAGAAATGGAGAGTTGTGTGGTAATTATTCAGTCATCTCAATGTACATCCCAAAAGTCAACTAGAGAGTGAAAATGAGCTGAAAGAGATAGTTTGCTTCTGTGATCGGTTTAGGTTATTCTACATTTCTTGCATTAAAAACAGATCATTATAAGCTCCAGAACTACCCGGATATGGCAGAGTAAATGACTGAAAGAATCTGAAAGGAGAAATGTGGGGAATGGCATGGTTATCTTGGTCCATAAGATGGGTACATTTTTTTTAGGATTTCCCTCGCTCCACTTTTGCGCTTTTTAACAAGATCATTTTCATGGCAGATTACACTGTGAAGTGAGAACCCTGAGCTTACATCTCTGAATGAAAGATGACCCTGTCCTCTGAAGTGACGTGTGGGTTGTAATGGGAGCAGGGGCTTGAGCGATCTCTTGGGAAGCATCATGAAAGCTGGAATTTGTGCAGTAATGGGGGAGAGGGGGAATGATGCTTGGGTGAAAAAGGAGCAAAAATTAGGGCCAACAGTGACTTGCAGGTCCTTCAGTCCGTGTGTCACAATACCTGCACGGTCAGCGGGTGTGTCGTTTGTACTGTCCCAGCCTCCACTCCAGAAAAGCTCACTGACACCGCAGGAACTTAACCTGGGTGGTGTCAAGTTCCTGTTGGAACTGAAATTTCAAACTCCTCAGTAGGCTCTGGGCTAACGACAACCACCACCAGCTGAAAATACCTGTAGACATCTACATTTTGTGCTTATCTGAATAAGCAATGAAGCAGGTGAATAAGTTCATTTTTTTCTGCCTCCTGGTGATCGTTAGTATTTTTTTCAAGGCTACAGAGGCATTTTCAGTGAGAGCCTCTGTAAGTTTATTCTATTTCAACAGCGCTAGCAACAGCACGGTGTCCGAGCACTGTGAATGCGGCCTGTACGGATTAAATTCTCCTCTACTTAGTGCTCGGGGCCTTGTGGGCATTCCTAAATCTAATCTTCAAGCCTGTGATGCAAACACCCAGTTCACCGTCGCAACACCGCCGTGGATAGCACTGATTGAAAGAGGCAATTGCACTTTTGCTGAAAAAATTAAGGTGGCCGCCAGAAGGGGTGCAACGGCAGCCGTGATCTACAACGCGGCGGACAAAGGCAACGGCACCGTCCTGATGTCACATCTCGGTGAGTAGCACAGCGTGAGGCGCTGAAACCTGACTATTTCTCTGCAGTTTGGTCCAGGATGTGATGTTTGTGGATGATTGTTGCTCTCCTCAAGACATTCGGTGGGAGAATAAATGTATTCTGCCATTTGAGTCTTGACTTCAGTACTTAGAGATACTCTGCTGTTAACGTTCTGAGCTTGGTGCAGTGTAGCCAGAACTAACTCTGAAGTTAGTTCTATTTTTCACTTGTCCAGCATGTAGTTTATTTTAGACAGTGACGTGGAGAAACCTGTAGTGTCTGCTTTGAAGGCACTAATTTATTTTTTTGCAACTAGAGTACGCAAATGAACCTACAAGTCTCTGTCAACATAGGTGCATGCTTTGCAGCTTGCAAGCCAGATCTCACTTTTTTTCTCTTTTTTTCTCTTTTTTTTTTTCCCCTAAATTGTTCTAATCTTTTCTGAATAGTGGCTGATCTCAGCCTCTTCTAGGATTCCCAAATTCCTTAACAAAAGGTTAGACAGAATGGTTGTAATCACCCATTCTGGCCCTAATAGCAATCAATCTGTCATTTAGGGAAGAACTGAGGAGGTGATTGTGATACTGTATTGCTTGGCTTTTATTTCTGTGTGTTTCCTCTAGGTCAACCTGTGTAATGGGCATTTTAGTACAAAGCATATGTATACATAGTTAATGCCTTGAAATATACTTTGGTGGAGCTCCACTGGAGATCCCTTGGCTTAAATCTTGCTTGTCTGATTTTATGAGTGAACTGAGAGATTTTTAATCCAGAGATGAGCCAGCATTTTACTGCTGACATCCCAGTGCTGGTTTGGGGTTCCCACTTCAGGATGTATCTCAGTGTGGAGCTGCCCATGCCTGGGCAGACTGGCCCAGAGCCTCAGGTGTACACTGGAGGAGCATAACAGGTGCTTTAGGAACCTAACCACCACATGAGGCTCGGCTCAGGAAAGACAAAGGTGTCCTGAACAAGGTACTGCACAACACAATAAAACCTGTGCTGTACAGCACTGAAAGCGCCGTGGCTTGTTATACTCCACAGCCAGCTTTGACTCTCCTGAGACCATGAAGGAGCTAGTGTTTGCAAACGGAGCTTAAATGTTTTACAGGAAATGTGTAGCCAATAAACCAAAGCTTTTGTTCTACCTCTAGAGAAAGCGATTTAGACTTCAGTGGCCGGCATGTCAAGATTCAGATTAACTTGCTTTTTTAATTTGGTTTTGGAGTGTGCCAGCTCATACTAACACTGGATGAATAAAGGAAGAATTGTATTGACTTCACGTAGCTGCAAAATTAGTGCCAGCTGCATCTTGTGACTCCAGCTGGCCCAAGGTGGGAGCAGGGCAGCCCGTTTCTCCAGAGGTCAGTGGAGAAGAATGGAATTGAACCTTGTTTAGACACACTGGGTAGCTGGGATGTCACGAACCCGACAGTTAGACTAGACTCCAGAATAAGACAGTTATTTAGGATGAGCTCTGAAAGCACACCCTATTTTTTCAGGTTCTTTTTTCAGAACTGAAACAATATTTTAAATCTTGAAAGCAACAGATATACCACCTGAGTGTATTTCATTAGATATGAAGTCCCATCTTTCTTAATTTAGTTTTCTCAAACTGATTTTTATAGGAGTATTTCTAATAGCCATCTTACAGGACTAAAGTGGATATTATGATCTGTTTGGCAGCAAAGAGGGTTTATATGTCAGTGCAGTAGTCACATGTTAAACACAGTGAGGGCAAAATACTTCAGTGAGATGAGCTCTTGATCTAATCATTATAGGAAAAGCATCCTCTCTCTGTATTTGTTTCCATCAGGGCAAAGTGGGGAGCTGTACATTCTTTAGGTAGAACAGAAAACACCTGGGACCGGGGTGGTCATTGCAGCACGGCACTAAGAGCAAAAGAGTGCTTGGAGATGATTTACTCTTTTGGAGTGGAGTTGATTGCAGGGCGGGGGAAAGAAATCTCCTACTTGGCTGGAATCTGCCAGCGGTGGCATCGCCCAGAGAGGTCTGAGGAGACTTGGGGATTAATCCTCTCTGTCATTTGGGTCTTTGGAGATGAGATGCCCTGTTGGCAGAGCAGCGAGAGGAAAATCTGCTGCCAGCGGTCTGCAAGCTCCTGATTAAACAGGGGGCAGCAGCTGCTGGGGTTATCAGCCGGCTCTTCAGTCACCATCCGTATGGCTCTGCCACCGTGCAGGGCTACAGGAACCCCATCACCTTGGTTATTCATTAGACCCTGGGGCTTTGGCTGCAGTCTCCTGCCATCCTCGTCCCATCCCTCTGAGTTGAACATAAAATCAATAGAGCTTTCTAGCCAACCTTATTTTCTGTTACAACAGGACGATATTATGTATGTCTTTCACATCATAAAACACCCGCTCACTCTTACAGCAAAGAAATGGTTTGTTCTGGGCAAAGTCCGGCCTTGCAGGAAATGTTGGTAATTTAATGCTGCTGGGAAGGAACAAAGAGAAAAAAACCTCCCCTCTTGGTGACACCTTCCTCATCCCTTACTGCAGTTCCTTTTACCTACCATCACTATTACCTGTTACTGGCTATTGGTTTATTGTTACATGCACACCCCTAAGATAAAATTGATGCATTAATTACTTTTACTACGGAAAATTTTAGAGGTCAAGGTACTAGTAACAACTTTCCCATTCCTCTCCAATTACACACATCACTGGTGGGAAAATGCTCAGCTTCAATCTGAAATGTTTTCTGTAGGTGTTTGTGTCATTTACATGAACTTAGTCTCCGTACCATTGGATCAATCTAAGCTGTTGCTATCTTTTTAGGAGTTCCAGCATTTACTTGATTTTCTCTGGAAAGGAAATAGAATATGCATCTGTAACATATTTCCAGCACCACTCCTTTAAACTTAAATGGAAATTCCAGGAATTATCAAGTTTTTGAAACATAGCCAAATTTAAACAAGGTATTTTGGGGCTTTTTTTTTTTTTTTAATAACAAATACCAGACCACAGCTGGCAGCAGAATAACAGTGCTCTGTAAAGTCACGAAGCAGCTGGTTTGGGTCGATGCTTTGTCAGCAGTGCTAGCACAGGTCGGTAGAGGGCTGTATCCTCTTGTCATTGTGGTTTTCTTCCTTTTTTTCCTGTTCATTTACAACAGAAAAAAGGAGACTGGAGATATCATTTAAAAAATAATAATAATAAAATTAAAACACCCTTATTTCTGCCATTTGGATACTAGTCCAATATAGCAGCTAAGCTAAAATATCAAGTGTTTTCTGAAAGGTTTTATCCGGGGAATTTACTAAGCCCTCCGTGAAAGGGAGCTTTTACTGGTTAAAGCCTCCAACACTCTTCAAGAACAGTACCCTGGCAGAACTGTTCAACAGGAGCAAGCAGGTATCTCAGTTTCTCTGTGCAAGAGAAATAACTGGCAATTCTGCCAGTAATCAAAAGAAAAAAAAACGTTGTGGCTCTGTTTCCTTCCAACTTGTTTCCAGGATATTCTGTAGCCTCAAAGTCTAACCTTTGTTATCTCAGAAGTATTTTGAGATAGGCTCTTATTAGCTGCTGGTGCCATACCTATTATAAGCTTGTGGGCCAAATGCCTGACAACAGAGTTTGGTTTTATCTTTTGTTTTGAAAACTGGTATAAAATCTTGCTCAGTTTCCCCATCTTAACTCTCTAAAATGTCATTGCTTATTTGATCTTCAGAGTCATTTCTGTTTTGCAGCACATTTTGAGTCACCTCCTCTGTTTACTATAGAAAAAGCCGGGCTCCCTGTTCTAGCTTTGAACAGCCTGTGGGACCTGCACATGAAAACAAATTAACTTCAAAGAATGTCCATCCAAAGCAGATGCCGTGAATTTCCTTCTTCATTTATTGCTTGTGAAGTAAGTGGCTCTTCTAACAGCAGTCCAGATGCCTCCGTGAAGTCAATGCTTTCACAGAGTAGACTAAATTCCTCTGTTTATTATCTGAAAAACTTGTCTAAGTGGCGTCACATCATTGTTGCTGCGAGAGGTGTGAGTCCAGGAAGGGCAAAGTGCACACAGCCCTTCACCAGTGGGAGAAACTGGGAAAGCTGGGGTGGGTCCATCTGGAGAAGGCTTGAGGGGTTCTCATCCATGTGTACAAATTCCTGATGGGGCCAAGGAAGGTAAATATGATGGAGCCAGACTCCTCTCAATGGTGCCCAGCAAAAGAAATGGAGGCAATGGGCACAAACAAGAAATTACATAAGAAAAACTTTTTCCACTGTGAAGGTGGTTGAACAGTGTGGCAGGATGCCCTGAGAAGATGTGCAGTCCTTGGAGATACTCAAAGCCTGACCAGATACAGCCCTGGGCAGCAGTCTCCAGCTGGGTTGGACTGTCTAACCTCCTGAGCAGACAGTCTTTTCCTTCCAGAAAGGCCCCTCAGCAACCGTAAAAATCCCTGTGGGCTGTGCTCACCTCTGGAGAGTGCAGTCTGCCAGAGAGCTGCGTTCAGGTCTGGGATTTTCCAAGAGCCCCCATAACAAGCAGCCATCGAAGTCCAGGACCTCACCGCACTGGGATTTAGTATTGCTTCTTTAGCTTCTCAGGTAATCCGTGTGATGAGCGCTGGGTTTATTTCAGGTCACTACATACGGTGACCCACTTGTTCATTCATAAACTTGGTGATGAGCATATACAGGGAGCTTCTCTGGAAAACCAGCAGAAGGTTTGTCCTGGGACCACAACATCGTTCTCTTGTGAGCTTCCTCGGTTAGCAAAGACCAGGAGAGGCTTTGCAAAACTTTAACTGCCAAAACCAGAAAAAGGAGCCAACCTGCTGGCTGACCATATCCCCTAAAAGAGAAAAGTGGTAACTTCTACTTAACCTGCTGGAAACAAAGAGCAAAAGAAATTTTTGCAGCTAATCAAGTCGATCAATCTGACTTCTGATTACAAGCATGTAATATATTATAGGACATGCACAGCTTTCCTCAGCCGCTTATCAGCATAACCTTTCTTATCAATCATGCCATTGTGACTGAAATGGCACTAGTTGTTACAACCCAAAAACACAAGAGGAAAAAAACAACGTCATGATGGAAGCCTGATGGTCACCTGCAGGTATGAGTGAAATGAGTCCTCAGGGACACTGCAGAGCGTGCTGGCGAGAGTCAGCTCCTCTCCACCCTGGCAGTACTCTGGAACACCTCGGAAGGGTCGATGAAAGCCAACGAAGCAAACTGTGAACTGCCTGAGCGTAACTGCCCAAGCAAGACGCTGGCCATAAATAGCTAAGAGAAAAAAGTTCAAGACAGACTGGTTGAAAGTCTGACCTCCTTGAAGGCTCCTGTGGCTCAGGGCATTGCTCCGGCTCAAGCCAAGACTCAGAGCTTGGAATTCAGCTGGACGTAAGCACTTCATGCATTGCTTCTTGACGTGTTTTGAGATAGTCCCTCCTGGTGGAGCACAGAGGGTGTGGTGGAGACCTTTTTTTCCACAAGCTCAGTGCACTGACTCACAGCAGGGAAGAGCTGGGTTTGGTTCCTTTTACCACCTGAGTGGAGTTTTCTATCCTCTAAACAGCTGCTGATCTTAAAAAAAAACTAATGGGAAACTTGAATTTTCCAAGATTTCAACTGAGTTTGGCTGAAATTGGTCATCACTGTAGGCACCTGAGTGGATTCAAGCCCATTTTCTTGCATCCTTGAAGATCCCAGAGCTTCAGGCCATGCTGGCATGCAATATGTTGTGCTCAGGGCCCTGGAGGACAACAAAGCTGAATGCTGGCCCTACCCGATGCACAAATAGAAAGCAGGACAACGGGTGTGTGAAATAAGTTGTTTTGTTAGCAAAACAACTAGCAAAGTGGGATTGTTGCCCTGACACCTGTCCCCCGTGTCCTCATACCACTTCTGACTTCACGTGGGTAATGTTTTCCTCTTTTCCCCTTTCCTGTCCTTATGATTTCACCTCTGTTGCCACCACAAGCTCAAGTCCATTTGCTTCCTTGTTCCTCGAACTAATAAATGCCCCTTTCTTGCAGGTGGGACTCTCCCCGGGCAGAGGTAGTCTGGAGCTGGCAGTTCAAAGACAGCACGTGGTTGCTGAATGTCAGGTTTCTGCCTCTCACGAGGCAGGAACTGATGGAGTTTTCTATCCTCTAGCCAGCTGCTGATCTTAAAAAAAACTCGTGGGAAACTTGAATTTTCCAAGATTTCAGCTGAGTTTGGCTGAAATTGGTCATCACTGTAGGCAAGCAGGAAAATTATCCAGAGGGAGTAGGTGGGGAAGGAGGAGGGATGAGGACAGAAAGGAAAATGATATGATTACGTATTTTGTTTCCTTTGAAAACCAAATGAAAAATGAACCAATGTCAGACTTTGGAGATGATCTAAGCAGCAACTGATCAGAGGTTTTCACAATACGTTCTGGACCCGGATTTCACTAAGTCTCTTTCGGGATCAGCCTTTGGTTTCTTTTAAGATTCTTATTGCAATTTACTGCCCTGTCTACTTAACCTCCTAGTCCAGCTGGCTTTCTCACAAAGGATTATACAGGGCCTTTAAAAATATAGCCTTAAACCTTACAAAATCAGTTTCCTTTGATTTCAGTGGACTCTGGACTGTGCCATTTGCACATGGAAATGTTGGCTCACCAAGTACGCAGTAAGATATGCCACCTTTTTTATAGGTGCATTTATTTTATCTCACTTAGATATTCATCCTAAGTAGCTATTTTAGAAGTTATTTAGAAGACATTTTAACATATGGCATCAATTTTTCTCACAGTAGCCACTGTTTTCAGTTAAAATTTACTGCTGCTTTCTATGCAGTTTTCCAGCTGGGTTGGTGGAGCCATAAAAGGATCACCTGCATCAAAGTGCATTACTGTGTCCATCCCCGTGAAGAGCGAAAATGTTATTAAAAACCCAACCTGCTATACAAATCTTGCTTGTACATAAATTGAAAAGATCTATAAATATTGTTATTTGCTATGGATATGGTCTGTTCCACAGATGAGCTTGCAGGCAGTGGGCTGCCCTCTCCCCAGTGTTCTCCCAAGCTGTGGCACGAGCACCTTTGCAGTTGAGCAAAGATGCAAAAGGCACAGAGGATAAATCATCGGGAGCTGTGGAAAGAAGCATATACTGGAAGGCATCATCGAGCCTCAACCACCATGAGAGGTCTCTGTCCTTTGGGATGGGGAGGAGCGCTGCCTCCAGCTCCCGAGTCTGCAGTTCAGGCCTGTCATGCTTTGAAGTCATGTGCCAAAAATGAATCTCAGGAAAAAATTATGTCCTAAAACAAATCGTTTAGTCTGGAGCTGATGTTTGGTTTAGACAGCTCCACAGCCTCTCAGAAAGGGAGCAAGCAGCGAGTGCTCCTGGTCGTGAGCCGTGATGGCTGCTTGGTGCTGCAGCAGCCCAAAACCCCTCAGCCGCCAGCTGGGTCCGAGCACTGAACCCCAAAATCTCACACACCTTTTCTCCTTTCTGATTTCTCCATTTGTCTGTTTTGCTCCAACGCTTGTTTCCGTCTCTCGGGCTCCTTTCTGGGGGTGTCTCTATTGGAGTGGCCATTGACTCTTGCACCTTGTCAGCAGCTCTTGGGGTTAGAAGGAAGGAACGTGGGAGCCCAGCAAGTCTTCGGTGTGTTGAGGCCGTTGGCAAGGCTCCCACTGGCACTGCTGGGACCACTGAAGTTTGTCACAACTTACGTCCTAATCATACTGACGTCCTAATTATTTTGACATCCTAATTTTGCTGCAAAAGCTGAGCTTTTACAGTTGTGTAATATTAAAAGCCCCTATTTGGAGTTTTCCTGCCTTCAGCTTGCAGTCTGTTAAACAAGGTTTTCAGGGCCAGATGTAATCACTGCTAAGGTTTCCCTGCTGGAGGCGGTGAGGGCTTTTCACAGAGGCCTGTGCAGATGTGGTGGAGATAAAGTCACAACTGAAACTAGGCACACTTGTACCTTGGATGATGAAGGTCCTCAGAGACGTGCTGCTGATTCCTACTGGTAGCCACTACCTGTGGCCCCATTTCTGCGTAACGAGGCCAGAAAGGGCAAGCATTTTGACTTGGACTCATTTCTTCTTCAAAGAGCCAAGAGTGAGTATGTTCTGCTCTCAAAGATGGGTTCAGGCTTCCAGTCACCTGATGCTCCTCAGTTGGTCAACTGTATTACACGCATGGAAAATCTCATTCCCTGGGATGCATGGAGGTTGCCCAATGCATTACAGAGGAAGGAAAGCACTGATTCAGTCCCTTGCTTGGAAACTCTACTGTCACTGAATAAAGACCACCACTGAATCAACAGGCCTGAGTAGCATCGTGCTTCGGCTCCATGTGAAACCAAACCAGACCAAAAGTATGAGTTGTCTGACAAGTTCTGGCCTTTCTTATTAGAAAGCGCTGTCACAACAATTGGTCCAACTGTGCCAGAAACATGGAGAAACGTTGTTTGCTTCCCTGGCACCGGGGACTCTTGCGCACATCTGGCTAGCTGATGGAAAGTCTTTGGTGCCAGCACACAGGGTGATCTGACGCACTTTATTTTTTTCCCCGACATCCAGTGAACAGAGGGTTGTTGGGGTTTCCAGGTTGTGTCAGAGCCAAACGAGCTCCAAGATTCATAGTGAAATTTAGCTGGAGCTGGCAACCTCTGTGTCCCTTTTGCATCTAGCCACGAGGATCACCCCATATTCTCCTGGAAGCTCCCAAGCCCTGCAGGCAGGAGGTGGAAAGGTTTCCAGCCTCTACGCTGGCCTGAGCCTGTCCTTTATTGTAAAGTGACAAAGCACCACAAGCTCCCTTCTTACACCTTTTTTTCATCTAGCGTAGAAACTTGGGATGCTGTAGCCACACCGTTGACTGCTCTGGAGCAAATTGCCTGCCCAGGCCCCTCCCATTGCTGGTCATGGACACCAGCTGGTTTTGGCTAAGAAAACGCAACATCTGTCATCTTTAACTTGTGATTCAGAGTAGCGTTTGTTCATGGATTTTTTTTGGTCTCATGACATTCAGTCCTGGGTTTCATTTTAGGGTGCTCCTTTTGATTGCTTTTTCCATTTTATAAGTGCTTTCCTTTTCCACTTTCTTGTTCAGCAGAGAAGGCTCACAAACATGGTTCAGAGCTCTCTTGGAGGGTTCAGTGCTGGCCCCTGTAAAGGTTTGCCCTTACAAGGATTTATTCTGTCCTTGTGAGCTTTCCTCCAAAGACACAGATCCAGGGCTGGGTATTTGAATAAGAAACAAATGCAGTTTTGAAGGACAAGAATGTACAGGTCTCTCATCAGCAAGATGCCCTGAGTGATCTGGCTTAACATTAAAAAGCAATATTTAGCACACACTTTTTGTTTGTTTTTTTTTTTTTTTTACCTTGAAAAAAAAGATGTTTAAATATTTACTCAAATAAGATAAAGCTCCAGATAATGATAGGGTCTATCTTTGTAGAAGGCAGTGACAGCGTTCCCAGGATTTCACTTGGTTTATCTGAAAGTCATGCACTACTTTCTGAACTTCTCAGAGCCTCCATCAATAGCCACAGGGAAAAAATGAAAAGTAAAATTACACTGCATAAGTTTTTAAATAATAAAAATCTTTTAAGGTTAAAAAGAATTAGATCTCTGCCAGAAGTTCCTTCATGCTGTACCTATTTTAGATGTAATTCTGCTTTTGATTTTGTGGGAGCCCATTAATGCGGCTCGCCCTGTCGTTCTCCCATCTGTAGTCATCGTGGGCTACAGTGCTTTTAATTTCAGAAACTTTTAGAAAACCCTTGCAAACAAATGTAGCAGAAGTAAGTTGCACTGCTTGTGAATTACATCTAGCTGAGCTGAAAGCCATCAGACAAACCATATTTTTCAAACACAAGTAAAGGATAAACTTCAGTAAGGCTGCAAATCTATGTAGTGATTATAATTCTGGAAGAAGATTAAATGAATGAGAGCCCCTAAAGCTCTCAATGTTCAATATGCAGCTTAAAATAACTGTCTCAGCCACCTTGCCCAACTCCTCTTGGTTGTGCTGGCCTGGGGGAGCTGCTGACCATGCTGGGATGCACAGGGACCATTGGCCTCCTGGAGGTGGCTTCCCTGCCAAGCCAAGCAAGGCTGGTGTCTTCCAGTGTTTACTCAGAAGGGCTGACCACTGTCAGTATCTGCTTTTTTTGCCACCTGACTTCCTTTGCTTTGCTAACTTGAGGAATTCTTCTACCACAGTGAGCAAGCTTTCTGTTTCTGCCTGCTCCTCACTTACTTGGTTATTTTCAAGCAAGTGCCTGATCAAGGAGTCACAAACTTGGTCATAAAATAATGCCATGGCAGCGAAATATCCACAATCTCATTTAGAGTGGGTTTTTTAGTATTTTTTTTTCTGGTTATCTCTCTCTGTGCTGCATAGCGAGGAGTTCAAATTTAGACTCTATGTTCATTTTGGTGAGATCGCCAGCTGTCTTGTGAACATTTTACCACCAGGCAGCAGTGCACATTTCCCAACAGCTGCCGAAGATCAGCTTTCCCCCCCAAAACCAGGCTGGAGCTGATGGGCAGCTGTGTCCCAGCAAAGAGCTGCTGTGATGTCCTGTAGGTCGGCTCCCCATCAGCCTGACCGCCGCAGAATCGCCCTCACACCCACACACAGCTGGAACATCTGCACCCGTGCCATCACTTTCTTATCGTCGTGTGACAAACTGTAATGTATGGAAGTGCAAGAGGCTGGGGCTAAGCTTTATGCTCAGAATCCCTAGAGCTATAGGAAGTTTTGTTCCAATCTTTGCCT
Source organism: Pedionomus torquatus (assembly GCA_013398155.1). Lineage (NCBI taxonomy): Eukaryota > Metazoa > Chordata > Aves > Charadriiformes > Pedionomidae > Pedionomus > Pedionomus torquatus. The sequence continues at coordinate 720,737 of VZRU01014475.1, forward strand.
TTGGTCTAATTTTGTTGGGGGAGGGGGAAATGCCAGAGTCAAACATCCCTAAAGCTCTGGAGGCATTTAAGGCTGAGCAGTTTGGCTGCTGTTCATTGCATAAAGCTTGGTTGTATTTTCAGAGTGTTGTTAAGTTGGTCCCTGCATGTACATGGAATAGGTTTCAAAACAAAAGCACATCTCTCTGATAGTGTACAGATATGCTTCTTATTGTAACTAGAGACATTACTGTTGAAATAAGTTGGCTACTTAGATGTGGAATGGGAAAATTAGAGGTTTGTTTAGATTAGGACAAAAAGGTTCGCTTAGTAAGCGCTCTGTGTGTAGCAATATTGATCCTTAGCAAATTTCTTCACCTTCTCTTCATTACCTGCTCTGCAGACTGCTATTTCAAGCAGCAAAAGCAAGTGCTGATCTCCTTGTGCTACCAGAGTTACAAAAATCTGTGGATGCTGTGCTGGCAGGGGTGGGCGCTGGTGGTGGGGGTTGGTTTCGAAGCCCCTACCCCCAGGTAGTCATTCCAACCTGAGCTGGGTTTGACTGCCCAATGCTTGCTGTCCTGCATTGAGCACGGGTACAAGTGAAGGAAAATGTGCACTGTAGATTGTCGACGAGTTATTGGTTATCAGCCACATGGAATCAGAATCAGCCAAAAACCTGCGTTAAAAACTAAGCGGTGCCGACTCCTATCAGAAAGTGTTTAACTTTTGTGTTTACACTAGTTTTGTTGCTGATTGCATAGGCAGTGGCTGCTCTTGTACCATGTAATCACTGCACTGGAATAATCCTTTCTGAATGACTGGGACCCTTCCAGGGGCCCAGCCTGTGCAGAGTGGCACAGGGCTCTTTGGGCATGTGTCCGAGTGGCTCCTGGTGCTGGGGGCAATTGCTGCAGAGCAGTTCAAGGCCTCTCAATCAGAAGAGTGGCTCTGGAAAAGAAGAGCTTGAAATGTTACCTTCCTTTCTTGCCTCAAATTCCCTAGCAGGGCTCTACAGCATGTCATGTTCATGCTTGCAGCAATTCTGCAAGTGCAGAGAGCCAGCTGTATCCTGGGCTGCATGAAAAGGAGTGTGACCAGAAGATTGTGGAAAGTGATTCTCCCCCTCTACTCTGCGCTCCTGAGACCCCATCTGGAGTAGTGTCCAGCTCTGGAGTCCTTAACATAAAAAGGACATAGACCTGTTGGAACAGGGCCATGATCAGAGGGCTGGAGCACCTCTCCTATAAGGACAGGCTGAGAGAGCTGGGGCTGTTCAGCCTGGAGAAGAGAAGGCTCCAGGGAGACCTTCTAGCAGCCTTCCAGTATCTGAAGGGAGCCCACAGAAGAGCTGGAGAGGGACTCTTTGTCAAGAAGTGTAGTGATAGGACAAAGGGTAACAGTTTAGTATTGGAAGAGGGAAGATTTAGATTCGATATTAGGAAGAAATTCTTTCCTGTGAGGGTGGTGAGACACTGGAACAGGTTGCCCAGAGAAGCTGTGGCTGCCCCATCCCTGGAAGTGTTCAAGGCCAGGCTGGATGGGGCTTTGAGCAACCTGGTCTGGTGGTCTAGCAACCCGCCCATGGCAGGGGGGTTGGAACTGGATGATCTTGAAGGTCCCTTCCAACTCTCGCCATTCTACAGTTCTATGATTCTATATACTCTGACCCCAGTGCCTGATGCAGGACAACCCAGCAAAAACGTGTATGCACTGGAGCAAGGAACTTCTGAATGCAACTGGCTGCCCCAAAAATAGCTGCAGAGTCCTAAGGAACCATGAACTTTCATTGTGAGATACACAGATAAAATAGTAATTAACTGCGCAAGCACAACTAATGCATAAATTGAAAAAGGCAGTTTTGGTTGAAGTGGCAGGTTTATAGCGTATGTCTAATGACATGGAGAACAACAGCCAGTGAGGTAACACAGCTGTCCCCGTCCTCCATAAAGCCGTTACAGGCAGGGCTGATACCGTGTGGTGCTGAGTGTTCTGCAAATATTAACTCAACGGTGCAAAGCCGGCTGGGCTGGTGCCACTGTGCTTGGGGGCTGCTGGGGGTATCCACCCCTTCAGGGGGTGCCCACAAGCCCACCGGGGGCTGTGTCCACTTCGGGCACTGGGGCAGACTGCTGGGGAGAGGGTCTGGGGAAGGGGCCACTCTTCCTGCGAGCCATCCGAGGGGGGGGGGTCACCCATCGCTCCTGGGAGGTGATGTCAGGAGCAACCGTCTCTTCTGAGAGGTGACCTGGGTGGGGGGACTCACAGCATCCCCCCTGGGCGGCACCCCAGGGTGGTGACCCACCGCTCCGGGACGCGATCCGGCGAGGGGGAATCCCCCGCTACC
>VZRU01014475.1:723616-757278 GCA_013398155.1 Pedionomus torquatus
GCCTGGACAAGCCGGTCCTGTTCAAGGCGCTGCTGTTATTGGATTATTATTTTTTTTTACTCTCCGATTAATGAGTAACGATGGCTGAGGCTGCTATTGTGGGCTGAGGAGGAGCAGGCGCCTGCCTGCGCTTTCTGGTCTGGGTGGGCTGGGTGCTGGCTGCAGCTGGGAGGGGGGGTGAAGGTGGCAGCGGTGGCTCCAGCTTGTTTGGGCTTCTAGCTTGACCGGGTAGCTGGCCCGGAGTTGATGGGTGCTGGCTTTTTTTAAAACCGATGAAGTCTGCAGAGTGTGGTTTTGGGCTCTGAAGTAGGCTGGGTTTCCACGCTGAAGCACAGGTTTTTCCCCATTGCCAGCTCAGAAATAGACAGATTCTTCCGTAAGTAACTTTTCACCAGCAAAATGCCACTTCCAACGTAAGGGGCTGAAGCCCTTTAAAGGTTGTTTCCATTTTGCAGAGGCTGATGGCAGAGCCTCTCTTTTCTTATGGTAGAAAGCCACCCACTTGCCAGCAGTGGGTTTTCCCCCAACCTGCCCATCTTTTAAATGAAGAATGAGATTTGGCTGTCTTTCAGGCTAGTGTTTCCTGAGAAACAGCCCTGGGCTGAAAGCTGTGTAACTGCCTCCTGGGTAACAGCAGGGGCAGGGGACCTGCCTGTGGCGGGTAATGGGGCAGGAGGAGCTGCTGGTGGCTCTGTCCTGCCCTCAGCTGATGGGTTTGGTGACGTTCAGCTAAGTGACACTGCTTTGGGAAGGCGAAGGCCTATCTTCTGGAGAGAAATACATCAGTGGTAATGAATAGTGTTTTTCTAAAGCTTTGACCAGTTTCAAAAATAACTGTATGCTTGCAGCATCCCTCTTAGATGGGGTGGAGAGGATTTCTGGCCGGTAGTGATGGAGGTGAGCATTCTGGTGAGACTAGGAAACAGTAGCTGTCTCTGGAGGTTTATTGTGCACAATCTTAATGAGCTGTATGAATGTCAGTGTTTTGCTTTAAGAATTTAAAACATACAATCTGAATGGGCTCTGGTCTTTATGAGGCAGAGCCTTATGTAATCAAATCATCTGCTGATGAAGGCTACCGAGATCTGTCTATTGCTAAGCGAGTTCCTCCTGTGGAACTAATGGTAGCATCCCTGCCTGGAGCCTTCTTCACTGTGTCCCTGCCTGATCTTGCAGCTCTGAGCAGCTCCCTTGACACTGATGAACCTGTTCTTGAGGGAAGGTATATGTGCTCCTCCCCTCTTCTCCACCCTGGCCACTGGGAGACCCACAGCATCTTAACCTTGCTAGGAGCTGCCTCTTGAAACGAGCCATCTGCTCTCTGCAGGGACTGCTCCAAGAGGAACTCCCTCCTTTCCTGTGTTCTCCTTAAGCTTTCTGCTGAGGGATTTAGGTCTGAGTGGCTCTAGCTGTGCTGATTATCCTACATGATGGGTTACAGGCTCGAGGGCATGTCGAAACTTCACAGCTGATCTGCAGACAAACAGACAAGGGACTTCTTGGAGAGGACAGCTTCTGTCAAACCTCTTACTTCATCTGCATGACTCCTCCTTGACATGTCCTAGCATAATTACTGTGCTAAGCTTGTTGCTGCTGTTGCGATTATACCTTGTCCTTGTTTTAGTCCCTCACTTTCTCTTCTGTTTCACCCTCCTTTTTCTTCCTCTCTGGACTTGAGTTTTCTTTTTTCTGTTATTGCAGCCATCTGCAAGTTCCCGCTCTCGCCTCTTCCCACAGTGATGTTCTCCCTTCTGCTCACGGGGCTTTGTTGGCACGTTGTGCTTGGGTCACCCCTGCCCTGTGTTCCTGCTGGGAGCCAGTGCTCTCCAGTTAGACTTGACAAACATTGCAGGGTTTCAACATAGCATGGCCAAGAGGAAGCAAGCTACAAGTCATCAGCTTAATTCGTTTTGCCAAGCGCGGGATTCTGCTTGTATAATCCTGATGAGATGTAGTGCTCAAATGTAAAAGGTAAAAGCTGGCCCTTTGGGATGGATCTTCTCTTCTGGCTTCCCATGGTGGACTGGGTGCTTCAGCTCTTCTGGAGGCAGTGGTGAAGGAAGGCCTGCTCATTAAAGAACTTTTTTTTGTGCAACTGCAACTCCTGCCGTTTGCTGTAACGGCTGTGGCTGTGCTAATGGTGACTTCACAATCTGGGTTTCCTCACTGGCCTCATTTCTGCTTTAAGTGGCCCATCATATGCTGTCAAGTGAAACCAAATCAGGCTGAGCACTTCCTCCAAGCTGAGACAGTGGGAAGTAGCAGGAGGTGGCTTTCCTGGGGCAAGGGGAGCTCAGCCTCAGGGCTTTCCCATATCCCGTGACTCCTGGGGTACATCTCCTGCCCCCAGGGTTCCTCTCTCCCCCATGGGGCATGGGAGCTGTTGTCAGCCTGGCAGAGAAGGAAGTCCCTGCAGGTGGGCTTTGATAAAATGTATGGCACAACATGCTTTTTTCTCTGCAGAACTTTGGCAACAGAACACAAAGTTATTAACAGAAGCTTATCTAAAAGTACAATGTGCTTTTTTTCTGGGGCTGTCAAGCTCGGCTTTTGAAGCAAATTTCTTGTTTAGAGTTAAACGTGCCTGGATTTGGCAGCGGTATTTGTGCTGGTCATCCTGCTTCCACAGACTCTTTTTTTTTTTTTTATAATCATCATGTTTAGTCTGATGAATTCTTTATGGCTTATATCAGTGCTGTGTGGAAACTTTCTGGTGTGCCAACTTCAAAAACAAAACGCACTGCAAAAAGCAAGCCACCCTGGCAATAAAAACAACAGAATGCAATAAATAGCCAAATCAGATATGATCAAATCCTGAGTAATCCTCTCTAATGTGTAGAATGTCAAGGATTTATTGGAGTCCAAAGTAGTATTTACTTTGGACTTTTAAAAGCACAAGACCATATCAATTAGCAAACTTGAGTTTTAATTGTGCTCATTTGAAGAAGCTGGTACCATTCTGTGGCAGGCTGAGCAGGGTTTCAAAGTACAGTCCTGTGTGCTTATAACTGCACCTCTCTAATCTATATTGACCTTCCGAAAAAGGCATTTGATTGGAGAGGAAGAGCAGCGTGTGAGCAAAAAGTGCACAAGGAGAGTTGGGATCTTTTAAAGGTGGACCTTAACTTAAGGTAGAACCAGGCTGTTGGGTGGCTTTGGGGTATGGTGGTAACCATGGAAAGTGTTCTTTGGTGTGGAGTATTTCCCTGCAACTGGCAAGAAGGATTCTTTGCAGGTCAGAAAGCTATTGTGATTATTCTCTTTGGTTTCCCTCGTCGTGTAACTCTAGCCTTGAGAAGCACATCACCTGATCTGCAGAGGGCTTATTCTGGGGGAACACGGCTAAATAATTCTACCTAAAACAGTTCAGAGCGTGTCTCAGGCTAACAAGGTCTGGTTCAAGTGTAAACTCGCATCAGTGGGGTGAAAGAGGAAGGAAAGGTAAATATGTAGCCCTGCCACTTAACTTGTTCTGCAGGAATTCTCACTGAGGTGAGGGCTGATCTCCACATGCTTAGAGGAAATAGTGCACAGCAAAAGTGTATACTTGTGTTCTGCTTGGGGTTTGTGTGAGGCATGATCTTGAGAAACAAGCTAAAACTTTGCGGTGACAATAGAAGGCTGATGTGAGCTGTAAAACTCTTCCTGTTCAAGACTGAGACAGAACAGTCGTCCCCAAGGCAGGCTGTGCCGAGGCTTTGCCAGTGTTGGGTGAGCAAATAGTTCACCTCTCCTTTGCAGTCAGTGGAGGCTTGTGCTGGGCACATCCGAGGTGAGGAATGAGGATGCAAGGTCTAAGGAGCATCACTTGCTGACCCATATTCCCTGGCCGTGGCTGGGCGAGGCTCTGTGGATTACTTAGCCCTTCCTACCAGCAGCTCCCCATGGAGAAGGAGCTTGAATGGACCTCCTGGGCCTGGATTGTATTGGTGGTCTGTAGTGCCTGGTGATAGCTCTTGGTGTCTGAGAGTAGCTGTTTGATGTGTATGGGCTGCAATGTTGTCTTTCTGTGCTCAGAAAGTTCTCCTGGCTGCCTTGTGTCGAGGAAATGAGCTCCGTGGCTGTAGTGGCATTTGGGTAACTGGAGTGTGACTTGTGACCCTGATCCCCACCTGCGGTGCATGGTGGGTGTGTGGTAGTGAGTTGGGGCTGCCCCACAGCACGGAGGTCTGTGAGCAAGCGTGAGGGGCACTGAGAGGAGGATAGACTAACCGGTGCTACTGGCAGCTTCTGATCCCTGCCCTTGCTCTTTTTGGTCCAGTTTAGGTACCTCTGTGCCACAGAAAACGGCAAGGTTTTGCAACCAACCATTGGCATAGCCTGGAACCGGTCTGTGAAGTGCCCTTGCTCTTTGGGCTTACTAGGCTGCTGAAATGTGAAAGGATGGATTAGAATCCACAGTGACAGCTGTGGTAGCAGAGGCTTCATTGTGTGGGACATATGGCCCTAAAACAATGATGGTGCTTGTTTGCCTCCAGTCGTGAATGTGCCAGTGAGAAAAGAGTAGGTCGGGCTCGGCACCGTTCAGTGCTGTATCAAATGTGTCTTTCTGCAGACAGATGCCTTCTGGCTTACACTGTGCTGACTTAGGTTATTTTATCAATAGCTTTCTCAAACTTGCTTGCTTCCAGTGAGCACTTTGCTGCTATGAGTATGTTGAGAACGAGGGATGCATTAGCTGGATCTCATTTGAAGAGGGTGAGCAATGCATTGACTAAACCAAAACTGCTGAAAGCTGTTGAGTAAATTCACGGAAGAATTTTCATTCGAAGGATGTTGATTGCTGTTTCTCCGGAGGGCTTTAGATGCTGTTGGCTGGACTGAGAGATGATACTTTATTCTCGCAAGTGCTACTGCCTGAACAGCATGTGAAAAGAGCTGTCCTACAGATCTCATTCATCTCAGTGCCCTTAATAAGCGTACTGGCTTGGCTGTCCTTTTAAAGGATGATTTCATGTTCTAAATGTTCTAAGATTTAGGACCTGGCAGCATTTATGTAAGTCTGAAAAGCAAAAAAAAAAAGGAAGAAAGGCTGGCAACTACTGGATTTGCTTGGCAAATAATAACTTTTAATACTATTTTAATATTTTATATAATATATATTTTTAATACTATTTTAATATTTTAATACTATTTAAATGATGTTCAGGTTGTTTTCTGCCTCTGGCATCCCCTGGGAGCCCATGGAACCTCATGTCTCTTAAAACTGCATTTGGTCTTGATGTGTTCCTTTAGACACCCAGCCTGTTTGGTAAAAAGTTTCCCTGGACAAACCTGGGTGGTGGTTCCCAAGCAGTGTAGTCCATTAATAAATGTAGTGTTAGTGAGGAGTGCACCAACGGGTGCTATGTGTTTGCCAGGTGAAGACTGCTGTAGGCATGAGTTCTCCAAAATAAGTGGTTTCTTCTCCACACAACCACCAGGGAGTTTCTTTGCTTCCCTGTCTAATGTCCTTACCATGCTGAGGATCTTCTAAGGCTCTCTCTCATCTTTAAATTTCATGTAGTGCTTCTTCCCCTCCCCCTATGTTTTTTTTTTTTTTTTTTTTTTTAAAGCTCTAGCTATTGCTTCCTACTCCTGTGTACTCCTGCCAATTTTTGCAACTTGTTCAAGTATCTTACCGTCGAATGTTTACCTCTGTACTTTGAAAGACTTGTGTGTTGAGAAGGAAGAGATTGGGCATGGTGCCAGCTGCCAAGTAAAGCAGGCTGAAAGAAGATTTCATTAAGCTTGGGTGATAGTGTGAGCAAGACGACAGTTCAATCAAAAACCTGGGGTCATAAGGGGCCATGGCTTTGAATAATGGCAAAGTAGCCTGGAAGGGAGAGATTATTTTATCTTGGTGCCTGGGTAGTGTTTGGGTTGGAGAGCATGCAGACCAGGAGAAGGGGGAGGGACAAGCCTTACCTACATGTCAGCTTATCCAGGTTTAAATTGCTCCTGGAGCCAGGAGTTCAGTCACCCTCCCCTCTTGCAAGGGAGAGAGCTTATCGCAGGGCATTCGCGGCATGAGGATGATGTTTCCTTGGTCAGTGTCTGCGATGGAGGATGAGCACCAGGATGGGTGCTGCTCGGTCACACCTGCACTGCTGATAAGACTTGGCCTTGAGCCTGTGGATGAAAGCACACATATATATTCTTTGTCAACATTGTACTGTTGCTGAGAGCAGAGCTGGTGTGCAGGTGTCTGGTTTTATAGAACTTTCCTGAGGCTGGGGATAGCCCTTGCACCCCGCGCCTCGTGGTGTGCTGCTGAGACACTACGGCTTTTGTCTGCAGTGTTGGCCTTTCATCCAAGGGGAATGGCATTGTGTCCATGATGTTGGCTCAGTCTATGTATTGTGTTGGTTTATTTCCCCTTCTACTGTAACAGATAACAGTAAACTTGTACCAGCCTGTTTGATAAGCACCAGAAATCCCCTGTTTCTATCACAATACAGTGGGATAAGCAATATTCAAAATGTAGTGTCTTATCTTTCTTTTTTTCTTTTTTTTTTTCCCCTCTCAAACCTGAAAGGCAGCGCATCAAATATTCTTTTTACCTGCCTGAAGAGCCAGGTGTGCTAATCTGGTAGGAAATTGTTGGAGAGTCAACTGACAATGTCTTTCATGTTGAAGTACAGGAGGATGGCTTGATCTCCCACTGCCTCTTTTTTTTCTTTTTTTTTCTTTTGTGCTGATATTGGGAGTTGGAGGGATGCCAGGGGAATATTATGAGCTCCTTTGACTATAGCTAAAGGCACAGCTAGTGCTGATCTCCTGTGCTGCCAGCACCGCATTGTGTAGCTAAAAGCAGAGATCCAGCCACCATCTGACCAAGATGAGGGTTTGCGTTTCATCTCCCTAAAGAGTATTCAGTCAGTGATTCTGCTGTGGTGAAGAGCCTATCCTTTTCTTGAAAATTCAACCTCCAAAGTCTACTTTTTTTTGCTGCTCTCTTTTGTATATGAAGCAATCAAAATCAAATGTAATTTCTCCCACTGGGTTTTCCCTGAGCACGTGGCATACCTGGTAGCCAGCTGGGGTTTTATAGAGCTGCGGAAAGGGGGTGTGATGGGTTATTGCTGTGGTGCCTTGAACAGGTCTTGTGTGACTGCATTCTCTGAAGACTGCGCTGCAAGATCATACAAGCTCTTTAAAAACAAAAATCCTTCATCCTGTTGTAGTCCTCTGGCAAAACTTACTCAGCTGTAGCGAAACGCCTGCAGCCTTTAATCTGTTAATAATTGCATCCTGTGTTTCTCAGTCCTCTTAAAGCATTCAGAGAAAATGGTTCATGGGTTGTCTGCTGAATTGCTGTTAATTCCTTTGTAAAATAAAACAAAAAGTCATCCTTTTTAAAAAAACAAAACCAGCCTAAATTTCTTAGTTTATCTGGATTCACTGTTATGTTAAACAACTTCCAATGTGCTAGCCATGGTTAATCTGCCAGAAAACCTCTCCTACACAGGGAAAGATAACCTTTAGCTTTCAGATTTGCTGTACCCTTTCCCTCCCCTTCCAGTGGCTTCCACTAAACTGTTTCTCTTCAATATTAAAAACCCAGTTGAATCCTAAGGAAAGCTTAGCGTTGGCTGGATATTTGGTTAAAACATTGTGGATCAGCGCTACCACCAAGTGAGGCGTCGGGCCAAGGCGTGGGTGAGCTGTGCCCCTTCCTGGGGCGAGGAAGCCATGGCTGTGCCACAGCAGAGGTGTTGGTTGCACAAGGCGCCCTCTGGATGAAGCGAAATAATACTGGCAAAGCTCTGGGTACTTCATTTCACTCTGCTTAAGGATGGTGCAACACTTCGGACTTTCAGGAAGGGGGAGAAAAATGACCCACTGTGGTATGTTGGTGCTTGTGTGCAGCTTTTTTTGTTTGGAAGTGACTTGTCCATTTTCCATGTTTCATACCTTCTTTCTCAAAAACACCTACAAAACTATTGTCTTCCTCAACTGTTTTCACCAAAAAACAGTAGCTAGGTCCACTCCCAATAGGGAAAGGCTCCCATCATGCTGTTTTACAGCCCAATCTTGGTAAACGGTGATAGAGACATTAAAGGGGCTTGGCTTTTGCTATTTTAGAAAATAAAGGTGGATAGAATTTCCCCCAAGTTACACTGAGACTTTTAAACTGGAATGAAAGGCTCTTTCATCACTTAACTGAACCTGAATTTAGTTAGTTTAAAGCATGCTTAAACAACATAAAATGCTTCCAGTGCCTGAACAAGCTGAGAAACCAATTTTAAGTGAGGCTGGAGAAGCTGATTTGGAGCTGGAGCTCTTGAGTTGGCTTCCATGACATGCGAAGCTGTCAAACAGCTGGAAGTTAATTATTCACTGCAAAAAGCCTTGCCAGGGCCTCACAGGAGTCGAAAAAAAACATACACTGTGTTTCGGTGTCGCCTCGGAGTATTGCACAGAAAGAATGTTAAATACTTCTCTTAAATTGAATTAATGTTCTCAGTGGTGTTCAGTGGGGTATCGAAGTTGGTGGTAGAGGAGGGGAAAGTCTGCAGAGGTGGCAAGTTTCATAACTGATTTTTTTGCTTAAATTTTGAAGGCACGTTATGTTTTCTGTTAGGTGGTAGTATATTAGACCTTAAAATGGGCTGCACGAGAAAATGGCATACAGTGGTGAAGCTGGCGTTGTGGTTCTGAGCCAGCTTGGTTTTCCTGGTTTTGGAAGTCAAGTAGTAAATAAGAGAAGTGGTATTACAATAAGGATTCCTTACATTCAAACACAGGGGGGGAAAAAAAAAGGTTTCCTTAAAATTAAACTTGTTTTCTGGCAGTTCATCAGCTGGGGAACTTAAATATGGTCTTCATAACTTGACAGTTTTGTTAACACAGCAGAGATTTAAATTACTGGAGGTGCTTCTTTCTTTCCCTTCCCAGGCTGTGCTTCAGTTGTATTAAATGCACAATGCAAAAGCTATGGTAAGATTAATGCAGGGGCAAAGTTTTCTTTTTTTCTAACATCTGGAAGAAAAGGCAAAGATCTGCAGTTGCGATAGCTAAGTTTGGCTTCAGACTGGTTGGAGCTGTGCGGAGGAGCAGCGTGCACAGAAGGGCTAGGTTGCCTCCTCTCAAGCCCTCTTGCTGTGCGTAGAGTGGTTTCAACTTGTAGGAGCCTGTACCAGAGAGTCCAGGAGGCAGGATTTTACCCTGGAAAACACACTGCTGTAGCAACACCCTGCTCTCCTCGGGGGAGGATTTGCTTACAAAAGCAGTCTCTGAAGGGACGGTTGCTGTGGCTGGGTGAAGCTTAGGTAGTGCCCTGTACTTGTTCTGATGTTCTTTCTCGTGCAGTGAGGGGGCTTGGCTGCGAGGCTGGAGATGCAGGATATGAGGAATAAATCTTAATGATGGTTAAGGTAGTGTTCAGCTTACAGTCCAGGTTAGGAAATCTGCCTGTTATGTTTCCATGTGCAGCTAGCAGCTGTGCTCTTGTAGGGCTGTTGTTGCCTTCCCGTCCTCCTCAGTAGCACAGACATCAGGTCAAGACCACAAATGAGCTCGGTGTCACCACTGGAGGGTCTTTTGGGCAGAACTTTCCTAGAAGTCTGTGTGCTGTGGCTGTAATCTTTGGGCTTTTAAGCCTTACTTTGTTGTATTTCTTCCACCTGGAGTGCTAGTGTAATGTAATGTTTTATTTTCCCTTTCCCTATTGTAGAAGGGCTTTAATGGTTTTGGGGGCTGGGCAGAAAGCCTTCAGTCACGTTGCCTCTAATTGCTGCAAAACCTGGTGCATTCTTTAATCTCCGAATCTTCCTGGCACTTTGTGAACTTCAGACCACCTGGAAAGGTTTACTAAAACCACCTGAAAGGGTGGATGGCTTTAGCAGGTCCCAACAGAGAAGTAAGAAAGGAATACTCATTACTGAATATTAATAATCGGTGACTATGGAAAACCAGTTCCCTTTTCATTTAAAAAAAAATATATATATAAATTAACTGTAACACCCAGAGACACCCGTTGTAGTTCTTGTAGAAGTTGTAATTGTAATATGCCTGGGAAGGGGATAGTTCCTCTAAGCTGCTAGGGCTTCTCATTCCTGCACTTGCATGGGGGAGAGGAGGGAAAAAAAGCCTTGGTAAGTCTGAAAAATCCTCCCTCCTGTGGGAATGGGTTTGCAGCTTTGTTCACCCTGAACACACTGTGAGAGCTGTCCTGAGCTGCTTCTGTGAGGACAAGTTTTATGATGATAGCTGTGCAAGATGCGGAGATCCTGGAGGCATCGGCACCAGTGCTGTGCTCCAGCATGGATCTGCAATGAAAGCGTTGCCTTGAGGTACCCTATGGAGTCCTGCCATCCTGTGCAGTGGCACTCGTCTGGCACTTAGCAATGACTCGAAGAGCTAATATTCTGGTTGTCCTGTGCATTGTGTATGTTTAATCTGAATCGAGTAGGCAATGCTTTGCTGTACCTTGTTTTAAAGCAGGGGATTTGGTTGATCTAATCCTTGCCTTGATGTGTTTTAATGCATTAACAGACTGATTTCTAGCTAAAAATGACTGCTCTTAAGGCATTGATTCAGTTCCATTGCAGTTTGCCAAATACTGTGGGGTGACTATTCTCCAGGGCCTACAGCTTGCTTGGTTCAGAGTAGATTTATCTGCAGCGCACACAGTAGCACCAGATTACAATAATCCCCTGAGTGAATGTGAAAAAGCAGGTGGTTATTGTGCAAAAGTTAATGCTGCTGGTTCTGTGTACCTCTTGCATGTCACATTTCTCTGCTGAGTTGCCAAACCTGTAATGTCATGTTTACAGGGAGCAGAAGTGCAATGGCAGAACAAGTGAAGTCTTTGCAGGTCAGAGCTTAATATAGGTATTTACATTGGTTTAGATAGATGCAACTTCACTTTACATCTAAGTCAACCTGATACAGAAGGTAAAACTTTGATCCTAGTCATGCACTGTCCTTGTGTGCCAAATGTGCTCAGGTACCAGTGCTTTCCTGCCCCAAGAAACTGTTGGAGTTCTTGTGCCTCATCTGTGCTGACCCATATCTGCAAAACAAGCATCCTTCAGATTTTCGACCAGTGTGCTGCCTTGTGATTTGGGAGGTGCCTTCTGCAAAACTCCACATCTGTGAGAAGCAGATAGTATTTGTTGAAAAACTTGAATAACTTTCTCGCACTGATTTCACAGGGAGATGGCGAAAGGAGAGAGGCTGGGAAATGTTTAACTAAACAGGTCTTGTTTCTGTTTAGCTATGACCCCATTATTAGCTAAACAGGCAGCAGCTTAATCTGACCTTCTGATGTCCCTTAACCTGTTAGAGAAAGTATTACTGAATCACAAAAGCTGATGCCCAGGCAAAGAACTTGGGTTTCTGTGAGGTTTTTGCCATGTGCAACTGTTTGACTTCTTGCTTTGCTGGAGTCAGGATAGAGGGGGAACTGACAGTTCAGGGCAGCTGCTGAGCTTGTACATATGTAGGTGTCCCCTCAATTAGCTTGTTTCCATTAAGATGCACAAGGACTGTCAGGAGCCCCTGTCCAGGTTGGTGGTTTCCAGGCCACAGTAATGTGTTTCAGCACTTGCTGTGATGGGACCCATCTAGCAGCAGGTGGGGGTGATCCTGGCTGTTTTTATTCTAGAAGCACAGCATTATTCTGAAACATGGATTCTGGGTTTTTGTCTTAGCTTCTGGCTGATGTGTCATCATCAAATCTCATCTTGACAGGCAAAGGAGGCCTTGTTTTCTGACAGGTGTGATGGCCTCATGGCAGGACCTTTGTAATGGTGCCAGAGCCTTATTTAGTCCTCGTCTGAAAGGAGCTTCTGAAGTGAGCAAACTCCTGTGCTGCTGATGGCCAGATACTAGATGCAATTTCTAGACTCCTTTCCCCTGCTGTTGGAAGAAGGCATTTGGTTAACTTCATGTGATGTCAGGTTAGCTCATCTCTAATTGCCTTTAGAAATTGATCCTAAGAGCCTGCATTATAAAATATAGGTGGATGCTGAGGTATGTCATGGAATTGTCAGAGTTGGAAGGGACCTCTAGAGATCATCTAGTCCAATTCCCCTGCTAAAGCAGGATTGCCTAGGGCACATCACTCAGGACTGCATCCAGGCAGGGCTTGAAGGTCTCCAGAGAAGGGGACTCCACAACCTCCCTGGGCAGCCTGTTCTAGGGCTCTGTCACCCTCACCCTAAAGAAGCTTTTCCTTATATTGGAATGGAATTTCATATGTACCAGCTTGTGCGCGTTGCCCCTCGTCCTGTCACTGGGAACCACTGAGAAGAGTCTGGCTCCATCCTCTAGCCCACCCTTCAGATACTTATAAGCATTAATAAAGTCCCCCTCTCAGCCTTCTCTTTTCTGGGCTTAGAAGTCAGGGGGGCTTTGCTCCAAGAGGGGAAGTAGGGCAGGTGCTGATGGAAGTGGCCGCTCTCACTTCTGCACTTGTTCCTCCAGTGTCAAAGCCACCAGCTGACCACTCACAGGTTTATTTAGAGCAGAGCTGAAACTGTGAGAGAAACCTTGGTGACGGGTAGCAAAAGTGTCAGGAAGACACTTAGTACTGTCATCTAATGACATCCTGGTGAACTGATTAGCCTGAAACTTAAAGGGAAGAATTTTATTTATTTAAGGGTAAAATATATTCCTGACTGATAGTTTAGTAGCTTACAGTTTGCAGTGGTTTTGCAGGCTGATGGTGACATTCTATTAACAGGACTTCCTATCCTACATCTTGTATTGCGCATAACCACAAGCTATATTTGACTAGTGAGACATGCAGAAGCAAAAGGGAATAAGACAGAACAACCTTTTTTTGGCAGTCTTGTTATTTTCTTGTCGCAACCTGTTCTTCCACAGTTTCTTCCATGCTTACGAAAGTAAGTCGCAGCTCTTTTTTAACTTTCTCCTAACACCTGACTCCAGCTCATTTTATAACTGACACATAAGCCCTAGTTCATCATAAAGGACAGTAGTGACAGTCTGGCTGACTTGTTTGTGTGTTTTGGTTTTTATTTTTTTTTCTGTATGTGATGTACTTCTCATTACAATGAGCTTTCTGAATAAAAGATGAGTTTAGTCACACAGAGGAGAGTTGCTAGACAGCATGCTTAGCCATGTTGGATCAAAGGCATTACGTGAACAAGCTGGGAAACTAGTAAAGGCTTTCTCAAATTATAGCCTTTGTGTTTTAACACCAATTCTAGCTGTTTTGATAGCTGAAAGTTGGATAAGGTTTCTATTAATGGAGGGGGAGGGGGGAAATTGGCTTCCTTCTTGACTGGGAGGTTAGCTAAAAATAGCTAATTCTGTAGCTGCCCTTATTCTTTCACTGTGCAATATCTATTAGGAATGTGGTGCAGCTGATCAGTTAATGCAGTGAGGGTCCTGACTGGCTAGTCTTTGAATCCACATCTCTTGTATTTAGTTTAGAGAGAGGCCATTAACAAATGTATTCGTCTCCCTTTCTCCTCTCCCCTCGCTTAGAAGGCTCTCTGTTCTATTGAGACTGCCTAAGGTTCCTGCAAATAGTATCAAGTGTCCTCAAGTGCTTCCCTGCCACCTAAATGAAAGCAGCTTTGTTCTCTTCTGTGTGTGGTGACCAGAGTTGCTTGGAATTTCTTCCTACCATAAACCCCTTGGTTTCTCTGATGGCTTGTCATGATGGCCAACTGAATAAATGAAATCTGTTGTTAAAATCTGGATGGAGTTTGCTGTCTGCCATCAACTGTTTAAAAGCCAGGCATACCTTAATATTTGCTTCCGTCTGAATTTGCATTAGAAACCCACAGCAGCATTCAGAGTTCACAACCAAATTTCACTCAAAACGTTTCTCAACTGCTTCTGAGAATACAGAGGGAAAGGTGGATACAGATCCACTGGCTTTGCTCAGTGTCTGGGAAGTCAACAGTACTGTCAAACTTAGAAAAGAGGTGTTAAGTAGCAGTGGGGCAGGCAGCTGGATCTATTACAGGAAGGGTCCTGAAGCCACTAGCTGTGTACCTGGTGTCCCTGAGCTCCTGGAGATACCATAATCCTTAGTGACCTCACTCTGTGTAGGCTTTATTTTTAACTTCATGTAGTCCAAAGGCACATTGAAATGTACATGGCCAAAGTGTTGAGTCTAAAATAATGACAATGCATGTCCTGTATGGGAGTGAGGAGTGCCATGGAGAGAAATGAATTCTAAATGTGGTTCCCTCATAGGTAACTGGATGTATTTTTCAGCTGACAAGCACATGAAGATGATTCTTGTTCCATCAGCTCATGTTGAATCTGCAAATGCTAGTTAAAAACTTTCCAGGGTGTTCTCTAGCGCTTGAACTGGAACATGTAAGAGAAGGACCCTTATACAACATCTGGGAACTGAACGTGGGTTTTCCTTCTCCTTTTGCAGGTGCTGAAAGCATCGTTGCAATTATGATTGGCAACCTGAAAGGCATGGAGATCTTACACCGGATTGAGAGTGGCATGAAAGTGACTATGGTCATTGAAGTGGGGAAAAAGCATGGTCCTTGGATGAATCAATACTCCATCTTCTTCATCTCAGTGTCCTTTTTCATTGTCACAGCAGCAACCATGGGCTACTTTATTTTTTATTCTGCTCGGCGACTCAGGATTGCAAGGGCCCAGTCCAGAAATCAGGTGAGTTTGTGTGTGCCATAGCTTTATTTATACCCCTGAACCTCCATATTGTACAAATTGAGGGCAAAATACCGGTGAAGCACCAAAATTACTGGATCTGTTCATTCCACAGGAAGGATTGTGGTCTTTAAAATGCTGAGCTGAAAACTTTTCAAGAAAAAGCAAAAAATTAAACTGTCTGGAGAAAGCAACCGATCAGGCTTAGCTAACCTGGTCTCCTACAAATCTTACCCCCTGAACTGCGATGCAGCTGTAACGCTGATGCAAAGGAGGCGGTGAGAGAGCTAAACTGCTTTTAGCTGACCCTCACACTTCCCACATGGTGCTGCCTGTGTGGGAGCTGTGATGTGAGGCACGACTGCCAATGCGCCTGCAAATCGGTGCATGACTTTGGCTGCCTTCCTGCAGACCATGAGTTAGGAATCTGCTGCTCGTTGAAAGCCTCTTTCTGACTGAAAGTGTTCTGAGAATTGCAGTGACAGCTTCAACTAGGCATTGGGGGGGAAAAAGAAAAAGCATAGTTAAATTGTGTTCTTAAGCCCCAGGTAGGGTGTTGCTAATGAGCTAAGTTTCCAAGTAAGTCTCCGGTGCAATAATCTGATCAGCTGCTAGGACTGTGCTTGTAGCTTTGTCTTCAATCTGATCAGACCCACTGTAGCCCTGAACTAGGAGGTATTAAGTCAAAAGCCTTAAAAGTGAGGATAAAGCACTGGCATGACATCTGTTAAAGGTGATAAGCAGCAGCAGGAACAGGATCTGAGAGGCCATGCCCTTGCAGCTGTTGTGAAGGGAACTATTGGTTATTTGCAGTGTTTCTTGTAGGATCTACCTGAACTCTGACAGGAGAGTTGTTACAGAATCCTCTCCTACAGACAGCAATAGCATGAGCATCATGCTCTAGCTGGGCTCAGAGTATGTGAATTATTTCTGGATCAGTTATTAAAGTGACAGACTTCTCTGCCACTGCAGACCTGCCCTACTGAGCTTCTCTGCTGTCCTGGAGATTTTGGGCCTTTTCAGCAAGATCCTTCTGAAAAAGGCTGATAAAGCTGGACATGGGTGTTGAAACTGAGGCCACTCTCACGCTTCTGTATCATTTTAGGACTGGCTTCTTTAAAATGCTAAGATGTAGAACCATCAGTGGTTTTGGGAGGCAGGTGGACTAGCTAGGGTGAATGACAGCAATATCCCTGGAATTGAACAGTTGGTTCAAATATGGGCCAGAGCTAAATGCTGGGTTCTAGTGAGTAGTCACAGAACCTGACTCAGTCTAGTTTGTGTTCTGAAACCCTGTTGTCTAAGTGTAATCTTGTGGATGATGGTCAGCTGGTCGTATCCTTACTGAGACTAGAGATCTGACAGCTGGATGAAACTGTGTTTGTGCCTTGTCTAAGCTGGGTCTGCTTCAGCTTTTGGCCTAGGCTTCCTCTAAGTGCCTGTTCTGGTGTTTTGCCACACCTGGAAGTGGTGTGGGGATACAGTGGGGGACTAGCTGAAAGAGCAGTATTGGAAGTTGTCATCTGACTGTGATGTCTCATTGCCAAATCCTCCCGGATGTCAAGAGGAGTTGTTTCTTTAGTACCTTTCATGAGGGATGGCCTGGAGCTCTAACTTGATGCTGTCCTCTTGCTGGCATCTGTGGATGAAGATGCACACTGTCTTCTGCTGATGAATTCCCTCTTTCATTCCCTGCCATGAGAACTGGGCAAACCTGGGCAGGAGAAACAGTGCACTCTAGAAGCTGGCCTGCAAAGTACATGCTTTATCAAATGACATGAAAACTTCTCTTCCTTTGGAAGTTAACAAACTAGTTCTTGGAAGTCTGTTCTAAGCTATCAGGCTTTCAACAGCCTACAAATGCTATTAATGCCTCAGTGGTAGATGGAACTGGGAAAATCCAGTCTGCTTGGCTAGCACCTTAAACTATTTCTATCTTGGGTTCTGTGTGCACAAGGAGTTTCCTGTAGGTAGAAAAATAGCATTGATAAATGACATGCCAGTTCCACATGACTTCAGCTGAACTGGAATTAAGGAGCCTTAAAATGTGCTTTATAAAGCATAAGAATAGAAGAAAGCATCTCAGCTATCGGGGGGTGAAAAGGTACTGTTTTATAAAAGTGAAACTTGGGACAATCCAGAACGGTTTTCAATTGCTTTTATACCACAACATCTAAAAACTGACCTCATGGTGATTAGATAAGCAAAGAATAACAAGAACTTTCTTGTTAGTGAAGGTGAATTACTAAAAGGTGATGCTACAGTGTTCCCTGGTAGGCAGCTGATTGGATTTTCAGTGTATATCCAAAGCTTGAGACTTAATTGCTTTGGCTTTAAGAAATACTGAATGTTAGTCAAACAACTTATCAGCTTGCATGCTAGATGGGGTGCTTTCCTGTCATCATTCAGCCCTTTGCAAACTTGGATTACCTGGACTTCAGTCTGTTACTTGGTGGAGTGAAGGAGTGTGTTTTGTCTCCTTTATTGCACAGATACAGTGCAATACAGTAGAAACCTCTGCTTGAGTTGGATGGCTTCCAGGTATTAGCATATTTGCCATATGTTTCCCTTCTCTTTTTGGCTTGAGAAAAATCTTCTTTGCTTTCTGAAGCAATCTCCTGTTCTATAGACAAGCTATTGAGTACCTTTAAACCTTGCCATTTGCCAATACAGTTTCTGTGCTCCTTTGTATGCCTACTCGCTTTTTCTGATGAAAGCACTTTTTCATGATAGCGTGATCACATATAACCTAGGTTTTAAACTTGTTCTCTGCAGGCTTTTCTTGATGGCAGAAGCTGTCTCTTGCTCTGCTTGAGCAGGGATTGTATGCAAGTCAGTAATGTAAAACTGCAAAGGGGTTCTTTAAAAAGTTGAGTGACTACAGAGAAGAGCCTTTCATGTTGCCTTGTGGTCCAAGTGAAAATGTAAGTCCAGTAGCACATCTGTCTGAACTGAATTAAAATAGAGTAGTTTTTTCCTCTTAAGCCAACTAGCTAAACTGTTTACAGCCTGCTGGTCCCTATCTGAATGCATATTTTCTTCTGGGCTTGAAAGTCAAGCGCCCCCCCTCCCCTTCCCCCCACCATCTTTTACTGCATCATAAGGTCTGTGTGAGCAAGAAGGTGAAAAAACAAGGCCAGTGTGGTAGGTGGCTTGCTAACTTCATAGTCAGTGGAGTACTGGCAAATTCAGTTCCTCAATAAATTAACCTTTCTTAATAATGCAAAATGGCCAGAGATGTTATCTGTGGCCTGGTTTCTAATTTAAGCTCAAGTCGTTCTCTTCCAGTGATTTAATAAAGATTAGATGTTGCAGCTGAGAAATGACCTAACTAATGGCTTTGGAGGAGGTGAGTTGCTCAACTTTCCACAATTCAGTACTGTTTTCATGGCAGTAGCTACCTGTGGGGAAGAACTTCTTTAGCTTACAGGAGAAAAGCAGAAGTTCCTGATGTTGTTAGGGCTGGCTGGTCTGCATTGCCATGACCATGCTCGCAGAGCTCCAGGAAGGCACCCCTATGCAGGAGATATAATCAGCAGTGTTGGATGAGAGAAGATGGAGGATGAAGCAACAGAAGACCTGATTTTCCCACTAGGTATCTCTCTACTTCAAGCATGTCAGAGCCTGGACAGGAGCTGGGATCTGATCTGCTTTGTGTTATCTTGATTCTTTTTTTTTTTTCCTGCCTCAATGTAGCTATTTTTTTCTAGAGTTGCTGAGTTTTAGACTTAATGTCATAAACATTTAGTGTTTGCTTGAGAAACTTTGCTTCACAAAATACTTTGACATTCCAAACTTGAGTATCCTGGATTTCCTGGTAGGCTATTTAGTAAAAAGCTTCCTCTTCCAATCTTTTCCATCTCCCCAGAGGGGTGTTCTGCTGTACTTACCAAAATCAATGTTGAAGGTGACTTTGCCATTGGTGCATTTCACGAGGAGCAATTAAACCTGTGCTCAGGCAAAACTTAAAATATTGTTTCAGTAAATTATTAACGATACAGCCAGTTGGGTCCTGTCTAATATACTTGGCCTGACATTAGATGTGTAGATTAGATACTGATGAGGGAGTACATTCCTAGAAAGTTTAGTTTTCAATTAATAACAAGTAGCAGTTCTGGCTGCACACGAGAAATACTAACATGGCTACATTCCTGCTCTGATGTTACCGTGTTTGCTGTTGGAACTTTTGGGGGCCTTTGTTTACTCAGATAAGTATGTGACTGCTTTGTGGCTGAAACATTGCAAAGGGAAGCATCATTCTAAAGATAACCCTAAGTGATGTACAGAAACATGTCGATGTGTTCAGCAGAACAACTTTACAAGCTTCAAAGAAAATTTCACTAGTTCTTGTGCCTATGAAATACACCTGGAAACTTGTTTGCATCCTTCACCTAAAAGTGTGCATATTGATGCTGTATCTTAGGATCCCCAAACACAGCTGATACACAGACATGTAATTTTCCATCCAAATTGTCTGGCAGGGTCCCAGTGGACCATATAATTTAACTTTTTTTTTTACTTGTAACTGTTTCAGCTAAGGGAATCTTATGCAGATTTGAATTACTAATTCTCTGAGTTTGTTGAGGGGTGGCAACAGCAGCAGCTGCCCTCCACCCACTTGTCCCTTCTGTGCTTGTGCCACCAGCACTACACCTTCATCCCAGGAAAGATTCTGGAATAGAACTAAAATGCCTAAGGGGGAGTAACACTGAGAATCACAGAATCATTAGAGTTGGAAGGGACCCTAAAGATCACCAAGTTCTGACCCCCCTGCCATGGGCAGGGACACCTCCCACTAGACCAGGTTGCTCAAAGTTCCATCCAGCCTGGGCTCGAACACCTCCAGGGATGGGGCAGCCACAACTTCTCTGGGCAACCTGTTCCAGTGCCTCACCACCCTCACAGGAAAGAATTTCTTTCTAGTATCTAATCTAAATCTCCTCTCTTCCAGTTTAAACCCATTACCCCTTGTCTTGTCACTACACTTCCTGACAAAGAGTCCCTCTTCTGCTCTCCTGTAGGCTCCCTCCAGGGTACTGGAAGGCTGCTAGAAGGTCTTCTCAGAGCCTTCTCTTTTCTAGGCTGAACAGCCCCAGCTCTTTCAGCCTGTCAAGCTGACAGAATTAAGCAGAATTAAGAGAAGGATTTTTGGTTAGCTGTAAAACTTGAAGTCCAGTCTGCCCCTGACACAAGTGCTGTGTTAGGATGGCACTTTGTGATACCTCTGTGTCCCGAGGCAATAGGTACACCAGGGAGGGGGAGGACAGTCATCTTCTAGTTGGTGGAACGGCACCAACCTGTGACCTTTAAACAGAGAAGTTGGCTCGGGTGCTAATTAAATGCTTTGCAGTGACATCTGGACAGCAACAGTTGCCAGGCAAGCTGGGCCTCTGCTGTGGGCTCATCTCTGCCCTGCCGTCCTGACAGCAGCAGGCAAATTACTGTGTGGAGGGGAATGCTTCCTCCTCTGCTTTCATTAAAGCTGCCTTGTAATCCACCTGCAGCTCGTTGGTTCATGCCTTGTGTCACGGGGAGAAATGGCTCTGAGGCCTTCCCCCCCCCTCCCTGCTTTGTACATGTCACTTTGGACCAATATTGCGATAAAACCGCGTTGTTCCAGCCCAGCTGTTTGTGCGCTCTGTAAAGCAGTAACGGCAGAGGACTGGCTCAGGGTGTGTTGGTGGGAGCTGAGCTGACTGGTAAGGAGTCTCTCGCCTTTCATCTCGATGTGAGCTGGGGCCAGGAAGCTGTCGTAGAGCAAGCAGTTAACATTATTGATTGCAGGACTCGGTGTTCAGTCTCCTGTACTAAGTCAATTTTGAAGGCTTCTGTTTGTTTTGGCTAGGTCTAACCTGATGATCAAGGTATTGCCTCGCATCTTTTCAGAGGAAGAAACCCTTGAAATTCCTGTGCTTTGTGAAAAGGTTAGGTAAAAACAAAGCGTATGCAAATGCCTTGTTGGTGTGTCATCCAGAGTCAGTATGTCCCGAAGCTGGGTTTCATGTCTCTAAATAACATGGTCATGCTTACTGGGCTTGTTTTGATAACATCTGGGTTATAAAACCGGTGCTTGCTTGTAATAAGCACCGTGGTAAGTATTAGCACCACTTAAGGGAAAAATGGCTGTGTTTAACAGGACGGCTTTCTGTTGCAGCGACAACTAAAGGCCAAGGCTAAGAAGGCCATCGAGCAGTTACAGCTGCGCACCCTGAAGCAAGGGGACAAGGTAGGACTGATCCTATCGTTTCCTGAGCATTATGGCACACCCTCTGCACAGCACCCAGAGACTGGTCCTTAGTACTGGAGCAAGATGCAGAAGTCTCCCCGAGCCCTGTAACTGTCTCTTTTGGAGATGGTTCCTCTTTCAAAGCAGGTCCTCTTCCAGGGCGCAAAACTTTCCAATCTGCACATTCTTATAAATCAAACTATCTTTTTAGCTGTTTGCTTGTAGTCTTGCTGAGGTAAGAGGTCCTGATTTGCTGCCATGGGTGCTTTAAGGTAAATGTGTATATCTAATCTGCTTCCCTGGAATTCTTTTTGTAACTAAAACTGGAAGTAGCAGTTTTTAAACCTCTATAGTAGTACCTCAAATAATCCAATGAGGGTTTGCAGCTGGGCTTCTAAACCATGGGATTAAACTTTCAGTGCTTCTGTTAAAGTGTCAGCTTGACTATGAGTAATCCACACAATGTGTTTATGTAAGATTATATAAAGGAGCTTGGATTACTTCAGATAGACCCCTTTGCCGTAAATCCATCTGTAGTTCAAAGGAAGCTTTCAAAGTCTGTTAATGCTGTAATTCATTTTACTTCTTTAGGAAACCGGTCCTGATGGAGACAGCTGTGTTGTGTGCATTGAGGTGTACAAGCCGAACGAAGTAGTGCGTATTCTGACTTGCAAGTAAGTTGTCTTCCAAACTGCCCCTTAATCCAAAATCTGGAAGCGTGCCTCTTGCTGCTTGTACTTTCTGCTACATTAACAAAGCTGATCAAACTTTAATCAAGCTGCTGCACAGCAAGAATTCTCAAATCTGTTAAACAATGTTTTGAACAACAGGAACTGTGTAAATACACGCTTGTAGTGTGCCCTGACGGCCTGTGTTCATAACTTCCCCTGTGATGAGTGGATGGACAAGTATAACTTGGCAGACCACAGTGCCTCTCCAGGGGACGCCTGAGCGCTTTTAAAGATTTCTTCCCTTGCTGGTGTATAAGATCATTACCTCCAAATTGCAGATAACTGGCAAAACTATGCTTGTTTATTGTCACTTAGTTTACTGATTACTAAGAGGATCGCGCTCCTGCTAAACTTGTTAAACCATACTAACTCTGTTAGTTTAGAAGAAAGCATTTCTGTTCTTGTGTGCATCATCTGAAATGAAGTCAAAAATAGAGCTATAGCAGTTTAATTTTCCAAAATTCTCTCTCTCATTGCTGTGCTTCTGTGGAAGCCCAGTATTGTAGCATTAAGACTTTAACTCGATTGCTCCTAAGATGAGCAAGGGAGCCTTTTCAGGGCTTAAGGAAATTTATTCTGTGGGACTTCCCCCTTTGCTTACTGGATGACACTGCTCTGGCAAAGCCTCTAAAATTAGAGGCCTGCACGGTGAACTGCACAAATCTTGTACGGGAAGAGTTTTGTAACCCTTGGAGTGTTACAAAAGAGCACTTGGAAAGAAATTTGATTTGGGAAAAATCCAAGTTCCAAAGAATGGAAAAATCTGTAGCTGCTGAGCAGTGTTACTTGTCAAATGCCATCAGATCTGAGCTGGGGTTACCTTTGCACCAGGTTACAGTTCTGCCAAAGCTTTCTCGGCTCCCAAGCAGTAGGACTTCTAAGCTGTTTTGATACCAGAAAGTTGGCTGTTAAGGTGTTATCAGCAAACTTCCATGATCTAATACTTAATAGTTTAGGAAAAAAACCTCCAAAACGGAATAAGCTTTCAGATGTGTGTTAATGATTATTCAGGTGTCTTGTCAGGTTTATGCTTGTGAGTAGTCCTGTTACTAATGAAATGAGTCCCATGAGTGCAGAAGCATTTAGACAGGCTCTAGATACTTTTGGCTGATAGGAGACTTGACTTCTCATTTTCCTATAAATGTTGCTAATCTTGATATCAACTGGCAAACAAAGTATGATTTACTGGATTAATACAGAACTAACTTTAGCGTGTATCCTGTATATACAAGTCTGCTGCACTATGCTCTGCTCTGAGGCTGCTTTTGTGATTTTTCACTCCTCTTTGAACCCAAATGTAACTCTAAGAGGCACTAGGTTAAGATGATTGTATTGTTAATCTTCACCAATGATGATATCTGCCAGTATCAACCATGTTAAATTCTCTCACGTGAATTATAAATTGATATTTACTGCAAGAACATACTTTTGATGGTGGTGGTTGACCTCAACACCAAGACCTTATGTGTTGAAGGCATTTAACTATATCCGTGAAAGCAGCAAGCGATCGAATGTTCCTGTGAGTCACATCAGCGGTATCTAAGTATCTGGGGTGTGTGTATTTGCAGGAGGCATTCTTGTCCAGATAGTCAATCTGAAGGCATTTATAGTAGCAGAGATACACAAGACCAAGTACTTAAAATAGTCACTCATCAAGGAAGTGTCAGGCTGTACTCTAGACATGACGATGGTGCAGCTGGAAGGAGGTGCTGATGATGTGGGCTGAATTAGAGAATCCTAGTATCATAGCAGGGCATAGGATACTGAGGACCGGATGGGGTGATCTCTGCACTTGTCTCATAATAGAGTTCTGATTAATATTGAGCAGTGCCTGTCTGCCTTGCTATTTCTATTCAGGCTGATTACAGGATTTCAAGTCATCCTCCTAAATCTGTGGCCTAATTCAGACCCATTGTGTAATTGAGTGTCTTCATAGGAGCACACATTTGCATCCGTGATGGCTGAACTATATTTATTTTCTTGAGTACACAGCCTGCCAAACATCTACTTGGAATACATAGTGACTGCATAGACAAAGTAAATGTGTGGGAGCATAGTTTATCTTGAGGGGATAACTCTGAGATGATTTTTCTATATAGTTTTAACAGAAACAAGTGGTATTTAGTCATCTGCATGACAGAAGTTAACCTTAAAGCTAAGGCTGAGATGTCAGTGTTTGTGCTAGTTAAATTATCAGCTGGGAATGTATTGATCACAGACTTTTTTTTTAAATAAATGCTTAAGACTGATGTAGCAAGGCTGATCATGCTGAATTCTAACAAGCTGTATAGAGCTGTATACTAGTAAGCATAAACCAGCCACAGGTTGAGAGATCAACTATCTGTAACTGTCAACTAAAACTTGTGGCAAAATAAGTAATCCATTCTAGAATGAATATATTCTCAGTGTTTCTAAATGGGTCTTCACAGCTGCCACAAACTGTTATTCTGGTGTGAAACCTAATGTGCTGGTTACCTTCTTTCACCAGCCATCTCTTTCACAAGAGCTGTATTGACCCCTGGCTTCTGGAACACAGGACGTGCCCGATGTGCAAGTGTGACATACTCAAAGCTTTGGGTGTTGAGGTAAGCTTGTCTGCCTTAGTAGCAGATGCCATTATTGGTATTACACTAGTGTTGTAACCACATATGGTGTTATTTCATGCAGGTGATAAGCATTGCTGTGTCAGTGGTGAGATGCTATGGGATAAATTGCTGTGGCCACTTTAGCAAAGCCTGCAGCTGACCTGCTCTGAGTTGGTATCAACTAAAGCCTTGGGCAGAATGTCAACCAAAATTGATTGTAGTGCATGACTAAAGAATCGCTTCTATGCTTGCGGTTCAGGGCACTTCTCAATGCTTCAGGCAGACTTTGATCACTCACACTGTCCTTCAAACCAGCTTCTGTTCAGTTACTAAGTACGTGGTGTCCTTGTAAAGCAAATGTGTTTAGCATGTAAGACTTTCCTGGAGCCACATGACTTCCCTAAGATATAAGAAATTTCTGGCACGTTCTGCAAGTGCCGGAGGAGGATGCTGTTGCATATGCCTGACACTGCCTGGACCAGCTAAAATATACGCCGAGTTTGCCTGTGGGAGGGAGAGCTACACAGAGTGGAAGAAGAATTTACTTTCCTGGTACTGGGCAGTAAAAGGGAAGTACTGGCTGAAGAATGTAGAAGCTGCATCTGAACTTCCTACTCAATTAGGCAGTAACTAATTTTCACCTATGATGACACCTATGGAGGTTAACAACAGAGCTTTTTTTTCTATTTTAGCTTTTTTTTTTTTCCCCTGGATAAACATTCACCAGACTCCAGTCGTTGCAGGCTCTTGCGGTCTCTTAGAAAGGTGTAGCCTCCTACAGAATTGTAACTTAACTGTTTTCTCCTTTCCTTTTTTTCCCCACAAAGGAGGATGTAGAAGAAGGGGCTGAGTCTGTGCAAGCTACAGTATCCAGTAGGACATCAAATATCTCTACAGTTAATGAAGAGGATAATCATAGTGAAACGGCCTCATCTGGATATGCTTCTGTACAAGGAGCAGATGAATCTGTGCTGGAGGAACATGCACTATCAGAAAGTGCGTCTACCGTTTCATCTGTCATGCTAGATTGCATTGCACTTCATTGCTTATGATGTGAATTAGTGGGGTTTCCCTTATTAACATCTCCCAGTCCTTGAATACCTTGTTTTTCAGGGTAATCTTAACCTCCCCTCTGTTTTGGCACTTGGCTTTGATGCTTGGTCTTTGTTTTCATATTGAACACAACCTAAACATGCGTTAAAAACTGAAGTCTATGAAAAGAGTAGTTGAAAATCAGAGGCTTACTACTTAAAAGGCCAAAACTTTTTTGTTTTGTGAAGGTGTCCCTCATCTTGTTGTCTCCTTGGAGATTTCATTTGGATGAGTGAGTGTTGCTTGGCCACCAGATCTGTCTGCTTTAAGTAGTTAACTACTTCCAGTAAACTTGGG
This sequence comes from Pedionomus torquatus, assembly GCA_013398155.1. NCBI lineage: Eukaryota > Metazoa > Chordata > Aves > Charadriiformes > Pedionomidae > Pedionomus > Pedionomus torquatus. The sequence continues at coordinate 749,146 of VZRU01014475.1, forward strand.
AAGTCAGTCCTGCTGTAGCTTAAATGATGCAAAATAGAGATGATAAATACTTGAATTTCAAATTTTGCCGAGGTTGAGTCATCCTTGAGCACTTCCAGAGAATTTTAATTGGAAAAAACTATCAGCTTTTCCAAATACCTTCTCTTTTTGAAGAAGAGCAAACTAATTGAAAACATCTCTTTGGTGCTTAACTTTGCTAACACACGCCTCAGTGCTGCTCTTGATTTTAAAAATTGAAAGGTTCCAGGTAAGCAAAGGAAAGTAACTATACTCTAGGTTGTGGAATGGCCTCAGGAAGAGGAATGAGTGGGGACATTTTCAGATGTGAAAGTGATGCTCAGTATGTGCCTGCATAGATTTCATTTGGGAAGCCCAGCTGATAGGACAGTGCAGGATTTGCTGCTTGCCTCCTGTGGGATATCTTGTTCCAGTGAGTGCCACGTGTATGGGAGTGCCCTGTTAGGCACCCCAGTAGAGCAGAGGGCACCTTCCTATGAGCTGAAGATTAGAAATCAAAATTGCCTCCCTGTAAGCAACTAAAGTGATTCTGGAGGAGTTATGTGGCTCAGGCCCTTGTGTAGTCCCACTTAGAGTGGCAAAAATGCACACTAACATCAGTCTAACAGGGTTAATCTGTAAGGAGAAGGCCTTCTTCTCTGAATCAGCCCCTGACCCAGTTTATCCTGAACCAAGTCTCTAGACTAAAGCGATATGAGAATTGCCAGTCCAGTTGGATTTTGTAGCCTTGTACAGCCTCTTGAGCACCAGGCTTGCTCAGCACTATTGAGAAGTGAAATCCAGAGCCAGGCAGATTCCACTAGAGATGATGAGTAATATGAAGAATAGGCTCACAAACTAATGAGGGGCAGCAGAAGAGTGGTAGCTGGAGCATGGCCTTGGATTCCCCAGTCTGCAAGAAAAGTGCTGGGAAAAGACCACTGCTGGGCTTGTGGAAATAATGGAAGTGTGGTTTGTTGTAAGGTCACAAAGCTTTCCTATGACACTTCTTAGCTTGTCTTCTTTTGGTTTTGTTCTGAACAGATGACAACATGCATCTTGTAAACAACGAATCCCAGCCCTCCGCTGTGAATGTCCTTCCCCACATTGACAACCCAAGTTTTGAGGCAGATGAAACACAAGTTCGTGAAGTCAAGTCCTAAGAACATGCCTAGCAATGCGATGTAAGCCTTCTGCAAGGAGCCTGCTGCCGTCGGTGTACACCAAACATTGCAAGACTGTAGCAGAAGAATATTGCCTTGGCAATGCTGAGATCAAATGGACTTGTTCAAATCATAATTGTATGGTTTGCAATTCTTAAAACTGCGTCTCCCACCTGGAATTTAGTTTTAGCACTCTTCAGATAAAGCTGTCTTAAAAAATAAAGAAAAACATCAGATTTTAACACTAAAACAAAAGTTCCATCTTGAGCAAAGCTTCTCTTCAGTGTTTGAGTCATTTAAATAAGGAGAAGATTGCTTGTTGTAGCTGTCTTTACTGGGAATTGTTTTGACTTGAGGTTTTTCGTTGTTTTAATTCAAGTGGATTTTCATTGTAAACAAATTTATTTTGATCTGGTCTAATACTTATCTACCAGACAAAGTTTAGTTTAAAGCAACACTGTATTTAATATTTCAGTGCACTAATTTACTCCTGCTGAGACTTGTTTTCCCTTTCCAGGAACAATACTGGGAATTATATCAGCACACTTTCCTTGGAGAGCGGGTTAACCATCAGAGGATTGCTTATCCTTCTTGCAGGTGCACTAATTTGATAGGAGAAAGTACAAACTAATGCCTGTCAGACTGGATTTTGCCCACAGTATCTTTGGTTTTCTTGTAAATGGATTGATACTCTACCTCTCAACTCCAACCTGCCAACCACACATTCCTAAAGGGAAAAAGAGAGCTTCAAGATGACAGGCCAAATCTGACTTGCACAATACTGTAAAGGGAACAATTGCAGGAACTTCTCAAACCTGTTAATATTAGACAGGCTGAAAGATCCTCCACAATCTTTGGAGTTATAACCATCTCTAGCACCAGCAATAGGCCAGAGTCCTGGCTTTGTGAGTCTGGGATAACTTCAGGAAGACTGAAATAAAGATGAAAAGAGATTCTTCCCAAAGGATCTGCTGTGTTTTGTTCAGAAAATGATCCAGCCCCTGAGAAATGCTGGACTGTTGCTGTGCGTTGTCTTGGCTGTGTGCTAGAGCTGCAGGGAGAGCTGGCATCCTGTAACAGAGGATGGGAGTTGTCTGTCATTGGTAGGGAGGTGAACTGGGGTCGAGGAAGAATGAACACAGGGTGCCTCAATAGTAAGTGTAGGGCCTTGCCCAGCAAAGGTAATTAAGGACATCTTACAGATGCACTTTATTGTTTTGTTTTGGTTTTTTTTTTTTTTTAATCTCTGTACCTATGGCTTGTTTCTAATGTTAGCAAAACTTTGTCTTAAAGCCCACAATAAAGTACTATTGAATCTGGAGGGTAAAGGCAATGCATTTTCTTATCTGTAGTACAATTTAAAATAGCTGTAAATATTTCATGATTTGTATTAATTTGAATATGAAATTGTAAATAAAACTATATTTTCATGACCCTGACTGACACCAAATGTTGATTATCAGGGAATTCTAATTATGTGCAGGTGCTACGCTTAGATGGATCAAGATTGTGTTGAGAGGCTTAAGCCTCTTAAATGAAGGACAGCATCATTCAAAGAGAAACCAAGCATCTTAGGGTGTGTTACCCCTCTGAACTGTTCTTCTGGGCACATTTGGCACAGGGCTGTCTCTCATGAGCTCCAGACAGGCTCCACCTCGCTGCTGCCAGGTTGCTCAGCAACTCTCTTACTCAATAGTTTACAGTTGCTTTGAAAGACAAAGCATTTTAAAAACAATCAAATGCCCTTTGTTCTGTACTATACTATTAAATGTAGTAAAAACTTGTCATTCCTCTGGCCAGTTGGGCAGTAGAGTTAGTCTTTTGCTTCTTTTTATCTCAGTTGCTGGTTTAGTCTGGTAAGTGTTGGTTGGTTCTGGGCTCAAATTGCAAAACTTTGTGTAATTGGACTTTACTCTGAAGCTGTATTTTGCTCTGATCAAGTTTCTGTTATACATCTGAAGTGCTGAGCAGAGAAAGTAACAGGCACACAGTAAATATACAACACCTGGATGCTTAATTGCATTTTTCATTTAGAAAAAACTTTTTTAAACTTACTGTGGTGTGTAAGTAGTGGAATTTTACTGTGCTCTCATGAAATCATCTGCCAGTCTTCTCTGTTTAATGGGAACAAGATTTGACCTTCAAAAGAAAAAAGGGAGGGGGGAGGTGGTGGTTCAGATCAATTCAGTAGATTGGAAAATGTTTTAACATTTGTTCCAACATACACATTTGGGTTGCATTGCTTATAGGATTCAATTTTTTCTGTTTATTGTCTTTGAGGAGAAATAAACCTGCCTCTTTTCCAGTACGGATATTTCCAAGGGTCAGGTGGATATACAGCACTTTCTCAAGGAATGCACCTGAGAGTGCTGGGGGGATGCAGCAGTTCAGGTCAGTGAGCTCCTACTGCTGTAGGATCAGACGATGTGTATGCATTCTGTAAAGATGTGGACTTGCTTAGAGTTTGTCCTGGTTTTAACTGTGATGAAGTTATTTTTCTTTCTAGTAGCTGTTGTGTTTTGGGTTCAGCATGAGAATAACGTTGGTAATGTACCTTGCTTTTGTGGTGTGTGCATTTGGTCAAGGAATTCTTCAGCTTCCCATAGAAGCTGGGAGGGAGTGTAGATGGGACAAGCTGGCCAGAGGAATGTTCCATACCATACACCATGCTCAGCATATAACCGAGGGTTTGTTGGGGGATAGGGATTGGCGATCGCTGCTTTGGATGGTCACCTGATCATCTTTGGTGGTGAGAGTGATTTGTGTTGTATCACTTTATTTTGTGTATTCTTTTTCTGTTGTTATAATCGTGTTTTTTCCCCCTCTTGTGTTAGTGTTCTATTAAACTATCTCAACCCATAACGTTTTTTCCCTTCCCTTTTCTCCCTCTTCTTCCTATCATATTGTCAGAGGGGACAGTTAGTGAGTGGCTGTGCAGTCCTAGTTGCTGACCGGTGCTAAACCGTGACAGAGCTCAAGGCACTTTCCAGGTTTATAAGATTCTTTCATGACACGAGAAGTTCTGCTAAAGCAATAAATGCAGCACTTGTACCTGGACAGTATCTGAGTTAGTGGTAGGCAGAAAAACTTAATGCTTTTCTGGTTTTGCAGCTTAGCCTGAGGGTCTGCCATTTTCTTGTGTGTGCCGATTTATTTGTCAATATTAATTTTGTAAGGGGTTTTGCTTAAGAAATTGTACAAATTTCATGTACGCAGTCTATGGATACTGAACTTGGGTCTTTTGCTGTCTGACTTTGGAAAAAACGCTTTCATATTTCACTGAACTCTGCAGAGGTTTTCCCCTTTGAGAACATTACCTGCTTTAAGGAAATTTCAAAGCTCCACTCGCTTCGTATTTTCAAGTTTCCATGGATAACATCTGCCTTCACCTGACCCTGCTTAAAGCTCTGCGCAGCAGACTTTTTATTTTTTTTTCTTTTGATGATGCTAAAGGCTTGAATGGCTCTGTGTTAATGTGCACCATGGTGTGGTACTGTCCTCTAAGCAAGAGGCAAACAGCAACATGCCTGGGGATAGGGTTGTTCCTCAAATGTGATGCGAGCTTGCTGCTGTTCTGCAATAGTTCTAGGGTTTGCTATATGTATGCTAATATTTGCACATAAGATGCTGGAAATTATGTGCCCACGAGTGGTAACTGTTGTTAAAATGTGTGCCTCTTGATTATGTTAACATTCCCATTGAGTCACTCACAAATGTCAATTATTCTGCTCCCAAAGAGAAAGCAGAACAGGCTCCAGCCTCATCTTTAAGCGTTTACTGACTGCTGCCACTTCTCTCTCCCATTGGAAAGCTCTGATCTAGACACCTCACTCAAACACTTGCCTGTGCTAAAACAGGGACTGGAAAAGATTATATTTTTTTTTCCTTTAAATCTTTATAGGAGAGGAAGCCTTGTCACCTGGTTCTAGATTTCTGTGCTTTCTTGTAAACCAGGCTTTAAAACAGTGAGATTTTATTTTAAATCCCCAAATAATGCAGTTCTCACACTGAGGAAGTTTTTTCAGGTGTCCCTATAGAAATGTATTTATAGCTGAGATTTTTTGCTGAAAAGTGGGACTTGTGATGAGGGGCTGCAAACATACAAAAGCAGTTTGAGTAAAAGGGCAGTTGGACCCTTCCCATAAAATGGAGAAACTTAATCCATCTCAATCTGTAGATGGAAAGATCTGCACTTACCAAATGACCTAACAGTTGGACAGAATAAATACACACATCGGCCTTGGCTGTGTGATTTAATGTAACTTCATTTGGTGGTTCACATACACCAGTTCAGCAGGTAGCCCTGCCTTTTCACCCGGGCTTAGCCTGATGATTTTACTGTGCAGATTGGAACAGAATTCCACTCCTGTGGGGTTGTAATGCCTCGCATTTTGGAATAGGTGAAAGAAAATCTTCTGGCTTTGGCAATTTAATTTTGGCTTTAAGGGAAACTTGAAACCAAATTACAGTGTTTACCCATTGTGAATTAATAACTATGTAATTCTCCACTGGCTGTTTAACTGGTGGTTAAACTGAGCGAAGCCAAAATGTATTTATATAGCTATTTATCTATTTATATAATCTTGGCTATGGTTACTCGAGGGAAGTAATTTACCATTTCTAGGAGGCCTTTATTAAAGCGATAGAAAAATTCTGCAGTGCTAAATGGATCTCTGTTGCTGTAGAATGCATTGATTAGACTGTAGGATGACTATGCTCTGATTAAGAAAGAAGTGCCTATAAATAAATTCCTCCAAGCTAAAAGTGGAGCACTCTTGCATCCTAACAGTATTTGGTTAAGAATCCAGTGCCTGAGGGAACTGGAAAAAAGACAGACATTCAAGACCTTGAACAAGGGAGAAGAAAACAAACCGACCATTTTCCAAGCAGTAGCATTTTACTGTTAAATTTTTATCCAATTAACAAAATTTAAATATTACATGAGAAAGCAAAATATGCCCTAACACATCCAGTGTGTGTGAGATGCCAAACGCCAAGCTCTGGATCGGCAATGCCAAGGGCATCTCTCTGTACAATTAGCACTGGAATTAGAAGACCTTTGTTAGATCCTTAATGGGTATTTCCTATTCAAGGGCTTGGCTAATTGTGGAAAATTAAATGGTAAACACTCTCTCTGGGAATGCTTTTAGAAGAGCAGCATCCATGCAGGAAGCACTCTGTCAGTTCAGCTGGTAAATCTCCAGGAACCTACTAATGTCTGTTACTCTCAATCACTTCATGTGGGGGGACTGAAGCAACTGCCTTACGAAGAGCAATGTGGTCATATATCTAGGAGTTGTTTGCCTTGTGTCATTGTTTTAGCTGTGTTAATTACCACATGGTGGCTAATGACTTTTAATTAATTTTTCCTGTCTAGTAAAAGTAAAGTATCAGAAATATGTTGCTTTCTACTCTGTTATAAAGACAGGTAGAAATAATACTAGTATTACTTAAATCTATGTTCAGTCCCAAAGACGAAACCTTTAGTAATACAGCTTCCCTTGCTGTGGCGTAATGAGCGACTGGAAGAAAAGAGGAAAAAAAAAAAAAATAGTCTCATAGCAGTGCAATTCACCCATTTTTGAAGCTTTCCAGTGAATGAAATGGGATTGCACACTCAGTTTAACTTTCACATTAGTGCCTTTGGTTAGGCGGCAGCTGGAACTGGATGGGCATTGCCAAACATCACAGTGAGAGCTTGGCAAAATCTCACTGTGCCTGTGCTCACAAATAGATTATTGCTGGCAGAAGCATTTTTGGTTGTGAAGCACATTTGGGACTGTTGAAAAGGGATGAAAGGAAGACAGGATGAAGCAAAAGTGCCAAGCTTGCAACCTATAGTTAGTGCACAATGTGCATAATTTTTTGAAACGGCTCAAAGTAGATGCTGAGTGTAAATAATTGTGTGCTGAACTTATGATACACGATCAATAAAGCCTTATTCTTGAAAATCTTAGGAAGATCAATTATGCTGCAAAGAGGGTGCTAGGGATCTGCCAGGACAGCAAACTGCAGAGAAGTTCCTGGGGAAATGGGAACGTTCTACTTGTTCTGTTTGTACTGAATGACAGATTGTGTCAGGACCAGGACTGAATCTAACATGGAGGTGGGAAAAGATGGTAGTCCTGAGGAAGCAGTAAGTCTTCCACTGCAGGAAGGTTTTATTTTGTGCTTTTGCTTCAGCCCCAAAAAGATACCATTTATCAAATCTAAGGCCTCAGGGAGACATTTGGAGCTCTTGGGTACATAGTGAAGAAATTGGAGAAGACACAGCAAAAGAGGGGGCTCAATAGTGGGCAGAGTGACCCATGACTTGATGGGCAACTGGGAGTTATGTTGTACTGAACAATGCTCATGGAAAGCAAGTTGTCTCGCAGCCTTGGGAAATCCTGGGCAGGTAGGTACATGTGGCAGAATAGTTCTAGCACCTCATTTCTTTTGAAACCTGGCTGTGAGAGAACTGCTCTCTAAATCATGGAGGAACATCAACAGAAGTAGTCAGAGCAGATACTCAAGTGGAGTTCCTTTGACCGTGAAAGCTGCTGTCTTGTTCCTTAACAGGATAGATAGATTTATTCTAGCAGAGAACATTTGGTAAAGTCAGTCTGCAATTAACCTGAAGAGCTAGTCATTGAGGACAAATGCTGATGGTCTTGCAGACAAATAATGAAAATACTGAGACCACAAGTCAAGTTGTTGTGAAAGCAACCAAAATGCCCACTCCGAATTAGCTCTGAATTGTGCTGGGTGATAGGAGCAACGAGGGAGATTGTCTTCTTATAAAGTGACATTTAAATAGGTAATAATATGTCTGCTGCTGAAGCTGGTGGGGCAATTCCTGTGACTGGGGAGGAGATGCACACAGGCCTTGTGACTGGGGTGCTGTAGCTGCTGGAGGTGGTGGCGATGGCTCTCTTCCTTGCGTGGCAGGTTTTTCCTGGGGTTTGGTGGTGGTTTTTTGTTTTAGTTTTTT
>VZRU01014476.1:0-60154 GCA_013398155.1 Pedionomus torquatus
CCCAGTTCGTGCAGGCCTCGGGCTCCGGTTCGGTTGGGCGCCGGTTCGGGCGGGCCGAGGGCTCCGGTTCGCCCAGTGCCCCGGTTCGGGCGGGCCCAGTGCCCCGTCTCCTCAGGCCTCGCCGCCGGTAAGAGCTGGGTCGGTGGCGGCTTCCCCGCCCGGGGAGGAGAAAGACTCTTTTCTGAAGAAAGGTTCCTAAAAACTGTTTGCTGAGAAAATTGCCAGCCTTGGCAGGGCAGGGGACCCGAATTTAAGGGGTTTTTATTGTACGGAGGGACCATTGATTCCCCACCTAACGGGGCTGGGAAAAAGGGGGTTGTTAAATTTCTCCGGTGGCGGGTGGTAAATTTTGCTCCTGCGCCCACCGGAGAGGGAGGCGGTGAAATTCCTGTGGTAAAATTCTCCTTTTTTCAGGTGAGCGAGGCCTGAGCGCTCGGAAAATTAAGAAGAGCCACAGTTTTCCTTTGTATTTTCGTGCTCTGGATGGAGATGAGCCACAGAAAAGGTTGCCGAGAAAGGTGTGACTTAATTCCTCGTTGGAAGACGGTTTTTATTTGTTAGAATCATCAAACTAGCGCTGAAAATAATAGTAATTAGGGTATCGGCTTCCCTCTGTGGCTGAGGCTGGATTAATCCCTCCTGTCTGCTGTCTAATTAAAATTATAAGTAAAATTATAAGTCTGTTTTGTCCATAAAAGCCTCAAGCCACGGGGCTGCCGGAGATGCTGCAACTTAAGCCACCGCTCGCCGGGTTTCTGAGCGATGCATCGTCAGCCCTTCTTGACAGAGCCCTGGCCCACGTAAGAAATATCTCGGTGATGGGAAGTCTTAAGGCGTATAAAGGAGAGTTCACATTTTATAAACCGGTTGCTGGAAAATTAACATTTATTCTTCTTTTCCTCCTTGACTTTAACCCGCTCCCATTTTGTGTGTGTAACGCTGGCGCTTAATTATAGTGACACCCGTTTGCGGCAACCAGACTGTATCGCAGTGTCCCTATGGGGTCCTTCTAATGCCGGTGTAATATTAAAGTGTCAGGCAGGCGGCCTGTGTATTATAAATAGGGTACTTCATCCATGATAAGCGATTATTATCTTTCTTTCCCAAGTGTAAAAGACCAATATAACTCAAGAAGGTGCGAGTGATTTAGGCCTCCTGAGTAAAAATCCAATGAGTCCTGAAGGGGACCCTATGATGTCGTTGCCTTGTTGTTGAACTTGAGATATTCAATTTATGGTACTGGAATATATTTTCTGAAGTCAACATTGGATAAAATAATATGAGAGGCTGTTAGACCAACAGTACAACACGATTTAGTGTCCCTCTGCGATGGCCTTCTAAAAACCTTAATCACCCTTGGTAAAAGTAGAGAGCTGCTGTTAAAGTTTGGTGGCCATTGGTGAGCAAACAGAATAAAAGTTGATGCTTTGAAACATTTTAATAATGTAGCAAAAATGCATTTCATATTTTTTTCATTGTTTCAAAATTATATGGGTAGTGTATGTAAAGGATTTGTTCCACAGTTTTATGCACATTCTTCACTTCAGATTTTTTATGTCTATTAATTATATTTAGATAACTCTAGAAAGTCCAATTCAGTGTGTTTAACTTCACATACTTGAATGATTAAGGGTTTAAATTTTGACCCATTTTACTGTTAGACATATGTTTAATCAAGGTATAACTGTGAAACCAGAAAACAAAAGCCATTCTGGTATGAGGACCAGAAAAAAAATCATATAATCAATTTAGTAATTATTATATTACTTTTTTAACATGGATTGTTATATGGTGTTTATGACATTACATGGTGTCTCTTCTGAGGCTCTGTAAAGCTACGCAGTTTTCTGGATAAATCAGCCTCGAAAAGATGAAGCTCAGCTTTTGAGTTGAGAGAGGAAATCGTGAGAAATACGCAGTTCAGCACACTTACACGTAGTTTTCACTGGAGGACAAAGGGAGCTTTGCCTCTGCTCTTAACACCAAGAAATAAAATACAGAATCTGACATGACATGGGTCGGTTGTGATCATGCAAGCACAGAGCACTCTGATAAGTGCTGCATCCATTCTTGGTAGTATTTACTTTGTTATTGTTTGGTACAAAAGCCTTTTAAGTAATTCTGTGCCTCTCACACCTGTGGCCACTCACACCTGTGGCCATGTTTAAACTGGAGTGGTTTTAGGGAAACAAAAAGAATCCACTTTGCTACTGCTGGTGAACTGTAGCAACAATGAGATTGGCACTGGGAGCAAAACCAGTAGGTATGGTATATTAAATTACCATCGTGACAAATCCTGTTAGGGATAGACAATGATAGTCAAGTCATCACAGCCGACAAGAGACTTCTGTACAAATTCTCCCCTTATTTCTGTCATTTGGAAAATTTCAATAACGTGGCAAGAGTAGAAATTCTAGTAGAAATGTGTAGTAAGGACAAGTCCTAGTGTTTTACTTCTAAACATGGATCGTAATGATTTGCAGCACAAATAGCTTGAAAATTTGTTTCTATGCTTCCAAATCACACGGCTATATAATCATTGTGATATCAAATACATAAAAATAAAATACAACAAAAGGAAACTTTTAACTGCCAAGAAAAAATAAATTGTGGGTAAGAAGTAGAGCTCAAGCTCTTTGTTTGCAGATCCCGTGGAGCCTGTCTACACGCGTAGGTACATATTCCCATCCCAGATTTAGAACATATGACCTAGCTGTTATGATAATTTGTGTTAGCCTGTGCTTCAGAGGATAAAGCAGAGACATTGTTAAACGGGCAAGAAAGTAACAAATTCTAACTGTAATTGTATTCTTCACAGAATGGCCGGCAGTCCTGAGAATAACGCCTCCCTCTCTGTTCAGAAAGTCACACGCTCAGAAAGTTCCCAAGCAAAGAAGCCCCAGCATGCAGAGGAGGCAGTCTTTTACATGAACTGCCGAGCAGCTTATCTATCGGTTTTGAAAAGCAGTTTAGAAAATATTAAATCAAAGGAACAACTCTGTTTAGGTAACGATTGCATTTTTTTTTTCCTCATAGCTACTGCGCGCGATGGTTGTGGTGGGTAGTTTCCAAACAGCAGTCAGCAATTCGTTTGTGAGAGTACCCCAGTGCATAAACTTGGTAACAGTTTTAAGGAATTTACAGTAGTTTTAGTCACGGTTCAGATTTCAGTTGTTGTTGGCTGTATCTTTGAAGACATTTTCATCAGTTACCTGTTACAAAATGTGTCACACAGTGATTTTTCAAAGTTTATGGATACCACTGTTCCCCAAAGTTTTTCATTTTCCTCAAATCCTTCATCTTTGTTGCCAGGTGTTGGACGACTCCTGGAAGTGGGAATATTATACAGAGCTTTTCATCCATAAATCACTAGTCTGAATGGGCAAAAGCCAATACCAGTTGACAGTTTACAGGGGACCTAAGCGAGCTGTTTAGCACCACCAAATTTGATGGTAGCATTGTTGCTTACTTGAGGTAGGCTGAGGTACTGCCTTTTGATTGTGCCATTTCTGCAATAATTTTTTCCCTCCTGCAAATCATTACGTAGTTGGTCTCAGTTCAGTTTTTAGTGGGCCATTGCCCTGGCACAGAAGGTCTGCACGATAACTGGCATTATTAGCAAACACATTCTTTCAGCGTGTGACTTAGTGTTATCCAGGCTTTCTGAGCTATAATAAAAGTGCCTTTATAACATCCTAATGGTAATTTTGGATAATCTGGATTTTAAGGTAGAAGTGGTGTGAACAAACGTCTTCTCTTTTATATAGGCTTTGGCTTTCATCTCTATCCATATACTACTTCACTAGATGGCAAGTGTTTGGGCATTTTGGTTTTTTCAAAGTCAACTCAGAAAGGGCAATTAGTGGCTCAGGCTCCCAGTCTTTTCAGAGATATTTAAGGATTTATTTTAAAATTTGTGAGCATAGAGAGTTATTATAGACTTACATTGCATCTTAAGTAAATTCTGGTATTTATCAAATGAGTGGTGCCAGTGTTTAAGCATCTTGTGCTACATAATGTTTGGCTAGTATTGTATTGTAAATTGTGAAACATGCACTTGGGGATTGGCCCTGCAAAATTTTATTTGTAGGAGTTTTACATATTCACAGTAAGTAGCTTCATTTCCTGTGTTGTAATATTACTCAAGGTATTTAGTAGATTCAGTCTGTAAAGAAGTGTAAGTAAAAGGTGCAGTCTAACTGAACTTTCAAAAATACAAACTTGGAAGGCATGTAGGGTATGGTGAGTGCTGATCTCCCAGGATATATAAATATACAGAATTGTCATATACTTGAAGGATGCTCTGTTAAATATAAGGGAATACTGTGCTGGATTGACATTCCAGGGAACTCAGCTGTCCCCATAAACAAAGAGAGTAACGGCCCTTCCTTGGCTGATGTTGATGTTGAAATCCTTAAACAATTGCTGTGTGCCCAAGTGTTGTATGGATAAAGATGTGAGATTTGCTGTGTTCTCCTGACTCGATTTTAGAGGTGACAGGGCAGAAATCTTTATTTAGTCCTTGGCGTTCAGTCGAAGGTTAGCAGCGAAGGTGTCTGGATTTGTTTGTTTGTTTTGATGGTGACACAGTTGCCTACTGAGATTTGTAATGATGCCACCACCTTGTTTCACAGATGCTCTCAGCCAGGATAGACTTGGTCATTGGTCAGCTGGCTAAAAACCAAACTGCCAGCCTAGGTAGAGATGAAGGATCTCTTGTGTTTCCCTAAGAAACTTGATTATATGGGAAGATATAAAAGCACCTCGCCAGTTTCAGACAGACTGTGTGTTTGAACTGCGTTTCAATTTAACATAATACCTTCTTCATGCTGGAAACTGATGAAGGGATATCTTCATTAAAAAAGCTTTTAAGAGGCTCACTAGATCCAGCAAATTGATTTTGAAGAATGCCAGGTGTAGGAGCAGTAGGACTGGTTGCATATACGGTATTGGTTGTTGGCCTTAACCATCTTGGTATCTGTTGGTACCATTTTCCCTTTACATTCAAAATTCATGCTACATAATTTGAATTGATAAGTTCAAATGTACAGATGTGACATAAAAGATTGTTTAAGATGAATTTTACACCTCATCTCAATTCTTGGCAAAGTAAATGGGAAGACTTATGTGGATATCAGTAGAAGCAGGATCTGATAATGTGCAAGCTTACAAATAATAGCTTCTTGATATCAAGACCAGGGATATAGACACTGGACTGAAATTTACTCCTATCTTTTGAGGAGCTTGTCTTTGAATTAGTGGATATTCTGGTTAATTAGTGGTTTGAGCGACTAACTTTCTTTAAGGGAGACGTCCCATTGAGTTTAGTAGAATGGTGCACAAAGCTGCAGATCAGAACCTTTAAGCAAAATAATTGTTGTGTTACAAAGTCACAGAGTGCTGTCTGCTTTCTTCCTTCTTCTGTAGAAGAGAAGTGGATGTGATTCTCAGCAGTGCAGCGTGTGTCATCTCTATGCTGGACCAGAGTTTGTGAGGGATGATGTAGGGTGCCAGGCACTGCCTGTTTGATGACTCCTTTCAAAAGAATATGTGAGTGAGATCATCTGCCCTTCAGGCTGCTTGAACCTCACTGCCACAAACCACAGAATCCAAGGCTGGGCAAGGTCACAGTCAGTCTGTATCAGTAGAGTGTAGGATCGAGACTATAAGCAGAACTGTCCTTCAGACCTGCTTGCTTTTCCCTTGGATTGATTTGGCTTTAATTAAAAAAGGAAACGAACCCAAAACTCTGAATATGGAAAGTGATTAAAGGATCCTTTACTGACAGCTGGAATATACATTTAATAGTATGTTTTGTTCTTCAGTACTTCAACAGGCTGGAAGAAATCCATCTCAGAAGACAGTTAATAAATATTGGACTTCACAAACGACTACACTGAATTTTGATGATTTTTGTACCATTTTAAAAAAAGAAAAACCAGTTACAAAACCTGAATTGCTGGAAGCATTTGGAAAAATAGACACAGATAGCACCGGATATATTTTACATGATGAACTTTATAACATTCTTACAACAGTAAGTATCAGTAGAAACTTAATTATCCATCTTTAACCATTAGTAGAAATTTTTGGAAACAGTATCAGTAGAAACTTAATTATCCATCTTTAACCATTAGTAGAAATTTTTGGAAACAATTCTGAATGTATAATCAAAAATTCCTCATCAAAAGAATTAATAGCTCATTCATGTTTTTTTTTTTTCTGCAATTTTAGGTCTAGTTTTCTGTGGTTTGTTATGAAATTTCTTCCATTTTTCCCCTTACAGTCTTGGAGTTGATAACCTGTTGGTCTCTTTCAGCAATTGTGCCTTGAAGGTGGAAGCTGGCAGAGAAAATATTTTTAATGCTTTCAAGGCGTGTTTTGTTGAAATCCTATCTATGCTGCAGTGGAGTAACAAAGGGAAGCACGTGGCCCTGCATTAAGTTAAGAGAACAAGGGGATTTGCACTACAGAGTCCCCCTGCTCCTTTTTGGGGTTATGAACTTTTATTGAGACAAATGATGACAGATCTTTGCTGTTCTCCCCTCACAAGTTGTCTGTGTGTCTTCAGTGTTTAAAAATAATATCTATCCATGTTATACATAAAATACTAAGGTCAAGGGTTTAGTTTTGTCCCCGCTTTGACATTCTATAGTTCATTGGGGTCTTAAGCTAAGTTGTGCTGGGGTAGGTCAATATTTCGGTTAGAGATGATACATTATCAGCCCAAAGCATGCTTGTCTTTATGTGTCACTAATATGGCTTAAAATAATAACATTAAAAATACCTGGAACTAGATTCCTCAGAAGATTCCCCAGATCACAGAAGGTTTTCTGAAATTGATAAAAGTATCATTCACAGTAGGGTTCCAGAAAACACCACAAAACTTTATCAACTGATGCAATTCATCCGTTAAGGATGTAGTGGCATTGTAAGGACTTAACTTTTTAAGATGTTGACTTCTATTTTGATGACTCAAATCAAAGTCTATTGAAATGTATTGCAAGATACGATTCCCTAAAAAGATAGACAGATAATCTTCTTTCATGTTTTTATTAAATGTGTGCTGTAGGTGAACAGCATTCTTGATTAGGAACCCAAACCGAGTTGTTTTTGTTGCAGAGAGGCGAAAAAATGACCCGGGATGAAGTGAGTGCCATTATTAAACAAGCAGATTTTAACTGCAGTGGCAAACTTGACTACAAGAAGGTATGGCAAACAGGGCGGTGTTATTTGTTCTTGTGCTTTTTGTTTGATGTTATAGACAATATTAGCACTACCAAATGCAATACGTACCACCTCTGTGTGTTGGTCCATTGATGACCGTGCACGAGGTCCACCTGATTGCCTACTTGCTGCAACATGGGCTGAATTATGTTTCTGTTTCCCACACCTTGTCTCATGAGACGCTGCCCTGGCTATTATCCTTGAAACAGTCACTTGCTGAAAGTGAAGTTAATGTATTGGGCAGAGCCTAATAGTAAGCACAAAGCTCAACAGCATAAGATAAGAGAAAAGGAATGGCAGGACAAAGGTGATAATGAACAGCAAACTTAGCCAATCAGTGAGAGATGCTGTGTCTCTGACATTTCGTAATTTCTTATTGTACCTGTTGAACATCTAATTTTCAAGATGCGACATCGGCTTTTTTTTGGCATCATCTCTAAGTAATGACTAAGTTTTGAACTACGTAAACACTTCACAAAGATTTGTATGTAAATATAGTTTCATAGGAAAAAAACAACCCCTGTTAAATATATATATATGTATATATAAAAAAATCAGTCTTCAAATATCTAGAAAGAAATATAAATCAGCTCATGGGTTGAAAGTCACACTTAATTTTCATCCAATATTGGAACTCCTTGTTGAATTATGGCTCCATTTTTACTGTGTCACGTGGGTGGTTACCTTGGTCATGAAAATTAATACTGTGCTTTAAGAGAAAATGTGTTACCTTTATTGACCTGCCCTTTCGTTACTGATGTTACATTTTAATCCTGAAAACTGTGAGAAGGAATGTTTCACTTAACAGCCTGCTTTTCTTTGTTTAAAGTTTTGTGACTTATACCTGACAACCAGCGAGCAGTGCTGCAAGACTGCACGAGAGAAACTGGAAGTTGATAGTCGATTGAGGCAGCAGCAATTTGGAAATCAAACTGAAACTTCCTCTGAAGGGATCACACCGCTGGTGTCCAAACCATCACCGAGAATCTCGAGGAAAACTGATCACAAACTAGCACCAGCAAAAGGTATTTGTATTTCATATTGGGAGCGTTCATTCTGTTGGAGTTCATGCTCTGCGTCAGTGACCAGTTGAGTATTTATTTAATTTTTCTCTGATGAGTGAGGATGTTCTTGACTAATACAAATTTCTACTGTGGCAATTGTATAGATGTCTCAGTAGAATATCCAATCCCCATGTTCAAATGGACTTTGGTAGCATCTAGGATCTAAAGAACTTAAATTCTTAAGGGTGAGTTTTGTTGACTCTCATGGGACACAGTCAGGAAGGAAGAGAAAAAATGAATGCTAGAATGCTCACTTGGCACCAGTGAGGCCCCACCCCAAGAGCTGTGTGCAGTTTTGGGCCCCTTCCTACAAAAAAAGATAGGTCCTGGAGTGGGTCCAGAGAAGGATGATGAAGCTGATGAGGTGTCTGGAGAATAAGTCTTATGAGGAGCAAGTGAAGGAGCTGATGGTGTTCAGCCTGGAGAAAAGGAGCCTGAGGGAAGACCTTCTCGCTCTCTACAACTCCCTGAAAGAGGGTGTAGCCAGGAGGGGTCAGTCTCTTCTCCCACGTCACAGGACAAGAAGAAATGGTCTCAAGTTGCGCCAGGAGATGTTCAGATCGGATATTAGGAAAAATTTTTGTCCTGAAAGGGTTATTAAGCCTTGGACTGGGCTGTCCAGGGAGGTGGTTGAGGCACCGTCTCTGAAGGTATTCAAAAGATGGGTTGACATAGTCCTTAGTGACATCATTTAGTGATGATTTTTATCAGAGTTAAGTTGATGGTTGAACAAAATGATCTGAAATATCCCTTGCAACCCAGACAGTTCCATGATTCCATGTTGCAACAGAGCAAGTTATTTATTTCTTTCCTATATCAGAGATGAAACCTCAAGCATGTATCAAACAGCCTGCTTAAATTATTGAGGCTACTTTTCAAGCACATTTAATATAAGAGTTTAACATTCTTCTTGAAGATACAAAATTACTTACAAACCTTCCCAAAGGGGAAACATAGCACAGGGCAACAGACTGCAAAGGTACCATGTATGAAACATTTGTGTGTAGCATGTGCTGTTTTAAGTTGCTTCAATTCTAAGTGCTTCTGAGAGGTGACAAAATGGTGATGAAGACTGAGTTAATGTAGCTAAAACAACAGTTGTGCCATCAGAGTTGCCCTGACATAAGGAACCTCTAGGAAACCACGTTCTCCTGAAAAGAAATAACTTTAAATTACAAGCAGGTTAAACCTATCCACTTAGGACAGATTCACCTTAATTCCAAGGTAAATGTAAATATATGATAAGAGTTTCTTGTCCTTCAGGCATATTTGGATTCCAAGGTTCTGCCATTCGTATGCCTGTTAACCTGGGAGGTACAGTCAGGGAAGTAAAGAATTATTAAATGTTGCATAATTATAAGGGAAGTCATCTTATCTTGTCATCTAATTTTTCTCTGTGTGGCTGTAAATGTAAGGTTTTATGATAAATAGCATGAGGAGTAGCTTGAAAGAATGTGATTGTAACTAAATACCTGTGTTAATAGGTGATAGCAGAACTCCTTCAAGGCCATCATCAGCTCAAGGTTGCAAAGCGTCTGTTTCTACCACTGTGAGTGTGGGTGCCGGCAGCAGCAGAAACACGAAGCTAATTGAGCCAGACACAATGAAGGTATCACGTTAAGCTAGTCCTGTTGAAAATTATGCTGTTTTCCTCTAGGCACATATGTTATTGCATTTTAAATAAGAAACCATTTTTCTCTGATTTTTTTGCTTATGTATTATTAATAGTTTGTCAAGGGCAACTATAAACTACTGAGAGGTTTCCTCATATGTATTATTATTAACATTTTTATATACTGTTGGTTTTGCTGACATCTAGTTATTGGAAATAATTTTTCAGGTGTGAAGGTTTAGTAGAATGAAGTGTGTATTTTATAAATGAAACCACTGTTGGATAAAACGTTTAATGACTTTCTGAGAAATTTAAAATTTAATAATTTATTAGGTCGGTGAGAACTTTAAATGCTTAAGTAGTCTGAAAGATTGTGTATCATAAACCTTTATATGAAAGGTAATTGCAAATAAATAGCAGATCTGTGAGCATATTCACTTTGTTGGGCATTAATTTGTAAATATATGTGGTAGCCTGAAAATATTGATTCTTAGTTAGACTAATATGTTCCATCAGTATTTTCTTTTAAATAAATCACTCATTCAATATAAATTCCTGTGGGAGAAAGACAACAAAGTCACTTTCCTAAGTCAATATTTGTAGAGTGTTAATATTGATCTTTTTCCTTTGTTTTCCCTTTCCTGACTGAACCTTTACTAGTTTTCTTTCAACAGAAAATAATAGCTGTAGAAATATAAAACATTAACTGGAAACTGCTAGGATACATTAAAAATGTGCACCTTGAGACTCCTGTATAAAAGGGAAAAAATGGTTATGACCACATAGCAGAAGTGCTGCTGGAAAACTGAACTGATTGTTCTCATGAGCTACATTTTTGTTTCAAATAACAACTCTGTATTTGTTATTGAACTCCGAAGTCCTTTATATCTTCGACATTGCTATACGGTGACACTTGTTCTATATTAAAATTTAAAAACATAACCTCAAAGGAATTTTTTGCAGTCTGTTTAGGTATCTGGACCTCCATGCAATTTAACCTGCAATTTCACCTTGTTCAAACATGACATGTAGTATATAAAAGCATCGCACGGTTTCCCAATATTGGATTCTTCTTTCTTTGAACAAAGCAGTAAGAACTGACTGAAAAAAAAAAATCAAATAGCAAATATCGATTGCTATTGATTAATGTCATACAAAAACTGAAAGCAATCAATAAACGTGAAAAGGTGGAAGTAGAACTACTGGGTTTTGGGTTTTTTTTTTTTTGAGCCTAATATTAAAGACATGAAATAAACTCTGTAAAGATTGATGAGTAAATACAGTGATTCCTTTGGGTGCAGATCAGAATCTAGCACCCAAAATTTCTTCCTATTTACCTTCTAGTCAGAAATATAATATTTTTTTTCTGCAGTTCACCTGTCTTTTTGGGGCAGTAAGAAAATACTGCCATAATGAAGTAGGACCAATGCCAGCTTTACTTTTCTGTCAAAAGGCAATACTAGAAGTCAAAACATGGCCAATGTTTAAATTAAAAAACCTTAGAGAACATGGAATGAGTTCACATTACATTCTTCCACGTTCTCCATTCTTTTTGTCAGTGGAGTTTTGTGACATGTTCAAAACCATGTAAACTACTTTGTGGAGGAAAAAATTAGATAACAGAGGTGCTACAGATGTGCATGAGCAACACAGAACAGGTTTGTATGAGGGAAAGCGCTGAACTGAAGCTCTTTGCTTTCATCATAGGAACAGTTCCTCTCATAAACATTGCTTTTTATTTGGAATTACGCATGAATGTCTGGGCAATTTGAATATTAACTTAAATTGGAATAGCAGTAGAAGGCGTTATTTGGGCAGCGGCCAGTGCTTGGCAGCAGCAGGTGGCACCGAACAATTCTTGATGATTAACATTTTGAATACAAACATTTCCCGCTATGTTATTAGCTATTATTTGACAACTCTTGTGATGCTTTGAAGTGACGTGCTAAAATCAAAACAGAAAATCGTCTTTTATCTTCCCCAATTTACATACCTGTTTGTAACGTGAGGTGGATAATCTAGAGAATGTAGCACCACCTTACGCTCTCTGCAAGAACAGCACTTCAGTGTTTGATTCCTAAAGTACTGCTGAGCTTTTGCTTACTGTTGCTCGCATCTTAACCTTGAGATGTTTTCCCTGCTTACATGCGTTGTTTGATGTCCCTGTTGTAGCAATGTCTATCTAAATGAAAACCTGAAAAAAATGTGGATTTTTTTTTTTTTTAAATCTGAAATAACAGCTAGAAAACAGCAGGTAAACAAGCAGTACAAAGCTGATGTCCATGGACTATCTGGGAGACAATGGTTTGAAGACCACTGCCATAATGAGAAAGGGGGAATATTTGATTTATGTTGACTCTGATGTTAATATCAACTCCCGTTATCCACTTGTTTTGTCTGTGAGAACCCTATTTGTTGCTCAATATTTAACTCTCACCACTCAGTCTCGGTAACTTTTGTCTCTGTTGACTTCTTTGCCAATTATTCTTTTTGTGATTGGACCCTTTTTGCTAATCTCCTTATTAAGAAATCTAGTCTTATGGATAAAGACAAGTGTCATGTTTTTAAGTGGCCTTGTTAGTTAGGTCTGTATCGCTACATAAAAGGTGGCCAGGGACTGACATCTGGCTCTGTGGACCAATTACCACGGGCAGCTTCACATCCACAAGGCTTAGGCCCAGCACCCTCTCCAGCAGATTGTGTCCCCTTTAAATGGCACTTGCCTTGCTTTTTTTTCCTAGAATCCATGTGGTAATTCGGGCTTAAGAAATTTTATTTTCCAGCACCATGCATAAACTTGTGTCTCTGCGTCCCAGCCAAGGTGTTACAGGCTATGGGGTAGGTCTTGGCATGGAGCATGCAAGGTTGTAAAACCTGATGGGATGATGTTGACCGTGAAGATCATAGGAAGACGAATGGTTTCTTGCTGTCTTTAATTTCACAGTGTGGCTGTAGCTGGGGAGATGAGACCATTGTTCCTTTAACACTGTGCTGTTCGTCTGCGTCTCTGAGGTCAGAGGAGATAGCTGTCCATGAAGGTCCCAGATTCAACATGCCATCTTAATGATTACCGGAGTGGAGGGACTGCAATATTAGTTTCCATCAGGGATTGGATGTCCCACTTTATTTTAGGCAGCTTAATTGATCTTTGTCTTTTTGATATAGCCTGTGCTCAGAGGAAGTGTGTTTACTTCGAAAGTCTCTTAGAACTTCCCTAGCAAAGTCTTAATTTTCTTTAAAAATCCCAAAACTCCAAAGAACAGCAGAGAGCGAGTTGCAAAGTATATATTGTTTGTACTTAAAAGAACTCCCTGCTGTCAGCTGTATGCAAATATGATTAGCAGAATCTGACATTAAAATTGGTATGCTGCACTCTGCTACCAAAACTATTGGGGTACTGAGGATGAAATAATTGTTGCCTTTAGATGAGCATCTTGGGTGGGACAGGGTAGTCTTACCGTAATAATAAGTATTTTGAGATTAAGATAGTTTCTAGATATGTACAATTTGAAATTCTCAATGTTTATCCACAACCATGTTTTCAGGATTATATATTTTTATTCCTTTAGTGTGGAGATTTCTTTCATAGCTGAGTTTGTGCTATTTGGATGAAACTTGTAAAATAAGAGTGATTTAGAGGCAGGAAATGAAGTGAGAGAGAGTATTAGATTCTGCAGTTTTTCTATGCCAATATGGGTGGTGAGTTTTCTCAAAGTACATCTCTCTCTTTGTTTTGATTCATTTAGAAAAAGTTCTTAAAGCAGAAAGGAGTATAATGAAGATGAATTTGGTAATGTTTGAATGAGAAAAGTTTAACATAGAGGAGCTGGTCTTGTTCCCACAGAAATCAGTGGCAAAATTGTGGCACAGGACTGGTAGCTCGTAAATCCATGAGTCTCCAGGTAATATATATTCTTGAGAAATGTAGAATTCTGAATGGAGAAATGTAAACTCAGGATCACAGCTATGTGTATCAACAGGTGTGTTACTTGGCATCCTGGGTCCCTTCCAGCTCTAACCATGCTATGATTATACCATCTACTGAGCATGAATGTGATGTCAGGNGATTCTACATACACTAGTAAAGTCCAGTTCTTGCCTGACACCTTTAGGTCCCAGACTGTAAAGTACCATCTACTGAGCATGAATGTGATGTCAGGAGAATTGGCTCTTTTCATTTCTCAGAGGAGAAATGAACTGTAGCACTGATGAAGACTGTTTGTCTTCATGATAAATACATCTTCTTCTGATGAAGACATTGTCTTCCATTGCTAGGAGGGTGACTAGAAAGAAGGGACTTAATCCAGACAAGGCAAATCAAGAATTTCTTATGTTCCTCAAAGCATACAATATGCTTTCAAGGACTTTATTTTTATTTTGCTAAAGGAGTATCATTGAAATTATATTTGAAATTGAAAATTGGGACCTGCTATTAAAAAATAAAGAAAAAATTGAAGCATGTAGCTGTTTGAACATCTCAGCAAAGTCATGGCTTCTTTGGAAACCATAGTATTCAAAATATCAACAGTTTTCAGTTCCTGTCTTTCCAATAGCTTTGATAGAAGTCAAGAAGAATCACTCAATTTGACCAGTACTTGTGTCTGTGATTTGTCTGAGCAAATAACTCCTCTTTGTTCAGCTAATGAGTTGTGTTCTTTGCTTGATTGACCTAATGGAACTAATGTAGTAAAATTCCAGCCTTTCAGAGGTAAATCTCACAGTTTGAGAGAGTAACATGAATTCAGTTTGAGTCTTCCTGGCAATTAAATTTCATTTCCACTATTTGAGCGTTGGGGTAATTTATGTTTTTCAAACACTTTCATGAGTGAAATGCTACAAACTGCTTGGCAAAAATTGACTACAAAAAGGACTATTTGAGAAAAATAATTAAAAAAAAAAAAAAAGGACAATCAATGCGGTATCTTGTGGCATATTTTTATGCAGGATTTACTAAATCATCCAATTAATATTTCTGAGAAGGTGCTTTTATCTTGATCAAAGGTGAAGGCGACATCTAATATTTGCTTGGATTCCAGGAATGGCAGTGTGCACAGTCCAAAGGATGCTTCTACTTAGAAGAAGATGGTGAAATCATTAGTCACAAGTACAGGTTACACTTACCTCAGAGGTCTACAGTATGTATTACCATCAAGCCTTTAAACCTTTGTCAGGTAGAAGGTAAGTGTATTTCGATTTCTTTGGAGAGTTTTCCTCTATAAAAATATAGTCTCCCCCTGATATATCTCTCCCTTTCTCCATTTCAATACTTTGTGATATTTTGTGCTATTGCAATATAGCAATATTTTTCTCCGTAGACAGAATCCTATCAACAATATAACTTCACTTGTCAGACCTTACTTTCTGCTCTGTCCTTTTGTGCTTATTGCCTGGGTGGTGAAAAATCAGGTAAGTCCATTATGTTTCTCTTTGTAGTCAGGCAACTTCTTAGATTATTCTTGGCCTTAGATTTGTGAAGTTTCTTACTACAAAGTTTGAAACATTAGCACTGTTTGCACTATCTCCCTTTAAGGTGTTGATGTGCTTCATGAGAAACAGCAGCACAAAACTTACTGAACATTGCCTGAAAGATCTCGTATTCTCTACCTCTCATGCTTTTGTGAATAGGTAAAATAGGTTATGGCTTTTTATGGCAGTATGGTATCTTCATGCTTTGATTGTGAATCTTGTCTGAGATTTCTCAGACCTTTTATCTTAGTTTGCCCATTTTCATTTTAAGAGTGAAGCCCAGCATTAGACCACCTGAGATCAGCTTTGTGCTCCTTTTTTTCCCAGTCACTATTGGCTTAGTTCCCTCTGGTGATTTATGAAGGGGCTTTATTTAGTGGCTACATCGGGATTATTTTTTTCCCCAAGTAGCTTATTTCCTTTTTAATCCTGTGAAACAGGAGCTATTAGATCCCAAAGATGTTTTAGAGTCATCTGGACTGGCTGTTGTGCCACAGGCTGGTCATTGATTCTGATAGAAGATGGTGATAAAAACGTCGCTGCCAATTATTGTTGGAAAGCAGTCATTTCCCAATTACTACCTGGCTGAAATGGGAAGTTGATCAACAGACTTCTAATGGGGAGGAAAAGTGATCTGATAATAATAGGTTAAATTTGGGTAACAGGATGTCTGTGTTCTGCTTGTAACTTCTCTTTTTTTCATGTGGTGCCCTCTTAAACTGTGCCTTAGACTAGTTCTGCTGCAGAATTGTCCAGACATTCTGTGAAACCAAAAGAGTGCTTACTTAAAATAAATAAGTAAATAAAATTCTACTTTAGCACAGTATCATTGTCCTGTATATAGAACTATCTTTGTGCTTTGTTGTGAAGAGGAAGGCATAATACTGATGTGTAAGGAAAGCATTTGTCTTAGCAAAGAAATTACCTTTTTATGAGAAATGAAAAATACCATCATGTTTTTAAGAAAGTTGTGTTGTGTGTAGCCACTCTTTGGTAACCTTGTCTTCTAACTGTAGAAGAACTGAGCCCCCTACATTCATGGTTGTGCTAGGTCTGGTTAACTTGAAGACCATTTAATAGCTCCTAGATTGACTGCCCTCAGGAAATGAGCACCTACAAGAAATCAGAGGTACAACTGGCATCTATTCAACATACCTAAGACCAGGCCTCCGTTCCAACCCAACCCAAAACAAATCATACATGAGCAGACAAAGAAATGCATGATGCCGTGTGGGAGCATCTTGCTATTTACATCTTAAAAATGATTGAAATTTATACTTCTGAGATTTACATCTTCTGGTACCTCCAGCTTTTGCATGTAGTCTGGGTTTCCGGTCAAGATGAGTTTAACAGTATTTTACAGAATGTCAGACGAGAATATAATGTAATTTTGCTAACATCCTTAATTGCAAATATCTCTAAGAGCCTTAGTATAAAGAAAAGTAATAAATAACAATGTTGTTCTAGTGGCAGAAAACCATGAAATCAGCATGCCTAACTACCAAAGGTTTTAATATTAGAACTATTAAAAGTAATCATTACCTGTAAGACAATTACAAGACTTGGAACAATTTATCTGATCAGCCTAATTAGGAAAGAAGTTCTAACAGTGTATAATGATTCTTTTTTTTTTCATCTTACATTAACAGGGATCTATATTATAAATACCGTGGAAACATCTGCTTTGAGGTTCAGAGAAAAAACGTTTTTGTGCCAATATTAAGCATTTGAGTTGGGAATGTTTCTCTTTTTAGGAAAATCCTGTCATTGGTTGTCAGTGGATACAGCTTTGTATATTCTGAAGGAAAATGAAACTCAAGAAAATCTGCAGCTTGTGAGCTTTACTGAACAACAAAACAAAGAGGTTAGGTATTCTTGTTGTGTTCCTATTTTAATTCTTATATCTTTAGTGTATGTGTTAGTGCTGCGTGGGTGAGTTCATGTGTTCAGAAGGTATTCAAGCTGTAATTAATCAAACTAGAGGAGAGAAGAAACACTTGTTCTGTGCATGCTCCCTTTCAAAATTGATGGAATTTATGCAAGGTAGGATGTAATATTGTCTTAGTTGTGCCCTTTGGATGGGCTAAATTGCAAGCTCCTTGTATACAAGGTTAATGAAATTCGTGTGAGGCCCATATTATCCTGTGATGTGTTGGCAAATGTTGCTGAGTTGCGGGTTATCTGTACAGATGCTCTGTGGAAACTCACTTGTATTCCCTATATTTTATAGCTAAAATTTGTTTAAATTTCCTTTAATTTTCTTTCTTCTTGCCATATATATGATTTTGAACTCACAGTGCACAAAATAGTCTTATCCTGTGGCAGAAATAAGGGAAGAGAAATGGCAGCGTTAAGTTACATCTTCCTTCCAAGCCACAGAGAACTCAGCTTTCTTCTGAAACCCTAAGTCACTTGTGACTCTTTATGTATGACATTTTTGTTTCTAGTTTGACCAAAGCTAATAAATCAAGGGGGAAATTACACATTTGGTGGATTTTGTCAGCCTGCTTCTGGCTGCTTTTGTTTTAAAGTTTAACAGTTAGAGTGTTACAAAACTGAAAAGTGGTAGGATTCTGATGAGACATTTCCAGTAATGACTGTTCTCCCCTCATCTCTGGTCCTGGATGTTTTTCTAATTTTTATTATAACTAAGAGTTTCACTAGTTTTTGTGTCTTTAAAATGGCATCACACAGCATGTCGCTGCAGACATATTTTCTTTAAGGAAAGAACTTGGCATTGCCAGTGTTTTCAAGTAACTAATCCCTTTTGTATGAATATTACTAGTAATAAAGAAAGATATCATTTGAGAAGTAACTTGCAAACTTGTCCATCTTCTTTTAAGAGTAGATGTCTGGATGGAAAGGGGAGCTTGGATCAGGAATTTACTGGCTGCTCCCCTTCACAACAGGCTGTAGGCTGAAGAAGGTAAAAACAGAAGTTACTGGAGAAGCAAAACTGTTGTATAGAGGTGAAGATGGAGAACTGGTTCTGACCAAAGAGTTCCGGTGGGTCACATTCCCAAAGAGGCGTAAGAATTGTAAAATGTGTGCTCCAAATAACAGCTAACTTTTTAAAAATTGTATTTTACTGAAGTACTGTTTGTACAGAATATTCTCAAATAGACTGAATAGTTTTTGACAATATTAGGAGACAGTAAAGGAAATGGAAGTATTTGGCAATAGCTCTGACTTTCTCATCTTTTAGAGCGGCTTTATTGGATATATTTGAAACAATTGATTTGGATGGAAATGGCCTTCTGAGTTTGGAGGAATACAATTTCTTTGAACTGCGAACTAGCGGTGAGAAATGTGATGAGGAAGCATGGGCTGTGTGTAAGGGTAAGTTCATAAGGGCTATCAGTTTACTTGCAAGCTGTTGTTTATAGCTTCTTACTATCTATAGAGTATAGAAGAAATGAGGATTTTGTAGAACTATGAAGATACAAGATCTACACATGTAGATATTGTTCTCTTCTCCCTTTCTTTTTCTTTTCTTTCCTTCTCCAGTCTCCTGTCCACTGTTTTGCTTCATTCTGGTTTCTGTGCCACTGGCCCGCTGAGAAAATTCCTCCCATTGCCAATTGCAAAGTATTGTAGGTGAAAGACTTTATAGCTGCCAAAAACTACAGGTTTTCTAATCATGGATGGTGAATTAAGATGTAACAGGTATTTGTTTAATCAATCTCCTTTCTGCAGATTAAGCTGATGTTGCCTTCATGTCTCAGTGTTGAGAGGGACATTAGTGTGTATATGGTGCTTTAAAAATGACATAGAGCTTATGATCATTGTTTAGAAAATTATACGGCAGGAAACGCCTATTGCAGCTATATATTTTCTTCAGATTTTAGCAGTTTTTAATTAGAAATCTCTTTCTTGATGATTAATATATGGTGTGTCCGTTTGTCCATATCTTGCTATATGATGGTGTGAGATTCTGAGACTTCGTGACAGACACTTAAGACTCTTCCAGCTGCACTTCGTTTTCTATCTGCTGATTCATCTCATCGATGTTCCTGGGCGTTGTGCCAGCTTGCAGGAGCACTGTTAGGCCACAGTCTTGGATTTTGAGTGGAAAAAGGAATTCTGTGGCATTGCTTTCAGCTTGCTAAGGCTGTAAGAATACACATATTTATCTTGTAACAGGGTTAGGAGATTGCAACCACTGGTGAGGCTTCCTTAACAATACAGTGCATGAGAGCAGTGGTTTCAAAGTGTGGGGATTTTAGCTGCAGTGAGTGGATGAACTTGACATTTAGAAGCCATTGTATGAAAATGAGAAGTTTCTGTAAGAAATATGTTTTTTTCTGCAACTTAAATCTGAAATGCCAGTATGGCATTGGCCCATCTTGTGTTTGATGTGATGATGTTGCCTGTGTTAGGCTATGACACATTGCCCAAGTTGGGCCAAAATACTTTGTCTGGCAAGTCCTGCTAACTATTTTTCCTAAAATATTGGATGTTTTTCCTAAATGATGGAAAGCTCGTGCAAGAATACTTTTCTATAAATGGGTTTCTCATCTCTTTCATCCCTGTACGTGCTTTTGCAGACTTGATGACTTTGTCTGTGGCTCTGTGCACTGCTCTCAGCGTGGGGGGGGTGTGGATGCGTGAGTGACGTATACAAGAAAGGAAAGAAGAGAACATGGTGAATGTTTTACCAGGTCATTAATCAGTTGAAGAGTTCAGACGAATATCATAAATCTTGCCACCTAAGTTCAAGCCGTTTATTATAGCATCTGTACACTTCGATAGATTTATTAAATTGGTAATCCCTTTTTAATAATATATAGTAAAGATTTAGCGTTGTTATGAAGATGAGAAAACCGTTTTTAAAAATCTCTGACACAAGGACATTTCAATTATGTGTTTGCTGACATTAGAGTGGTCGATCTATGATATTCTATCAGGAGAGGGGTGTTAGGATTACTGGCATTTTATTGCTTTTTAGGAACTAAGTAAATCATTTATATATCAAGGACCTCAAGCACTAAGGGTGCTGGCCCCGGCAGACTTTAATTTCCCATTCCTAATACACACCATACTGCCAATCTCAGCCACAACAGACACTGCCAGCAAAAAAGAATCTGTATGAACTCTTTCTGTCCTGAAATCTCACCCTCTTTTGCATTGCACAAGGGGCCAGCTGTTTCTTGTCATTATCTAAAATCCACAGGGACGCTGCAAAGAGCACGTATGTCGTCAAGGACACCTTTTCCCAAAGAATACTGGAGAGCCTGAAGCTGCAAAATGACTCCATCTTTTAAACCGTGTTAACTTAAGTGGGAGTTTGGCTTTGGAAGGATAAAGGATGATTGTAGAGAGAACAGATGTTTGAGTGCTACCTTCTATTTCTTTTTAAACAGAGAATTTTGATATGAAGAAGAATGAACTAACAAGACAAGGATTTATGGATTTGAATCTCATGGAAGCCAATGACCGTGAAGGGGATCCTAGTGACCTGTGGGTCACTTTGTTGTCTCTGGGCTACAATAAAGCATTAGAAATGACAGAGGTATGATAGCTGTATCACAAAAATAACTGCTTCACATGCAACTGGCTGCACGCGTTTAACTGCAGGCCTGTTTCTGTCTGCCACAAATTGATTTCAGTAGGTCACTGATCCAGTCCAAATGGTTAATACAGGGTTTACGCTGTAACTTTCAGACATGATGGGATGCTGTTTCTTAGGACAGCACTGGCACTGTTGAAAGAGGAAATTTGCCTTCTGCTTTAGAGAAAGACAGTACTTTGTGGGGTCATAGAGGAAGGAATCTTGGGTTATACCCATTGAAAGAATTCACGCTTCTCGCTGGTGAGAAATGATAAGAAGACAGTGATGGTGAACTGTGACCTCTCAGCAAACCTACAAAATGCAGGATTTGCTCTGCTTAAGAAAGGTCACTTTCCTGATCCAAGCCGCAACAGAAGCGGATCACCCACATGATTCAGAAATCTTTATTTTCAGACATGGCTATTTCTATTGCTGTTGCCTTTCACAGCAGTGTCTGAAGGTGTTCAACATAAAATTTTAATGAAGGAGCTTCTGGTGGCACACTGTTTGCTTTACAGGACCAGGGATTATTTCTCTAGTGTTTCTGTGTTCTTACAGACTTTTATTTTTCCCCAGAAACTGGTGCTAATAGCTCTCACTAAAGAAAGGAGTGTATCCTTAATGAATAGAAAGAAAATTAGGAAAAATTAAAGAAAACATTAAATATTCAGATAATTTCATCATTTAACTTTCATTGCCAAGAAAAAATGGTGATTTTTTTTTTATTGTAACTGATTATTTCTTCAGTTGTTAAACTGAATCAGGCCAATGTAGTCACCATATAAAAATACATGCGCGTGAAATAAATATATACGGAACCAAAACTAATCAGTATGGTAGAGGGACTTCAGTTTTGTCTCAGTGAAAATACTGAGATCATGGGGAATGATTTTTTAAAGAGAGTGCTTTCTCCTTTTTCTGTGAATAGAAAGCTCACAGAACTACAAAACTGTCTTTCTGCATTTCAGACGTAAGAGGGAGCTCTCCTCTAAGAAAGCAGATTTTGGGGAGGTTTTTAGCACGTTAGACGTTTCTTAGGAGTACTTTGTGCCTTATACTGCCTGTGGTTTGTGGTTATAGCCTTTGCTTTCCAAAGGACAACAGAGGTCTCTGAATGCTTTAATCGTTTGTCTAAAAATGTATATCTGCTTAACCCTTTAATTCTCCAATTTCAGATGATTTAAGAGATTGATAATTCTGGAGGACTGGACCTCTAACAAATTAAAGACACAAGTTGGAAATCCAAGTGGATTCCAAATCAAACTTGAAATTCAAATTCCAATAACCATTTGAAAGAAACTGAGGTGCTGTTACTGAGTCTAAGAAAATGCAAATTCCTGGTTGTTACTTGTACTACTCTTAACTAAGATACTAGAAGATCAGAGGGATTAATGCAACATTGCAGATGTTTTAAATCTGTATGGAGTGGCACAAATAACAAGAGTGTGATAGGTAAAGGAGATGTGTTTTTCATACATTGAAATACATTCATACTTCATCTTAATTCCTGAATGTTTTGCTATCCAAGGAAGGGTTCACTATGTTGCAGCCGAATGCACCAAACTGTGTATCGAGTGTACTGGGACTGGCAGGGAAAGCATTCATTTGTCCTGAGCTTTCGTTTGGTTTAAAAGATCATAGAATCATAGAATGGTTAGAGTTGGAAGGGACCTCAAGGATCTTCGAGTTCCAACCCCCCTGCCCTGGGCAGGGACACCTCCCACCACACCAGGTTGCTTCAAGCCCCATCCAGCCTGGCCTTGAACCCCTCCAGGGATGGGGCAGCCACAACTTCCCTGAGTGACCTGTTCCAGTTCCTCACCACGCTCACAGGCAAGAATTTCTTCCTAATATCCAGTCTAAATCCCCCCTCTTCTAATTTAAAACCATTACCCCCTGTCCTGTCACTACGCTTCCTGACAAAGAGTCACTCTCCTGCTCTTCTGTAGGCTCCCTTCAGATACTGGAATGTTCCAAGGTCTCCCTGGAGCATCTGAACAGCCCCAGCTCCCTCAGCCTGTCCTCACAGCAGAGTTGCTCCAGCCCTCTAATCATCTTCGTGGCCCTCCGCTGGGCCCTTTCCAACAGGTCCATGTCCTTTCTCTGTTGAGGACTCCAGAGCTGGACACAGGACTCCAGGTGGGGTCTCACGAGTGCAGAGTAGAGGGGGAGAATCACCTCCCGTGACCTGCTGGTCACACTTTTGATGCAGCCCAGGATGGGGTTGGCTTTCTCGGCTGCCAGCGCACACTGCTGGCTCACGTTGAGCTTCTCCTCCAGGAGCACACCCAAGTCTTACTCCTCAGGGCTGCTTTCCAGCCATTATAGATTGCCATGGCTCTCACATTTTGAATATTTAATGTTCAGTGACATACTTGTATTTGGATAATTCTGCTTCAGAATAAATATGACAACACTTAGGAGCTGTAGATGAAAATCTGAGGTGAAAAACTACAGATAAAGTGATGATAAAGCTCCATTTCTCCATTGCAGGCATGCCCCTTTGTCATTGACATCTATGCAGAAAAATGCAAACCCAGAATTAAAGCCGTATATCTGGAGGCAGGTGGCTGGCAACTCAACAGGGCTATATGCAAGTCTGTTGTTAATAAAGGAGAGGCAAAAGTAATGGATGGCTGCGAAAACGTAATCATCTACACCTTCAAAGCGGGCAGGAGAATCACTTCTGTTATTGAAAATAAGGTATGACATGAAACTTCTGTAAGGGACTTTACATTCATGGCTATTATTCCCTCTTTGTGTCTTTTTTGAGAATCATATTTTCTGATTTCAAGTCTCTGTATGTAGTTAATTTAAAAAAAACCCCAACAGTAAAGTGCCTGATACAAAGCTCTTTTTGAGATATGACTCAGAATTCAAAAGAGCCTGGATTGGTTTCTCTTGGAAGAGGCAGCTTTCTATAACGAGACAAGCAGGTTTTACTGTCACATAGAATCTAAATATTTGCTTATGTTCACATTCCAATTTTTCACTATTTTCATAAATACTGGAGATATAATGTGTTCATAATACCAGAAAACAAATACTAAGGACAGGAAATACAGTTACAGGAAAAGCAGAGACTACAGCATTTGCACTGTTTAATATTTTCAGTGTGTATCAGAAAGTAAAAGAGCAGTGACTTACAGTGATTGTGTTTTATAAGCGCAGTACAGATGAATTGTTAATGGGCTAGTCTTACAGGTCTGCTTTCTTACTAACCAAGCTAAGTTGGGTTAGTAAAATCCAAGCAAAAGTGGTTGGTGGGAAGCAGAGGTTTTAAACCTTTTTGCATAGATCCTAATGAACGTGCTGTTCATTCTCAGTTTCATTTATATTGTGAACCGGGAAGAAATAAATTCAGTGTAGTAAGATGCTAAACTTCAGAGATTCTTTAAATCTTAAAAGACCACGGCAAGAAGTATATTTTTAAAATGACAAACATGCAAAAGGGTATGGGTTGGTGGACTAATATTAGGACTGAATGCTGAGACTCCTTGGAACTACAGGTTTAGATCTGCACTTCGCCCTTTAGGGTGGATATACTGGAGTTATTTATATGTTTGGGGATATGTCAGAGAGGAAGATGAGGTCTGTACTGAGGCAACTGGATGCTCTCTGACTAAATTCACTGACCACTGCCATTTATACCAGTTAGGTTTCATGAATACCTCTGTTCTGCATCGAAGCAAATAGTTGCACTTCCCTGAAAGTCTCATTAGAATATGTAGACTGGAGGCTTTTTTGTATTGTAAAT
The DNA here is from genome assembly GCA_013398155.1 of Pedionomus torquatus. Classification (NCBI taxonomy): domain Eukaryota; kingdom Metazoa; phylum Chordata; class Aves; order Charadriiformes; family Pedionomidae; genus Pedionomus; species Pedionomus torquatus. The sequence goes on from VZRU01014476.1 coordinate 24,678, forward strand.
ATCTGGAAAGAAATAATAAAAAGACAGTTTCACGTGTCTGTCGTCTTCTAAGCTTCCCACAGTGAAAGCAGTCTGATTATTATCTTCAGTTATTGTACTGATGATTTCAATGAAAATAGTTGTTTCTTTGTTATTTCTGTAATTAAATTAAGGAAATATGCTAGTTCCTGAGGGATGCTGCTTTAGTTTTGCATTTCATCAGTGGGGAGAGAAAGGTGCCTGTCTTGTAACCCTCCCCAGTCAGGGTGTGACCTGGGGAGATTAAAAGAGTCGAAGTTGACTCATACAGAGCCTCAAATTCAGAGAGTAAGCAGTACCAAATCTATTGTCTGCCCATTTGGGTGCCGAAAGAAATAGTCAGTGAGGCGTTTCCCATCATCCAAAGCACAAATATGCTATTATGTACCCTCTGTGCTACGTGATTATCTGTGCCCTTCTTCCTGTTGCAATAAGTACCTTGCCATAAGTACAGCTAATTATTTTTTCTTTGCCTTTATTTCACTGCCCTGTAGAACTTCACCAAAATAATGCCAGAGAGGAAGAGCAAAGTAATAAACAGCTTAACACTAGATTGTGTTAATATTTCTGCAATGATACCATATTTCCAAAATTACTTTATATGCACTCTGTTGTCCACAAACCCTTTGTAGTATGAGCATCAGTAGCTTTTTTTTTTTTGTTTTAAATATATTTTTAAAGTCAGTTCTTACCTAATAGGATCAGACATAACAGCATGAGTCTGATTATGTGAAGTAACTGTATTTTTATTCCATTTCACAATAGAGAGAGATTGTTGGAGAGAGAGAGATTAGATTGTTGGATAGCACTGTCTAAGAATCAAACATTTTCCAGTGTCTGTCAAATTGAGATTCTCTAAAGACAACTGCATAGGGGGTACAGTTGCATGTCCTTAGGTTTTCTGTCTGAATATTGCCTGGGATAAACTGCTGGTTGAAGATCTTTCTGTTACCCAGGCTTTCAGTTTTATATACTGGATCCTTCTTGCACAGGTTTAGCAAGAGAAGGTGTTCTTTGAGAGATTATACTTAAATTAGTTTCATAGAATCATGGAATGATTAGACTTGGAAAGGACCTTAAAGCCTACCCAGTCTCACCTGCTGCCCTGGGCAGGGGCACCTCCCACCACACCAGGTTGCTCCAAGCCCCATCCAGCCTGGCCTTGAACCCCTCCAGGGATGGGGCAGCCACAGCTTCTCGGGGCAACCTGTTCCAAGGTCTCACCACCCTCACAGCCAAGAAGTTCTTCCCCAGATCTCACCTCAGTCTCCTCTCTTTCAGTGTCAAACCCTTTCCCCTCATCCTGTGGCTCCCCTCCCTCATCAAAAGTCTCTCCCCAGCTTTTCTGGAGCCCCTTTAGGGCCTGGAAAGGGCTGGAAGGTCTCCCCAGAGCCTTCTCTTCTCCAGGCTGAACCCCCCACCCCGTCTCTCTTGGCCTGTCCTCACAGCAGAGGTGCTCCAGCCTTCCCAGCCTCCTCCATCCATCAAATCCATGTCTCTCCAATTTAGAGACAAGGATGTCATGCAGGCCAGTGTCAAGTGTTTTGTACAAGTCCAGGTAGATGACATCAGTTGCTCTTCCCTTATCCACCAACACTGTAACTCTGTTGTAGAAGGCCACCAAATTTGTCTGGCGTGATCCGGCCTTAGCGAAGCTGTGTTGGCTCTCACCAAGTCAGCCTTATTTTCCATGTGCCTTAGCATAGTTGCTAGGGTTCATAGAGGATCTGCTCCATGATCTTGTCAGGCACAGAGGTGAGACTGACCAATGGCCAATTTTGTCAAATATTTTATTAAACTCTCTACAAATAGAAGTCTTCAGAAATGGCCTGTAGGTGATGTTGCAAACCCAAGTTGGGCAAGCGTCCAGCGACACTTCTCCTGACTGCTGTCCTTGCTTCTATTGATTTGCAGTTCAAGGACAATGTGAGACAGAAATATTTTTATTGCACTTAAAATCTAGTATGAATTTGTCTAGTCATCTCTTGAAGCTATGTAAACTGCTAGAATCTGTAACTCTGTGGCAAACAGTTTTCTCGCTAAATGGTGTTCCCATATTGCACCTTTGCAAGCACTTAAGTTATTTCAACAAGCCTTAAATTACTTTTAATAATGGATCTGGGCTCTGATGATGCTGAGGTACATTTGAAACTGTTCCTCTTCAAAGAGAATAGACATCAGCATCCTTTAAACATTTCCATTCTGTAATATAGTGAAGTAAGAGGAATGTGTAGTTGTTACATAAAGAGCAGACAACCATTAAGAGTAATGGGTTCCTTCGTGTCTTTCCACTCGCAGTCTGACAACAAAGTGATTATTCACGTCAACAACGAGCAGAGTAAGAACTGCCTGAGTAATCGGGGACTGAATGTTTTTGCTGTAGAAGTGGCACCAAAGTCCATGATGGTAAGATTTTTATTGTTCTGCCCACTTAAAATCTAAGCAAAAGGGAGAAACCATGGCATGTCTGGACAGTTTCCTTCTGCAGGTCTTTTATCATGGTGACAAGCATGTGGATAGTGGCATCTTCATCTTGGTATCTCAAAGCTGGACATGGACTTGCTGTATCCATGTTTCCCTATGCATTCCCTGTAGATTGCTATAAAAGCCCATAGCTGTTCAGTTTTCCATACTGTGGCTATTTGTTGTCCATTCAATACACATACCATTTACTAATATATTTTAATATTGTTCTTCTAAGGATTTCTTTTCTCTTTTTTTTTTTGTTTTGTTTTTGTTTTACTTAGCAATTTTAAATCAGAAATATATTGATGTCTGTGAGAAACAGACCAAGCATGTGCTAGTCAGAAACAAATACACTCCTTATGCACGGTGTGGCTTGCAGATGGCTAGGGGTTTTTTTAAACTTGACTTATGGATCATGTTTAGCCACAAGGCAATTTGATCTGCTGATCCCGGTTCCAAAGCTGGGCAGGCTTTAGTGAAATTTCTAAGGGAGAGAATGAGATTGAAAATACGTTATAAATGCAGATGGGATTTTTCTACATACATTTATGAAGAAAATCCAGTTGTTTGTTATTCTGAAAGTATGGTTTCTTTTTTTCAAAGGAGCGGCATCCATACTGTTTTATATTTCACAGTTTTCTAGTGTGGATGCGTTCAAATGCATCGTAAACAGATGCAGTCCCATGACACAGGCGGGGTTGGGGCCTATTCTGACATTGCTGCTGACACTTTAGATATCTATACCCTGATCCTATAAGGTGTTTTATGAATTTTCATTTTGGCTTCATTGGGTATAAATTGTAGGCTCGGTGCCCCTCATGGATATTTTGCTGTCGTGCAATTAAATTCGCTAGTAAGTTTTGAAAGCAGCTGTCATTATAGGTGATGAATGTTCATCATTTAATGTTAGGGCTGTAAGTACTGAAACAGTTCATTTTGCTTACACAGCACTTTAGGTAACAGGCACACAGTTCTCCAATAAATGACTATTTCACCTCTGTTTTCTCTCTTGCACACAGGTTTCTCAGCACGTGATGCCGCTGAACGAGCAGGAAGAATGGCTTTATAATTGTGTGCATTCCCTCTTACATTAAACATTCCAGTTAGAGAGTCCTTCAGACTAAACCAAGACCTTTTCTGGTAGTTTCTAGACAATTTATAGTCTTTCCCCTCTCAAAAAGCTGGCATACGTTTATGCTTCCCAGAGTTTGATTTGTTAAAGCCAATGAATCACTCATTTCTGGTATCACGCTTCTGCTAATGGCTTTTAAGAAACATATGGTGATAACATAGAGATGGAATAACTGGAAGTATGTAATGTCCTCTGACAGGCTATTCCTCATCTGCTTGTCTCACCAAATAGCTCGACATAAAAACTTTGAGAGACAGTAAAAATTAGCACTGTTCAGTAACAAAGCTGACAGTTGTAATGTAATTGTGTTTTATAAAGCCTAGTTTTTCTAAATTATGCTCGTATTTTCTGTAACATGTAATGTAGTTCCATCATGTGCTGGAACTGTTTCGCTGAGAAGAAACTTGCTTTATTAAATTGGTCTGGTGGGTTCCTAAGTAAACACTGTTGTGGTTTTGACATGAGAATTACAAATGGGAGGGGTTAATGATCTTATATTGCCACTTGATACTGATTTTTTTTTTTTTTTTTAACGTTATTTGCTTTTTTTGTTGTTTGATGATAATACTCATCTTACAATCGTTCCGAATAATTACTGGCTGTTTTTATGCTCTCTTATATAAATAAAGTCTGCCTTTTAATATGTGATGGGGGAACAGCCTTATTTGAGGAAAATGGTGGTTTTATTTTAGGCTCTTGACTGTGAACAACAATGAATTATTTTCAGGGTCGCTGAAATAAGGAGACTGAAGTCCACCAAGTTTAAGCTGCAACAGCAATGACAAACAACTGTGAGGTAATAAAAATGCTCAGCCCATTATGTTTTCCTAGTTCCTCTAATTGGGTGTGTTTGGCAGTGGGGGTTGGAATGATGACCCTGACCACTGGATGCTTGAAAAGTGTGGGGAGTTTAAAATAGACATTAAATGTCTGTGACCTCATCTGCAAGGGCAGCGAGTATAGTCTTGGAAAGTTATATTTATCTGCCAGCAACTCCTGGGCTCGGCTGTGACTCTGCTGTAATCCTACCCTGGGCAAGTAAATGTCAGCTCCAAGATGAGAGCTCTGCCAGAGGCCGGCTGTGATTTACGCCCTTCAGCAACTGGTGCTCGGGCGGCTTCACTGGTGACCGCTAAGTTTTCCCTCTTTTTTTTGGCCTTAGCGGGTACTGCAGATACGGCTTACGTTGTTAGGATTGTCTAAAAGAAGTAGAAGTTGTAGTTAAGAGGCCTCAGGAATATTTGGTGATTTTTAGCAAATGAGAGGGAGCTGGGTTTGATGCCGCCTCGGGCAAGGTGGGGATAGGTCAGAGGTTTTACTCTGTTTTTTGGCCTTAGCGGGTACTGCAGATACGGCTTACGTTGTTAGGATTGTCTAAAAGAAGTAGAAGTTGTAGTTAAGAGGCCCCAGGAATATTTGGTGATTTCTACCAAATGAAAGGTGTTTGATGCCGCCTTGAGCAAGGTGGGGATAGATCATCTCTGCATTTCTGAGGAGGAGCTGGGAAACCATGGGATGCTCTGTACAAGAGACAGTAAAAGCAAGCACTCCGTTATTTACATTTCTTTTGTTTATAAAATCAGTCTTGTTAGATGCGGTGGGAATCCCTGTGCTACTCTTCCCGCATTTTAGGAAAGGAATGGCTAAAACTGGAAGGAGTACTCAGCTGAGAAACTGGGGTTTGCTGCAGGCAGGGTCTAGTTAACTGTGACACAGCAAGACAGAGAGGAGCTTTTTTTTCTTTCTTTTCTGATCCTCTTGCTACTAGAATGAGTCAAATTATTATTATTATTATTTTAATTAGGAAGTTAGGTGGGCTCTCCAGGGTGGGTTCTACCTTTCCTGTCCCAGGAGATGAGAATAGGGATGCTCTAAAGTCCAGGTACCACCAAGGCAGAAAAAACATTCCAGCATCTCTTTTTGAGGCTGAACACAGGTGAAAGCCTCTCTTCTTCTAAGGGGAGACATTTGGGAGAAAAAAAATAGTGCCTGTAACAGCTGGAATATGAATTTCTGGTATGTTTATTTTGAAAATGAGAGCTATAATAATAAAGCACAACTTTTTGGTGGCTCTGCTAATGCTGTGTTCCCTGACAGCCCTTCGGCAGTGGTTCTCCTGCTGGGATGCCAGGCCCTGTGGTGTCATCCCGCTGGTGGCCTTGGGGGACACGGGCTGCCTGTTGTGGAGGCGCTCGGTGCCGAGCAGCCCACGCCGGGACCCAGCCCCTCAATCTTCCTCTTCTTCATCCCCCGCAGCTCCCGGCACCGCCATCCTCCTCCTGGCTCAGCGACCCGCCACTTCGCAGGCTTCGTCCTCTCTCCTTCTCCTCGCAGGTACGGGGCTGGGAAAAGGGAAAAGGGGAAGGATCCTCTCCGGTGCTGCCGGCACCTTTAAGGGGCGGGCGGCGGGGCGGGCACCGTGGCGGGGCCGGCTCCGGTTCCCCTCCCGCCCCGCTCCGGTATCGCGGCCGCCCGGAACTCGCAGCCTCGGCCGGCCATGGTGCAGATCGTGACGGTGAAGACCAAGCCTTACGGCGACCAGAAACCCGGGACCAGCGGGCTGCGCAAACGGGTGACGGTCTTCCAAAGCAATGCCAACTACACCGAGAACTTCATCCAGAGCATCCTGGCCACCGTGCCGGCCGGCGAGCGGCAGGAGGCCACGCTGGTGGTGGGAGGGGACGGCCGCTTCTACATGAGGNGTTGTGTTTTCCAGTGCTGGTGGTGAGGTGTGCCGGGTGGGGGGCAACAGTGCCTTCCACCACGCTGCTGTCTGGCTGCTGGAGACTTCATCCCTCTTGATTCTTCTTGGCCCTGTCACTTGGTCAGCCTGAGAGGAGCCCAGCAGGGAATGTGGTGTTGGTAGGGATGGCTGCACTGAAGCTGAATTTAAAAATAAAAAAAGAGAAGTTTTTTCCCAGACCTCATCCCTCTTGATTCCTCTTGTTCCTGTCACTTGGTCAGCCTGAGAGGAGCCCAGCAGGGAATGTGGCGTTGGTAAGGATGGCTGCACTGAAGCTGAATTTAAAAATAAAAAAAGAGAAGTTTTTTCCCAGACCTCATCCCTCTTGATTCCTCTTGTTCCTGTCACTTGGTCAGCCTGAGAGGAGCCCAGCAGGGAATGTGGCGTTGGTAAGGATGGCTTCACTGAAGCTGAATTTAAAAATAAAAAAAGAGAAGTTTTTCCCTCCATTTAGTCTTTTCCAAACGAAAAACATTCTCTTCTCTTGGGATACCTGATTCTTCCTTGTCTACAGCAAGCTTTCTTCCTCAAAGACCAAGGAGTGAGCTTGGAATGCTTGGTGGTTTGGGTCACATGTTATGGTAAAACCTTAGAATTACTTGTTTTGGCTTCCTAGTGGCAGTCAGGTGCCTTGTTGTCTTTAAACGTCCAACTTCTTAAGAAAAAAAAATAATTAAATTGAGATTGCTGTCTTCTTAAGCAAATGACCATTTCTTTTTAAGCCATGTAGAACTTTATCTTCTGTGATTTGTGTTAGCTGGTCAATTTTCCCAGCATCCCTTAACAGCACCGGTCTTGCTGTGATGGATAGTGCAGCCTTCCCTGACGGGAAAAGCAACAGACACTGGTTTATTTAGTTGTTCTAGGAAGGGTTTGGAGTTGAAACGTAGAGTGTTCACGCCTGACTGCACTCACAGAGAGCACCTTGGATCCCTGTGAATAAACAGACTGGGAGACTTGTTCCCGGGGATAAAGCCCTAGTTTGTGCAGATTTGTGGGATGTGGCAGTCTTCCAGGCACCGAGGAGTTCTCCCTCATCCGTGTCTCACCTTGATTCCAGAAGCGAGCAGAGGCCCAAAGGTAGACCATGCTAGGTCCTGATGAGGTGTCTTCTTGGGAGGAGGATGAATCACTGCTCGAATCTTCCACCCTGATGGTGTAGACACTCGTGTAAGTGCAGCAGCACAGCACTGAGCTTTCTGCCGGAGCTGCAGAAGCAGGTCCCAAGGGGTGTGCTTGCTAATGGGCATTGGCCATGCAGAATTTTGTCTGTGTGAGTTCAAAGTGGTAGGACAGAGCTGGCTCTGAAGTCAGAAAAATGTGTCTGGAAAGGCAAGAAAGGAAATGGTGGAAGAAGAAAACAGGTGGAAGAGTATGTCGGTCAAGAACCAAGATACTAGTACGTGAAATTCAAAGTTTTACTTTAAAAGCTTTTCCTTCTGAATCATTGATTTATAAAACAAGATAATGGCATGGCCTGAGACAAAAGGTTAGACTCTTTTGACCAAAAATTTGGTGATATCACAGCATTACCAGTCATCTACTGGGGCAGGTTCTCTATACCTTTGCATTGCAAAATGGTAGAACTAAGTATCTTGCTTCAAAAAAGAGGAGGAAAAAGACCTCATAAGGAAGCATTAGAGAAGAGCAAAATATCCCTCAAATTCTTTAATAAATGAGCAGCAGGTAAACCCTGAATAAATAACCAGAAGGAGGTACAGTGAAGTGATTTGCAGAATACAGAGCCATTGAAAACTTGATATATAATTGGTAGCTACGTTTGAGTGGCGCTGGCCTAAATAAGACAGTGCAAGTATTGCATTGGCAAACTCAAGAAGGGCAGAATTACCATGTCCTAAGAAATGAGGTGTCTAAAAAGAAAAGGTTTCTGTAGCAAATGCAAAGTGTTAGTTTGTAATGGATTTCTAGGTATCTGNTGGTGTGGAAGTAAAGTCGTGACATACACAGGAGCTGACGTAGCTCCGCTTGCGTTTCACGTAGCAAAAAAAAATAAAAAAATCCGGTGGTTGTATCTCCCTTTGATACGTGCAGGAGGCATCAGGCTTCTGTGAGTGCAGCTTTTCTCTTTACTGCTTTTTTTTTTTCTTGCTTNGCAGGGAATGTGGTGTTGGTAGGGATGGCTGCACTGAAGCTGAATTTAAAAATAAAAAAAGAGAAGTTTTTTCCCAGACCTCATCCCTCTTGATTCCTCTTGTTCCTGTCACTTGGTCAGCCTGAGAGGAGCCCAGCAGGGAATGTGGCGTTGGTAAGGATGGCTGCACTGAAGCTGAATTTAAAAATAAAAAAAGAGAAGTTTTTCCCTCCATTTAGTCTTTTCCAAACGAAAAACATTCTCTTCTCTTGGGATACCTGATTCTTCCTTGTCTACAGCAAGCTTTCTTCCTCAAAGACCAAGGAGTGAGCTTGGAATGCTTGGTGGTTTGGGTCACATGTTATGGTAAAACCTTAGAATTACTTGTTTTGGCTTCCTAGTGGCAGTCAGGTGCCTTGTTGTCTTTAAACGTCCAACTTCTTAAGAAAAAAAAATAATTAAATTGAGATTGCTGTCTTCTTAAGCAAATGACCATTTCTTTTTAAGCCATGTAGAACTTTATCTTCTGTGATTTGTGTTAGCTGGTCAATTTTCCCAGCATCCCTTAACAGCACCGGTCTTGCTGTGATGGATAGTGCAGCCTTCCCTGACGGGAAAAGCAACAGACACTGGTTTATTTAGTTGTTCTAGGAAGGGTTTGGAGTTGAAACGTAGAGTGTTCACGCCTGACTGCACTCACAGAGAGCACCTTGGATCCCTGTGAATAAACAGACTGGGAGACTTGTTCCCGGGGATAAAGCCCTAGTTTGTGCAGATTTGTGGGATGTGGCAGTCTTCCAGGCACCGAGGAGTTCTCCCTCATCCGTGTCTCACCTTGATTCCAGAAGCGAGCAGAGGCCCAAAGGTAGACCATGCTAGGTCCTGATGAGGTGTCTTCTTGGGAGGAGGATGAATCACTGCTCGAATCTTCCACCCTGATGGTGTAGACACTCGTGTAAGTGCAGCAGCACAGCACTGAGCTTTCTGCCGGAGCTGCAGAAGCAGGTCCCAAGGGGTGTGCTTGCTAATGGGCATTGGCCATGCAGAATTTTGTCTGTGTGAGTTCAAAGTGGTAGGACAGAGCTGGCTCTGAAGTCAGAAAAATGTGTCTGGAAAGGCAAGAAAGGAAATGGTGGAAGAAGAAAACAGGTGGAAGAGTATGTCGGTCAAGAACCAAGATACTAGTACGTGAAATTCAAAGTTTTACTTTAAAAGCTTTTCCTTCTGAATCATTGATTTATAAAACAAGATAATGGCATGGCCTGAGACAAAAGGTTAGACTCTTTTGACCAAAAATTTGGTGATATCACAGCATTACCAGTCATCTACTGGGGCAGGTTCTCTATACCTTTGCATTGCAAAATGGTAGAACTAAGTATCTTGCTTCAAAAAAGAGGAGGAAAAAGACCTCATAAGGAAGCATTAGAGAAGAGCAAAATATCCCTCAAATTCTTTAATAAATGAGCAGCAGGTAAACCCTGAATAAATAACCAGAAGGAGGTACAGTGAAGTGATTTGCAGAATACAGAGCCATTGAAAACTTGATATATAATTGGTAGCTACGTTTGAGTGGCGCTGGCCTAAATAAGACAGTGCAAGTATTGCATTGGCAAACTCAAGAAGGGCAGAATTACCATGTCCTAAGAAATGAGGTGTCTAAAAAGAAAAGGTTTCTGTAGCAAATGCAAAGTGTTAGTTTGTAATGGATTTCTAGGTATCTGCTTTCCTCTTTTGGAATGGTTAGAGGATGCTTGCTTCATAGTTTTTTTGCTGTAGTTACAAGTACTAGTTCCCTGATAGTTACTACAGGGTAGTTGAGCAAGAGCCTGTGAGAATCCGGTTTCTTCATAAAAAATGTGAAGTAACTTTAAGTCACCTACCTGTCAAAGAAAAGGGTGAACTGCTTCTGTTAACCAGTAAGAAAATATACCGCAGAGCAGGGAGAATGTGGTAACTTGTTCCTGGAGGCTGGTTTTATCTCAGTGCTGGGGTTCTTTGGGGATCGTCTCTTGATTCTAGCAGCGAGGTCTCAGAGAAAGACTTTGACATCTCATGCTGAGAAATATTGGGTAATACAGAGAAAACTCCAGGGGTGGTTGTGCTGCCTTGTCTGGACACCTGAACTGACAGTGCTGTTTTGTCTGTAGAAAAATTATTATTAAATACATGTAAGGGGGACTGGAGCATGGATATAGTAAGAGTGCTGTAAAAATGAAAGCAAGAAGTTTTAGCTTTTCTAATTGCTCGTTTGCCAAGGTACATATTCATTCCAATACCAGGCTGTATTCACCTGACTGAAGTCAGCCAGCCCGCCACCTGCCCTAAAGCAAGTGCTGGAAAACTGTATTTCTCGTCCTGTGGAGTAAGAGGCGTTTGGATTAATGATTTAAAATAGTGTGATTTTAAGGTCTGGGTCAATGGTTCTCTCAAGCCACAGGAGAAACCTGAGGCCCGTAGGTTCATATTGCTAGTTTTACAATGTAAAAGGAAAGGGTGCTAAAGTGAGGGTTTTTTTTTTTCATCTGGAATGATTAATGTATAACTAAGTACTCATATTTGACTAGCAACAACTCAATTTGTAGTTGTGTGATTAAGAAGTGTTTATCCTATTTATAACTTTGCATTTATACAAATAAACTAAAATAGGGACTGTTGGTTTTTGCCGTTCTCAGCTGGCACCCAGTGCAGCCTCCTTGCTTTGTTTTGGTTTGTTGTGCCAGGTTTCCTTGATGTTATTCCCACATAGTTTGCGAGTCTGACTCTTTAATTACATGGATAAAAGCTTAAAAGCTCCCGTTGGAGCAGCACCTGTTGGGGGGAAAAATTGTGGCTGTACTATAGCTTCATGTCAAAAGCATGCAAAAATTATATATAAACTATAAATCTAGGTGTGATCATATAACTAGCAGCAGGTTAATCCCCTAACACTGTCACCTGCTATTCAACAAATTTACTGTGCCCCTGGTTCCTTCTTAAATAAACAGATTTCAAAGTGCTGCAAAGTAGCTACATTAAAGCAAATTGCTGGAAGGTGTTTTGAATGCAAGGCAGCGCTTTGCATGTTAAGTTCTAGCCTGGTTTTGTTTTACTGCTGCAGGACAAAGAGTGCTTCTATTTAGAAATACTGCTCTCTCCCCTAGAAAGTTGAGTTTCCTGGCTTGGATATTCTGAAGCTTCCCCCCCCCCCCTCAATTATCCCGGGGAAACCAAGTGTTTAAACCCTGTTGCATTGCTCAGCAGCTCTTTATTTGCCACTGCTCTGCTTTTGTAGCTCTGCTCCCTTTTTCTTTGTGCTGTTCTGTCATCATCTCCAGACTGGTTCCCATTCTGACAGTGCTGCTGGGCCCATAAGAGGTGGAACGATGTGGTGCAGGCCTGGAGAGTCACACTCTGGTCCTGGCTTGAGTGTGGCCGTGTTCCCAACCTCAGCATCCCAGCTGTGGAAGGGGCGTAGTGGGACCAGCACATCTATGATCTGCTTTCCACCTACTGTTTGTTATTGCTCGCCCTTGTTTTAGCATCACTTGTTTTTCTTCTCTACTTTTTAGGAAACCTGTTAGCAGCATCTCTTCTGCTTGTTCCTGGCTCCGCATAATACTGTGCAGTCAGCCTTAGCCTTCTTGATTTACAGACCTTCAGCAATTGGAATTATTAGGGCTACCAAGATGATGAGGAGCCTAGAATATCTCTCTTATGAGGAGAAGTTGAGGGACTTGGGTCTTTTTAGTCTGGAGAAGAGAAGACTGAGGGGGGGGGAATCTGATCGATGCCTGTAATACTTAAAGGGTGGGTGTCAGGAATCATAGAATCATCCAGGCTGGAAGGGACCTTTAAAGGTCATCTAGTTCGTCTTCCCCGCAGTCACAGGGACCCCCCCAACTAGCCCAGGTTGCCCAGGGCCTCATCCAGCCTCACCTTGAATATCTCCAGGGAAGGGGCCTCAACCACCTTCCTGGGCAACCTGCTCCAGTGTTCCATCACCCTCAGAGGAAAAAAATTTTTCCTAATATCGAATTATTAGGAATTATAGGAAGATGGGGCCAGTCTTTTTTCAGTGGTGTCCAGTGACAGGACAAGAGGTAACGGGCACAAACTATAGGAAGTTCCATCTCAACGTGAGGAGGATCTTCTTTCCTGTGAGAGGGGCAGAGCCCTGGAAGAGGCTGCCCAGAGAGGTGGTGGAGTCTCTGTCTCTGGAGACATTAAAAACTCACCTGGACATGTTCTGTGAAACCTGTTCTGGGTGACTCTGCTTTTTGGCAGGGGGTTGGACTAGATGGTATCCAGAGGTCCCTTCCAACCCCATATCATTCTGTCATTCTGTGAGCCTGAAGAACAGNAAGAGGTAACGGGCACAAACTTGAACATAGGAAGTTCCATCTCAGCGTGAGGAGGATCTTCTTTCCTGTGAGAGGGGCAGAGCCCTGGAAGAGGCTGCCCAGAGAGGTGGTGGAGTCTCTGTCTCTGGAGACATTAAAAACTCACCTGGACATGTTCTGTGAAACCTGTTCTGGGTGACTCTGCTTTTTGGCAGGGGGTTGGACTAGATGGTATCCAGAGGTCCCTTCCAACCCCATATCATTCTGTCATTCTGTGAGCCTGAAGAACAGACTCCCTTGGTTTTCCGGGCCAGATCTTCCCTTTAAGTAAAAGCACCTGATACTGAAGTCACCAAACTAAAGTGATCGTAAAGAAAGTTCTTCCAAAAAGCAATCTGTGTGTACCAGAATTAGATGCAGTGATCCTACAGGCCATTAAGAAAAGTTTCAATTTCTCATCTTATGCTACTGCTTTTCTCAGAAGCAGAAGGGGAAACTGAGATCTGATATATGAAGTAAGGAAATAGATACCAATTGAGCTGTGAGCATTCCCGTGCAGATATATCCTGCCTTCAGATTGCGGTGAGTTTCTAGGAGATAACCCTGAATGTGGCAGCTCGTAAGGCGTAGAGGTTGCTTTTACACTAGCTTAGCCTATTTTTGCCTTTAAAGTCAGCTGGCTTATATCAGTTTACATTTGAAGGTTATTAAGGCAGTGGTTGGATTGTCCAGTTTCACTGCCTTTTAGAATTTTAAACTCTATAATAATGAGACTCCAGCTCAAGGGAAGAGCTAAGGTGCTTTGGAGCTAATCTCTGCAAATCCAGAAGACAGACAGTTGAAATTCATACTAACAGGGGTTTAGCTGTAATCTGCTGGGACAATGACTCTCTATAACTGGAAACCTCAGCTCTGGCTGTGCTGGTAGAGCAGCAGGACAGAGTCTGACACCTTCTCTTTGTCAAGGCAAAGTGTGGAATAGGTGAGCTGGACTGAATAGGTGTTGCCTGTATGTCTTAGGCCAAGACTGAGCCACACCAGGGTCAAGAAACGTGCTGTGATGTGTCCTTGCCATCCTGTCATGGTTCTTCTGAGCTAATTACAATGATTAATGCTTCAAATGATGAACTGGAACATATCATAGAATGGTGTGGGTTGGAAGGGACCTTAAAGCTCATCCAGTGCTACCCCCTGCCCTGGGCAGGGACACCTCTCACCACACCAGGTTGCTCCAAGCCCCATCCAGCCTGGCCTTGAACCCCTCCAGGGATGGGGCAGCCACAGCTTCTCTGGGCAGCCCAGGCCAGGGTCTCACCACCCTCACAGCAAAGAATTTCTTTCCGAGATCTCATCTAAATCTTCCTCATTTCAGTTTAAAACTTTTCCCTCTTGTCCTGTTGCTCCAGTCCCTGATCAGGAGTCCTTTCTTCCCCATCTTCTCTGTAATTTAGAGGTAAAGGGAAATAGCAGGCGTAATAAAATACAAGTATAACGTGTACATTTATAGTCATAACCCAAGTTGTAGAGTAACATACTAAGTAGCAGAGCTGATGAGTAGACAAGAAAGGCAGTACCATCCAGTTAGCCAGGGAAAGAAATGTCATTCCTACATTTTTAAAAAAGGTTGTTGTAAGTGAAACCTGGGAGATAAAGTCACCAGGAACACAAGTCCCGGTCTGGGGTACCCCCAATCCCTCTCTGAGAGCGTGCTTTTCTGCCTGGGGGAGGCCCCAGCAGGAAGGACCTGAGGTCAGCAGACAGGGCAAGTGAGGAAGGAACGAGAGTCTTTTTGGCCTGGAGCTGGAGAATGGTGCTGGCAGCCTGCAAACCTCTGCGGTGGTGCAGAGGTAACAACTTGTTCTCTGGCCTGCTGGGGACGGGGGGGAATTAATATTGCAACAGCAAAGGCTTAGGTTAGACATTAGACAGCGTTTTGAAAGCTTAAGGCTAATGAAAGGAGTGTGTTGCCTGGGGAGGTCATTGAGTCTCTGCCTGGGAAAACCCCTAATGAGAATGGTTTGGGTAGGGTTGACCCTGCCTAGGGCAGGTCTCGGTGACTTCTCCTTCCAGCCCTCTTTCCTCCTGTACTTCAGCCGTTTTTTACCCCTGGGCCCACAGACAAAGCTTCTTTAGCACATCCTAGTGAGTTGGTGAGAAAATACTTGCCTATGTCTCCTCTCCCCTTCTGTCTGTGCTATTTCCTGCATGTATAGCCACTTCCCTGACACATACGTACTGTGGGTTAGTAGCTTTCTTGGTGCTCTACACCTTAGACCTCTGTTCCTCATCTTGCAAGGTTTAACCAGACATACCTCTCTGCCCATCATGCTAGCATCTAAGCTAAGCCAGCCAGTGCCTTCCCTCCCCTCTACAAGGTTGTCTGCATTTTGTAATTCTGCATCTCTTGCATCCGGGTGCTGGTTTCTGTGAGCACCCAGGGATGGGGCTATCTCCCAGCAGGCTGGGGCCGGGAGTCCCCAAGCTTTCCTGGATCTGCTAGAGATAAACCACCTGGAATCCCCTCCCTGTTCCCCAGTGCAGGGGTAGGACAGCAAAGAGCAGGGCAGGCCAAGGCAACAGGCGGATTTTGGTGTGCTTTGAAGAGCTGACCTTTGAACAAAAAGTTTCTCAATCTTGGTTGCTGGTGTGTACTTCTCTCCTGGCAAAGGGAAGATCAGCCCCTACCGGTGTGACAGACCTGGAATCTGTCACTCTCTCTGTAGCAGCCCTGCGGATGATGGCTTCATCCCTAACCCTGCAGAGCTCTTTGCGTATTTTAACGAGGGTACGTGTACATACAGAGCAGTGAGTCTTAATTCTGGAGTGACTCGTATATACGTGGTTGCATCTACATGCACTTGGGCTGTTGAGATGTTGCCAGGTATTTTCCCTCTGTGGCATCAATCACTTACAGCAACTTAAACCCCTAGATTTTTAATTAATTCTTACGGAAACAAAGAGTTTTGCAGTTGGAGCCGCACTCTTGTGTGACTAATAGGCTTGCAGTTGATCTGTTTATTTTACTCTGGCTCCATTTGTCTTGGCATTGCCAAATGTCACGCACAGCAGTGGCTGCCTGGACCAGTCCTATGCGGGCAGAAAATGCATGTTTTTTGGCAGCTGAGCGGCAGGGTTGTTCAGGGCCGTTGGCACCCTCTTACGGCGAGCACGGAGGCAGCAGCGCAGGGATGAGAACTTTTCTTTGTGATGAGAACTTTGTGCACAGGAGCTGAGGAAACGCGTTTTCTTTTTTGAAGAGTCACAAAATAAGTTGAAAATATATGACTCTGATATGACTCTGTTCCCTGGAGTTTCAAACAGTGTTACTATTTCATTAATCGCAGACAAAAGAGCCCCCTGACTGGGGAGAGAGAGAGAAGTGCAAGAGGGAGAAATTGGAAGAAGTTGGAAGGAGAGGAGAGGGGCTGCTCGTGGAGGAGAGGACATCGTGGACCTTGGAGAAGCCTGACCCAAGGGTGTTTGCAGGGAATGAGAAGAGAGAATTACTGTTCAGTCTGTCTTTTGCGCAGTGGGTTTTCCCTCCCTCAGCTGTTTTGCTTGTCTGGATGTCAAAATACAAGATTGTAGCTCGGAGGAAGGCTGTGCTGAGAATGAGTGGGAGGTCGGGAGAGCCCAGCTGCCCTCTCCCAGGCTCAGGGAGGGCTCCAGAAAGCCATGGTCCCGATGGGTGGGATGAAGGAAGGTGGCAAAGCTCAAGCAGATGGAGAGAGGATGGGACAGGGACCAGCAGTATTGAGCCAAGGGAGGGAGCTGTGTGTTATGGAAGTTTAATTGCTCTCAAAGTAGTCCTGTTTGCCTTTTTATCATTAACCAAAGTCAACAGTTAGTTCACAGATTTAACTCTGTTCTTGCACGTCTGCAAGACACTAAAAGGGGACCTATGCTGGCAGATGTCCCTGCCTGCAGCAGATCGGCTGTTTGGAGGGGAAACACCCTCACCTATCTCTGAGGAATGAGAGACCTAGGAAATGCGACCACAAGGAAGAGTTAAGGAGATTGGGGTTGTGTGCTGTAGCCAGGAAAGGGCACTCTGAGTCTATATGCTAAAGGATTTTTTTAACGTGTGAGAAGTTGTCAGGAAGAGGATTATGATCGGTTTGTTTTGCGTGTCAGCTCAGGAGGACTTAAACCACAGCAAGAAAGATGTACAGCAGATTGTGGGAGAACACTTCTAACTGCAAGGCTAATTATGGCTTACCTGGAGAAAAAGGTTTCAACAAGTGGTCTCAACGTTCCAGAGGGTGCCCCAGGTGTGTTTGGTCCTGCACCAGTTCTGGGGAGGAAGAAGATGACCTGCTGAATTCCTTTCCAGCCTGGAGGTGATCTGTGATGATCCCACTCATCCAAGCAAAGCCTTCCAGATCCCAGTCTTTGCTCCAGTCCTTAAGGTGGTCAGGATCCACCTTTGGTGAGCTTTTGCCACCTCTGAATCTTCTGGAAATTGTGTGATCACCTCTACCAGTCCTGGTTGGCCAATTACTGGTGATTTTTTGAGTTTATCCCAAACGGTGATGCACATGTTGTCGGAAAGCCCTGGGGCCAGGTGGACACCCCAAATGAGTGTTTGTTGTTTATGCCCTTTTTATCCCTGTGCTTTAAATTCACTGTGTTATATTTTGTTTGATAGGATATGTTTCATTTTATGTACATAAGCATGGCACTAATGGCCAATACCTTCCTCCCCAGCTTAATTGAGTTTGATTCCTCTGTCCAGTACACGTGCACTTAATTACACACACAAATTCCTAACCCTGCACAGGCCTTTTCCCTGCCGGTAAGTCCATGTGAACCTCCTCCATTCAACCTCCGGAGCTGGTAGGTGGCCTGTGCCCTCCTCCTGTCACTTAATACCATGGCATTTCTCAGGGCAGTAAGTTATATCTCCCTGAGAGTAAGAACGAAAGAGCTTACTTAAGCTTTTTCCTGCCGGGGGATGGACTGGTGGGAGGCTCCCCGTAGCTCATTTTGGGAGCTGGATTTTGTTTCCTGTGCCACTAGAGGGAAACCTGCGCCTTTGCATGAAAATAAAGGGCGTCTCAGTTGCAGGATGTTGAGATAGCGTGGAGGGATAAAATAGAAGCCAGTTGTTTTTCTGTGTTGGCTGTGGAGTGCCTGTGCTTCGGTGGGGTTTGATGAGGAAAAGAGAAGAATTAAGGAGTCTGATTCTGAGCCCTGAAATGTCCTGGCTTTTGGCTAAGCCACCGCTTGCTCCTTGGGTCAGCCTGGGTAGGTGGCTGCGTGGGGCAGCAGACTTCGGGTTTCCTGTAGATGGCTGAAATAACTTTGCTTTCTGGGAGAGCAAAGCTCCATTAACTTCTCCTTCCTTGGGAATGAAATCTCTTCCCGTGGGAGTAGAGACAAGAGCTTGCCTGGCTTCCTGGCCACACAGAACCTGGCTGATGCCTTTGCAGGGGATCAGGTAGAACCTTTGTCTTCAAAGGTGTTTTTCTGCCTTCAGTTATGGGGCTTCCCCACAGTCTCGTTCAAATTATCCAGCTTGGTTTTAATGTACTGATGGATATAACCCCTTGGAAGAAAGTCTGACAGTTTTTGGAGCAACAACAGAATCAACACCTCAGGAAGCAGTTCTGTGAGGGCTTTTATAAATTGTCACAATTCAGCTGTGAACACATCTCCTTTCCCCCTCCTGCTTTTTAATGACGGGACAAACTGAGTCATTACGAAGTTCATGTTCTTTAATTGCTCCAGTATTATCTACAAATTGTTTCCAGCAGCTTGGACAGAGGACTCCGAGTGTTATTGAAGAGGTTTGGAGGAAACTCTGGTTTTAGGATGATGCTTCGTAAAAGTCTCTTGGTATCTGAGTCTCTTCTGTATGTGTTAAAGCTGCTCCAAAGTCAGTGCTATCAGATGAAGTTTTCCAAAAGGTGTGATAGGTTTTTTAGTGTTTTAAATAACTCTGGGTGAGACTTGTGTGGGTACTGAGTTGAAACCATCGCTCTTGGGGCTTTTTAGCTCTTCTGGGTTTTTCTTAGTCGAACAGAAGCTGGATGCTGTCCCTGTGTCCGAGAGGGGAGCCCACGGCAGAGTCGAGCTGTCAAAGCAGGAGTCGTACGAGCAAACTGTAGGTAACAGATCTGTCGCCTTCCATTTTAAGAGTGACCTTTAACTCCCCAGACTTTGCAAAATAACTCTGGCAGACCTGCTGCTGTGCCCACGGGAGCCTTACCTCCTGGGGAGCGGTGAGAGGGCTGGCCCCAGCCAGTGGCCTGGCCCTGCCACCCAGATCTTGCTTGGCCAGCGAAAACGCTGGGCTGGGTGCCGGGGTGGCACGTCGGCATCCGAGCAGAGGGCTGAGCTCCTTGTTCCTGCCCCGAGGGACGACCGGGTGGACTGAGGGTGCTGGGCTGCGGTGGGTGAGAGCGCAGAACAGCGAGGAGCCGTGCCTCTGGAGAGCAGAAGGTGATAAATAAGACAAAAATCCCCTTTTCCCAGCTGTTTCGGTGAGGGGCGGCAGCGTGGAATTGTGTGTTCTCCGTGACATTGATCCTCCGCAACAAGTGCAAGAAATCGGCTTCAGTTACAGAAACCACATTCAGCTCAAGGTTCCAGGAGCTATTTTTGGGTCCTCAGCAGCTTCACTGAACACCGTTGCTGGTGTCAAGATTGATTTTTGTATTTTGACATAATTGATTTTTTTTTAAATGCGTTTGTGTGAAAAAAGAACATGGAAGCCTCTCCTCTGCCTCTGGTGACCATTCCAACAGCTCCTTACAACGACCAGAAACCAGGAACCAGTGGATTACGGAAGAAGACCTTTTATTTTGAATCCAAGATAAACTATTTGCAGAACTTTATCCAAAGTATATTTTATTCCATAGACCTAAGAGATCGACAAGGATCTTCTATGGTAGTTGGAGGTGATGGGAGGTACCTTAATCAGTCTGCAGTGGAACTGATAGTCCAAATGGCTGCTGCCAACGGGGTTGGTAAATGCTAAATGACTAAATTCCTGTAGTTGTGTAGCTGACAGATGCAGAAAACCAGAATAAATTAGTCACTGGGAGGTTTAATTTCCCTATAGATCTTATTCAGCTGCCAATAGTTAACTATATAATGGAAAAATCTGATTAGTAATACCGAAAATGCCATTTATTCACTTCTAAGGGATGCGGTTGGATAGAAGTATGTGGGGAATAAACATGCAGCAAAGAAGATAAATACCGCTTGGTTTCTTGTGTGTGTGCTCGTTTTGGGTTGGCACACGCTGTTGGCACCTGTGGATTTTGTAGTCTCTCCGTCAGGTCATAAAACCTTCATACTGGTCGGAAGCGAAGTAACTGGTAGAGCCGTATCTCGCGGTTCAATGGCAGAAGCTCTCTCAGCATCGCTCTGAGCAGCTCAGCAAATGGAAAGGCAAGACGTGGTTGAGTGTTTTGTTTCTCAGCAGGTAGAAGTTGTGGCTGTGTGCTAAGTACTCCGGGGGCCTTTGAAAACTGAAATAACATGAGAGTTAGCGAGTGACAACCTTTGCAGTGATCTCCGATTGTGCTGGAAGTCTGTATTTTGGAGGCAGAGCAGAAGGTTTGTCTGTTTGCAGTAGAGCACAGCTGATGCCCTGCAAGACTCTTGGGCACCGGGGTTTTGTCTGTGTTTCCTTCTGCTTTTTAACAATTAAAAAGTCTCTGCTGCCTGTCCAGGATCTCTTCTTGCGGAGAGAACTTTATGCTAAGAGACTTTGTGATCTTAGGAGTTTGTTAGAGAGAAAAACTTAGCTGATCACCACAGTGTAATTAATAGTCAATGGGAGAATAGGAGATTTTTTGTTTAGATACAACATATTTTCCATCTTGGGCAAAAAAAAAAATCCTTTGGCATTGCAAGTTAATGTGTTCCTCTAGAGTCTGTGTGTGGGCTGAGCAGAAGAGCTGGAAAATGTGTACAAAGAGCCAGGGCTGCAGCTTGGGCTGCTTGACACCGGGACAGATTATTTTTTTTCCTGGTAAAGGTGAGATTAGACTCATCTTCACCAGCCCAAGACTTTTCTCATGCGTTTCTTTCCAGCAGCCTGCACCACCTCTGGCTAAAACCTAGTTTTGTTGCTGGTTTTGATATTTATCTTTGCTTGTCTTTATGCAGTCTGGCTGCATAATACGCGTGTATTAATGTGACTACCAGCGTTGTACTCCTCTTGCTTTATGAAATGGAAGGGATGAGTTCAAGGATGTTGGAAAACATCAAAAACTCAAAAAAAAAAAAACAACCCTCAAAACCCATGTGTTTTGAGTATGTGAAAACCAATTTGTTGGTGTGTGGCAGAGACTGGTACCGTTACCTCTACAAATGTGGGATCAGCACGATTTCCAAATTGTGCCAAGCCTACTTGCCATGTTGGTAGCGTCATGTTGCATTTTTTAAATGATGATTATTTATTTAAAGCAAATGACCGAGGTAGTTTGCCAACTTAACCTGGCTGGTATAATTAGAAGTGTCTTTGGATGCCCCATCCCTGGAAGTTGGATGCCCCATCCCTGGAAGTATTTAAGGCCAGGCTTGATGGGGCTTTGAGCAACCTGCTCTAGTGAGAGGTGTCCCTGCCCATGGCAGGGGGGTTGGAACTTGATGATCTTCAAGGTCCCTTTCAACTCTAGCCATTCTATGATTCAGAGGCAGAAATTGTGGCACAGGATATAGGACTGGTGTATCTTGTGATGCATCTCTTTTAGAGGAAGAGGTCTGGGAGGGTGTGCTGATGACTGGATGGAGCTGTAGACACCAGTGTCCTTGGCCTGGAAAACACATTTTTGGTATGAAAGCATAAACCTGTGTTAATTCGGGGAAGGAGGGAGGCCAGGAGAGGTCTCCTTTTTTATTTGTGTGCACCTTAGTGGGGCTTTGAGTAAAACCAGGGTGGAAGTGTTGCCTGGGTTGCTTCGAAGTGCCGTAACCCAGAATCGCCACACAACGTGGGTCTGTTTTGAGCAGTCTGTGAAAGGTATTTCTGCATCGTTACATCCTTAGATTTTTCTCATAGAATTCCAGAGAATTAAAGAAGATTTAAGTTGCGCAGTAGCACGCAGCTACCCTGAGCAACCTTTTCCAGTGGTTACTGCAAAGGATTTAGCATTGGATGGGTGGGGGATGACAGTTGAAAATCTCTGAAAGCCAAGGAGGGCCCCAAATCAGAAGGCAGGCTGCCAGTCCTCCACGGCATCCCTTGAGCTGTGTGCACAGCACCGATGCAGAGGGGTGTCGCGGCTGAATGTGACCCTCAAAGGAAAGCTGGGAAACAAAAAGGTGACGTTTTAGGGAGGAGCTTCATAGAGACTGCATTAATTCGTGGTGAAGCTGAAGGGAAGAGACTTGGAGGCTAGAATAAAACACGAGACAAGGTGTGCTGGCTTGGGCTGAGAACGGGGAAAAGAGCAAAGGCCCCATAGATTGGGCTACTTCAAATTAAACATATGGTGTAATAACCTACTGTGATCAGCCTGTAGACAGGTGCTGTGAGGGCTGTAATACCTCCAGCTAAACAAAGGACCTTCACTTTGGGTTTATAAACTGCTGTACCACATTTATGCTGGTTGTTGGCTGGAGGTGCGGCTCTTTCAGCAGCGCGGTGCTCGCCCAGCCGTGCCGTGACAGCTGCAGCACTCAGTAACCCATCGGCAGCGGAGCTGGGGCTTAGCACCAAGCGGTGCGGCGGGAGAGGAATCACAGTCATCCAGTGCCCTTGGCTTAGCACCCAACGTGGACCTTGGGTCTGGGAACGTTGCCTTTTGTTCGCCGGTTTATCTGGTGCTTGAATGAAATTCCTCCTCTTTTCTCAGTCGTTCGCAGGGTCTAATCTCCTTGGTTGATGGAGAGTAGTCTGTTTTTTGGTTGTGTTCTTAGTTTTTTTTTAAAACCTCTGTCACCTCATTTGGGGGCTATGGTAAGGAGCCTGTTCTTCCAGAAAAATTTTCATCTTCTGTTTTATTACCTGAACTCCAGCAACCGGATCCCGATTTACCTCCTATTGCTTAGCACATTTTGTCTGGATTTAATCTCAGTGATATTACTACATTTATGGGGAGGAGGTGTGTTACCCGCTGCGAGTAAGAGAATCTGCAGCTGGTCCCATGGGAGCAGCAATGATGTCCAATTATTTTGGTTTGGCTTCTCTCAGCCCCATTGTATCTTTTGAAAGCAAAATTTGAGTTGTTGGTTTGTTGTTTTTTTTTTTTTTTTCTTTGGTTGTTGAGGTGCCTGTGGAAAGCTCAGCTCTTCGGTGCAAGCTGCTATTTCCAGTTGAGCTGCAGCATTCATTAAAACAAAATGCTAAAAAGGCACAACAGAACGGGGTCAGATGCTGACCTTCATGGTACACAGTGGAGAGCTTCAGCAGCCTCCCAGGAACAAGCTGTTTGCTTGCAGAGAAGCAGCACCTCTGCCCCCCGCACACCTGGGGGCTCTGCCTTACCTGTCGCCAGCGCTTGGGGTTTTGGCAGGTTTTTTTACTGGTTTTTAGGATTTTGGGACTCAGAGTGGTTTGTTTTGCTCTTTAATTTGCAGATTGGCCGCTTGGTCATCGGGCAGAACGGCATTCTCTCCACCCCAGCGGTGTCCTGCATCATCAGGAAAATCAAAGCCATCGGTGGCATCATTCTGACGGCCAGCCACAACCCTGGTGGCCCCAATGGGGATTTTGGCATTAAATTCAATACTGCCAATGGAGGTAAGGTCTCTCGGTTCGTTTTGATTGTCTTTGTTTCTGTTTGGCCATTTCTTGTGTTGACCCTGAGGAACCAAATTCAGACTACCTTAATGTGGTGGCGGTTCTGTTCACTGAGCACTGGGTTTCCCTCAACAGAGCAAGTCATAGAATCATAGAATGGTTAGAGTTGGAAGGGACCTTGAAGACCATCCAGTTCCAACCCCCTGCCATGGGCAGGGACTCCTCCCACTAGAGCAGGTTGCTCAAAGCCCCATCAAGCCTGGCCTTAAATACTTCCAGGGATGGGGCATCCACAGCTTCTCTGGGCAACCTGTTCCAGTGCCTCGCCACCCTCACAGTAAAGGATTTTTTCCTAATATCCAATCTAAATCTCCCCTCTTCCAGTTTAAAACCATTACCCCTTGTCCTGTCCCTCCACTCCCTGACCAAGAGTCCCTCTCCAGCTCTCCTGGAGCTCCCTTCAGATCCTGGAAGGCTGCTCCAAGGTCTCCCTGGAGCCTTCTCTTCTCCAGGCTGAACAGCCCCAGCTTCCTCAGCCTGTCCTCACAGGAGAGATGCTCCAAGTGATCCATCTGTTCCCCTCATGCCCTGATGCTCCTCTCTAGGGGAGGTGTTCCCAGCCCTGGGTTTTCTCTACTTGCTGTGCTTCTGAAGTGCACTTTTCTTGCAGTCTGATTGTTTAACGTCTTCCCCCTTGACCATTTTATCTTGCAGGTCCTGCTCCTGAAGGTATCACGGACAAAATTTTCCAAATCAGCAAGAAAATTGAAGAGTATGCAATTTGCCCAGATCTCCAGGTGGACCTGAGCACCATTGGGAAACAGCAGTTTGACCTGGAGAACAAATTTAAACCATTTACAGGTAAAGAACTGTTCTTCCTCTTGGAAAGTTCCCTTTCAGGTGTTGTGAGTGTGGACCTGCCGTGAACGAGCAGGGACACTTGGTGTTTCTGAAGGACAGACGTGGCTGTTCTGACCTGTCCTCCTCATCTTTTGGATAAGCCAAGCAAGGACATCGCTCTTGGTCACCCTGGCAATTTTTGTTTCCTTATCCTGCATCTTTTCTTGTGTAGATACTTCAATTCTATCATTGTTTCTGCCCTACAAGAGCTTGTACTTCAGTAAGTAAATCTGATCCATCAAACTTTGCAAAAATCAGAGATTATTTTTTCTGTGAGGCCATCAGTAACACGCTCTTGGGAAACGGACAGCTCTGCAGTTAAAGTGCATTTTCCTGATTAAAAATGACAATGTTACTGTTTACTCTTTGTAACTGATTTCCTCCCCCCCACAATGGTTTCACATACAAAAGCTCTTTCTGTGAATGGGGAAGCTGTTAGGTTTCACCTGTGACTTTTTAGCAGTGAAATATGAAAATACATTAGAAAAAAGACTCTTGGAAAAGTATTTTATTTTTTTTTTATCGTCTCCTGGTGATGGTGAACTGTGCTTGTAATTAAAAAAATCAAGATATTATAGAAGTTGGTATTTTTCTCAATCCTTATTTCTCTGTTGTGAGGTTTTTATGTTAATGAGGTTTTCATGGCTCTGTCTTTGTATGACCTCTTAGCAAAGGTGTGACTTTTTCAAGCTATTGGGTGCACAGTTCCCATTGACTTTGGAAATTTGAGATCTAGTTTTATATATATATATATTTATATTTATTATTTTTTCCCCCTTTTTCTTTAATCCCACTCTTCAGGTAAGTGGAGTGGGACTGAGCCCTCTTGAAAGAAGTCCAGGGAGCCATAGCTGGGAACAGTCTTTGTCTTAAAAGATTTTGTCGGTCCATTTGGTCTGTAACCTGATGAGCAGTGACAGCCTGTAATTAAACTCTTAATATAGGGCCATTATTATCTTTATGAAATGGTTCAATGGGATGTTTAAAGGCTTTATGCTGAGCCCTGGGCCTTTGCACTGCGCCACGTGTAGCAAAATCATTTTTCCTGCAAAGATGTCAGGCTCTGAGAGTTGGTCTCTGGTTACTATGTTGGGTTTTTTTTGCCTCCAGTGGAAATTGTGGACTCGGTAGAAGCTTATGCGAATATGCTGAGGAACATCTTTGACTTCAGCGCCTTAAAGGAACTGCTTTCGGGGAAAAACCACCTGAAGATCCGCATAGATGCCATGCATGGAGGTACGGGGTGGGCCTTGGGATTGGGGACTTGTGGGGCACCGGTGTGCCCAGAGCTTTGCCACCAACTTCAGAGAGAAAACTATTGTTCTGGTATTTATTTACATCATGTATAAATTTATTTCTTATTTTGCAACATGGCATTTTTCTTTTTCCGGGCAAACTTTTCAGGTCTTCACCTTGTTTTCTTCTGTCGAGTGTTTGAATTTGGGAAATGTTTGGGGTTTGGGGGGTGGATGCTCCTCTCTCTCACATGTCCATCCACACCTGAGAGGTGATTAGTGCTGATGCTGGGATCTGCGCTGCCCTGGCTGGGATCTGACCTCCCGTGGAGGTCACAGCAGTTCAGCAAAGCTCTGCCTGTAGATATTTGGCCCCAAAAATGGGACCACTGGACTGTTCTATGTAATTTAATACATACACCACACTTGTGAGTCTCTTTCAATAGACATTTTCAGGAGCACCCTAGCTTTCTTAGCATCTTGTTTCTCTCATCTCCAGACCATTCCCATTCCTATGCTCACTTGCTCACTTATATATATATATATTCTTTTTTGGTCTACATTATCAGTATTTGAGAGCAGTAAATCCTGTTGTACTGCTGGATGTCCAAGTCACACATGCGTTTTGTTCTGTAATATGGGGCTGTTGTGTTTATACCCCGGTGCACTTGGACTGTCAGCCCTTGGCAGTGGAGTCCTTGTTCACACATTGAGATGCTGGCAAAGGCTCATCCTCTCTTTTAAATGCATGAGTGGTCTCACACGTTTAGTGGGATAGTCCTTTGGCTGAAAAGCTTCCTCGGGGAAGAGCTTGTGTCCCTGGATGGGCCAGGCTTAAGCTCGCCTATGTCCTTCTTGGGGCTTTTGATGGCAACATTGTGCTTGAGTACCAGAAACCATAGAAACTGACCCAAAGTGGGCAGGTGGGAGGCCGGGGTGGTTATGTGGCTGGTGCAAAGCCTGCAGAGGGCTGAGACTGACTTGTTCCCTCTTTGTGTTTTGCTGTGATAGTTGTGGGTCCTTACGTGAAAAAAATCCTGTGCGAGGAGCTGGGAGCCCCAGCAAATTCAGCTGTGAACTGCACCCCGCTGGAGGACTTTGGTGGCCACCATCCTGACCCCAATTTAACCTACGCTGCTGACCTGGTCCAGACCATGAAGACAGGAGAGTATGACTTTGGAGCTGCCTTTGATGGAGATGGGGTAAATGGGCTCTTCTATATTCACTGGCTTCTGGTCAGTTGTCTGGGGAGCGACCGCTCAGCTGCTTTTAAGCAGAGGAGGATGAAGGCGAAGACCTTTTTTCTCCCTTTCTCCCTTCTGTGAGTAGAAGCGAAACACTTGCAGTTTGCCACCCTGGCAATAGTTGGCTACTGTGTTAGTAACAAAGTCGAAACTGTATTTAAGTAGCTTTAAAGGCTGTGAAAAAGCAGCAGGAAGGCGAAATACTATACAGGTGTTGCTATTTAACTTTTTCAAAACTCTGTATTTCAGCGAAGTCAAAAAAATCTCTCTGAGTTGTGGGGTTTATTGGCTGCGCCTGCCAAGTAGAACAACTTCTGCCATCGCAGCCTTTTCGCGCTAAGCTGATGTGAGGGGATGAGAGCTGTTTCTCTCTTGTCTTCCCCAGGATCGCAACATGATTCTTGGGAAACACGGCTTCTTCGTGAACCCCTCTGACTCCGTTGCCGTCATCGCTGCCAATATTTTCAGTATCCCTTATTTCCAGCAGACCGGAGTGCGTGGCTTTGCCCGGAGCATGCCCACCAGCGGGGCTCTCGATAGGTAGCGTCTGCCTCTGGGCGGTGGGAGAGGGGACCCCTGCCCAAGGAGTGGGACTATCCCTTTTTTTGTGGTTTAACAGACGTCTGTAGTGGGGAGTGAGCACGTGGCCCATCTGAAGGGTGAAGCAGCCAGGGCTGCTGCAGGCTGGGTGCCAGGGGAGGCAGTGAAGTTTAATGAATGAAATCCTCTTTGGGGCCATGGCAGAGCTGGGCTTTGCTCTTGGCTGTTTCTCTTCTCTCCTGATAAGCCCAATCAATTGATCCTCCCCACCCATTTTTTTTTTTTAAATTAATTTTATAATGATACTTTCTTTGTTAAATGCTTTGAGATCTATGACTTAAAACTGCTTCACAAGAGCTGTGTGTTCATATCTACTCTTTAGCTGCGCATCGCACCCATTTCCCAAACATTACACTGGGATAAAATAGAGAATTAGTCTACAAAGAAGTGTTCAGTGTAAAAACCCACAGAGTGTCTCGAGCTGCCTTCGGTGATACCCCAGAAGAGACACCCCAACTGAAGCTCCTGCTGCTGCAGTATTTCACGTTGGGAGCTCTTACGAGTCCAGCTGAGATGTGACTTTGCCTTCTTACCTTTGAAGGGTGGCCCAGGCTACAAAGATCGCTTTGTATGAAACTCCAACTGGCTGGAAGTTCTTTGGAAACTTGATGGATGCAAACAAACTGTCTCTGTGTGGAGAGGAAAGTTTTGGTACTGGTAAGTCAGCGTTCTCGGTGGCACTGATGCCGGTGTAACTCCTCCTCTTAGTTCTTTATTGTGCTGGGTAGTGTGGGGTTTATCTTTCCTCTGTAGTTGTTAATACTTCTAAGATAAAAAAAAATAAAAGCTTGCAGGAATCACTGGTGGAAAGGAACACCATGCTGAAAGTTTTGTCAGGCAGGAGCTAGTTCTCTTTTCAGTTCTTCAGGAAAGGCATATGTAGATATGCAGGAAGTTTAAGGGCCTCTTTACTAGCCCGGTCATTGAGTCTGTAGGGATTAAGTGCAGTGTTAAATGTATTTTTCAACTCTTGGTGGCCAGGAAAACCTTCTAAATGTTTTCATTTCTGAAAAGAAATATGGTTTGAAGCATACAGTTTTATTAGGGAAGGTTTCAGGTCACTATTAAATCTCTGAGCTTAATAGGGCCCTCATTTTCCTGTTCTAAAAACAAGGTATGATTTATAAAGTTTAAATTAACACTTGCCTTTGAACAGTCTAAGCAAGTTATTAGGTTACTGAGAAACAAAGTGAACATCTTAAGGAATTTACTAGGGGTGTGCATGTGACACACAACTATTATTTGTGCAGGGAAGTTCAAGTGAGCGGGTTTTTGCTCCGCATCGGAGCGGCGTGCTCCAGACACGCAGTGTTCCCAGGAGGCCTCGGCAATTTCTAAGCTCTCCCCTGGCACCCACCACCTGGTTTTAACTGGTCCTGACTGTGGAAACGGGACCTTCCATGCACGCGGGGGGTCAGCACCCAATTGATGCGGGAAGGCTGAGTTTTATCTGGTCTGAATTCTCTCCCAGATCTTGTTTGTCCCGTTCTCTAACGAGCTCGGGGGCAGCTGGTAGGATCTGCAAGGCCACGGGGTCTAGAGGGAATTTAGTTTGGATGATTTCAGGCTCAAACCTCGTGTGTTTTCATTCCACCAAGCCCGTATTTCAGAAAAAAAAAATATTTTGGCCTGTGCATGAGTGTCTCGCAGGGGAGAGATGGCCTTAAATCACCAAATGCCTGAAATTAAGTGCCTCGTGGAACTGGGGTGTATAACCTGACGTGAAAGGATTACCCTGGCTTTTCTGTAGCTGAGGGAATGGCATTGCAGCCTGTGGCTGAAAGAGGTTTGCTGGAGTGGCAATATTTTCCCAATCAAGTGCTGTTCTGATACATGGGATGTGGCCTCGGGTTGGAAGGGAAGGAGAATTTCAGAAAACATGGTATCTCTATAAAGAAATCTAGAAGTAAATCCTGAGTAAAGAAAGATCTTGGAGGTTCGCCCTGAATGATTTCAGCGTGCGTTAAGTTTATGTTCTGGACTTGGGCTAATGAGAGGGCACTGGCATTTCAGTAAATAAATAAACCAAAAAAGCAGCAAATGATTCATGGAGCTGCTGATGGGAGATGGTCTCTAATGAGCAGCTCTCTGAAATTGCTTCCATCTTTTATTGTATGAGCCATGAGCTCATAGTTTTTCTCCCTCCCCCCTAATAGGTAAAGGGTTTGACGTTACAAATAAAAGTGACTGGTTCCGATTGCAGCAGGGTCTGAGAGAGGGGGCTGAGATTTTGGCCGTGCAGCATCACCTCTGTGTAGCCAGGGATTGAAGCTTTCTTTTGGGGGGGAGGGCAGATGAAGAAAGGGCCCAGGAGGGTTGGATGCTCTCCCCCGCAATGCAAAGGGGGTTTGTCCATCTGACAAATGTGCTTTGAGGAGTGAAAAAGGGGTGAAGAAGGTTATTTGATAGTAAGTTAATGAGCGGTTGTTTGGGGCCGGGCAGAATGTGAGTGTTGAAGGGGAGAGAGGTGAGGGAGCAGCCAAATAGACCCAGTAAAAATTGAAACAAACTGTGACCCGGTGGGACTGGAGTCCGGGAGCAATTAGAGTAATGGGACATGACAGAATTCCTGCTTGCTTTCTTGGGTATTTTATTCCAGCAATAAGTTGATACATCACATGGGACTTCTGTTTATTTAGCATTCCTCTCCGTCACCTCTCTCCAGCTCTCTCTGCTGTAAAGGACTGTGAGGAGAATTTATCGCTGCCTCCACAATGGTGGGATTTGTGTAAAGCACCGTGTAACCCCTGCTCCAGCCCCCAGCCTTTTTCCCCAGGCGATTGCCCACTCTGGCAATTCTTCAGAGGGTAAAACAGCAGCAAGTCTGGAGTGCTCTCTGCATCAGCTGGCGTACCCTGGCTCCTTGGGATTTCATTAATACCTCTTTGGAGGTTTTCCAGAGCTCAATGGATGGAACTCAAGGGTTGAGCATCTGTGGGGTGCAGTGACAAACTCACAAACCAGAAGGGGGGAGGCTGGGTTGGGTGTATTCTGGGCTGTCATTTGATCCCTCGATTAATTTAGGTGTTGGGGGTGCTGGCTGCGTTGCAGCACCCTCTCGGGTTTCCTGGGGACCTGGGTGCCCTGCAGTCCCTGCTGCCCTCAGCCCCCGTGTGCTCCCAGGGCAAGGCTGGGCCAGCCCCTGATGGCCTCCTGCTCTCTGTGCTTGCTCTGGAAGAACCTTCTTCTAGTCAAAAGAAAGCCTTTTACAGCTTTTCAGTGCCTGGTCGTAGGGGTGAGAGCAGGCACAAGGTTCTCCTCTGGTTTCCTCAGGTGAACCAGAGCCTCTCCTCGCCCTGCTGTTTGCCAGTCCCGGTGGCTGGTGCCGTCCCCTTTTCAGAGTCGTTAGGGTTTGGCTTCCTCAGCGAGGGCTGACATTTTTCTTGGTCCCCAGCCAGAATCTGTGCTGATCGGAGTATGCTGATCTGGCACACGGTACATGACAGCTGCTTGAAGGGGTTGATGTTAGTCCTTCCTGAGCTGTTCCTTTCTTTTTCTTTTCTCTTTTGATGACCTTTTTTACTGTGTGCTCCCCATGACTTCCCTGGGAACAGAATTAAGGATCTGTGAACAATGAGTGCGCGTGTGTTAAAAGGGGCCGAACGTTTTATTTGGGCTATGGCTAAAAGCAGATGATATCTTGAACCGTTTTAACAATACAGCAGGGATGGAGCTCGTGAAATGCCTTCCATTTGTGAGTTTGTACGGCTGCCAGTTGGATGGAGAAGAGGAGACAAGGTAGGGCTGGAGCACAGACCCTCGCGTGAAAGGAGGTGGGAAATGTGTTTTCTGCTCTGGCTCCCTGCAGGCTCCGACCACATCCGTGAGAAGGACGGGCTGTGGGCTGTCCTGGCTTGGCTGTCCATCCTGGCCACCCGCAAGCAGAGCGTGGAGGACATCATGAAGGACCACTGGCAGAAATACGGCAGGAACTTCTTCACCAGGTGGGGATGGTGCTCCTGACACCTCACGCTTACCTCTGCCCTGTGTTTAACCCTCCAAGGTCAGAGGCCTTGGCTGATGGCACCAGCGTGTGCCACCGCGGTGCTGTTCCTGCCTCCTCACACTCGCCGTTCCTGTCCCGTTGTGGTCATTTAAAACTTCTCTGCAGTTTGTGGCGTATCTGGGTTAAATAAAACAGTGGGTATTCATTCACCTTAACCTTTCGTGATGTCCAGTGTAGGGTTTCTTATTCTAAACATAAATCATAGAATCATAGAATGCTTAGAGTTGGGAGGGACCTCAGAGATCGAGTTCCAACCCCCCTGCTATGGGCAGAGACACCTCCCACTAGAGCAGGTTGCTCAAAATCTAGTAAGTATTGAACTCTGAAAAGGCTGGACATTTTATATATGCAAACTATCTTTTTTTTTTTTTTTTTTTTTNGAGACCGCAAATCACAAGTTAATTTGGCAATCCGTGTCTTGCTGAGTGGATGTTCAGCTCCTAGGCTATTATTTACCTGATTGAGTTCCCAAAATACTCTTAATTTAAACTAAGGTAGAGGTGGAAGATGGAAAGGGAAGGAGTGAGAACACATAAGCAAAGGTGGGGAATGATATCTGGAGTGAAAGCTTAAGGCAGAAATCTTTCAGCTTGGGAAGACCTACTGTCTTCCCAAAATTCTGTCTCAAATGCTAAATAAAAGAACTTGTCTTTTTTTTTTTTTTCCTCCCTTTGGGCACTTAAACCCATGGAAAAGATGCCAAAGTCTAGAATAAAAAGGCAGTCTTTTACCACTAGAGGTACTGCTTAGCAAGCGGAGTGCAATGGTAGGCAGGTTGGCAAGCCCGTGTGTGCTCCATCTAGCCAGCTGGGCAAATTAAGGCAGCACTAATTACCCTGGCAATCAGAGTACAGCGTCTGGGATCCCGGTGTGTGCTCCAGCTGCTCTCTGCTGCTTTTTACTGGGGTTAACGAGATCAAAGCCGGCGCTGGTACGTTATCATCTGCCGCAATCGCAGCCGCGTTTGGCTGTGGGGACGCCCAGGAGGATGTTCAGGCAGAATTTATTATTGTGAGGAAAAAAACCTGTCGCGATCCTAATCGGCAGAATGAGAATGAATTCTGTGCAGTCAGCGTTGTTGGAGCCCAGCTCTTCGATATGCCCAGCGTGAGGTGGCACAATTTGTGCTTTCATCTCTCCTGATGCCCGTGATATGTTGGAGCGTATCCCAGGGATTTGTACCCGATCGTAGCTGCGTTGCTGCACACATCTTCCTCTCTCCTTCCTTCTCCTCCGGCAAGGGCGTAGAGATCACCTCCGGGGCAGACCGCAGTGTTTCAAGGCGGGTGTCACAAAACACTGATGCTCATTACAGCCCCTCCTAATCTTTGTTTTGTGGTGGCTGGTTGCAGATACGACTACGAAGAGGTGGATGCCGATGCAGCCAATAAAATGATGAAGGATTTGGAGACGGTGATGTTTGATCGCTCCTTTGTGGGGAAGCAGTTGTCGTGTGGTGACAAAGTCTACACGGTTGAGAAAGCTGATAATTTTGAGTACAATGATCCCGTGGATGGAAGTGTCTCCAAGAACCAGGTGGGCAAAGCCTGGCCTGGGCTGAACGTGACCTCAGAGGAACGGGTGTTACACTATGTATTTTAGGCTTAAATTCTGTCTCTTGCATTTACACCTTTAAAGCCAAATATTGTATTTGTCCCTTGGAAAATTTTTGCTGCCCTCTGTTTGCTGGTGGGATCCTGCCTGGCCTGAGGGAAGTTGCTTCCTTGGAGAGGGAAGGGTCTGGAGAGAGCTCCTACCCCAGCAGGGCTGGAGAGGGAGCAGAGCTTCCCAACAGGCACTGCAAAGGGGAGTCATAGCATCATAGAACGGTTTGAGTTGGAAAGGGACCTTAAAGCTCGTCCAGTTCCAACCCCCTGCCGTGGGCAGGGACACCTCCCACCACACCAGGTTGCTCCAAGCCCCCTCCAACCTGCCTCCAGGGATGGGGCAGTCACAGCTTCTCTGGGCAACCTGGGCCAGGGTCTCACCACCCTCGCAGCCAAGAAGTTCTTCCCCAGATCTCATCTCCATCTCCCCTCTTTCAGTTTAAAACCATTCCCCCTTGTCCTGTGGCTCCCCTCCCTGACCAAGAGTCCCTCCCCAGCTTTCCTGGAGCCCCCTGAGGGACTGGAAGGCTTCTATAAGTATAGTCTCCCTGGAGCCTTCTCTTCTCCAGGCTGAACCCCCCTAACTCTCTTGGCCTGTCCTCGCAGCAGAGGGGCTCCAGCCCTTGCAGCATCTCCATGATCTCCTCTGGACCCACTCCAACAGGTTCATGTCAGGAGTGATGGAGCTGAGTTGAGGGTGATGGGTCAGTGGCCAAGAACCGGGTTGTGGTGAATGAAGGGTTGAAACCCTCCCGCTCAGGTATCATCTTGTCCCAGACGTGTTTTTCCCTGAGCTGATGTTGCTCCTCATGTGCTTGTCCTTAGGAGGGCGGGCAGCAGCGCGGGGCAGCTGTAACGGGGGATTGAGTTCCCGGCTCCAGAAGTCACAGGGGTATTAAATATGTGTGAGATGAGTAACCTGTCACCAGAGATTATTGAAGAAAAATGTCCTGTAGATGGACTGGTGTGACAGCGTAACGTGGAAGTGTAGGAAGTGGGAAGGAATAATGGAGAAATCCTGCAGGAGTGATTGCCTGGCCTGTGGGATGACAGGAGCGTTTCCTGTACGTCCTGTTGTGGTGGAGGAGCAGTGGGTTGGAAACGATCTGCCTGGCAGAGAAATTGGTCCCTGGCTCTTGTTTCCAAGCAAGCTCTTGGGCAAGGCACCTGACAGCAGCGATGCACTTTGTGTTCACGAGTTCTAGCATGTTCTCCAGAGTGGGTTAGGAGGGACACTACCTCCTCCGGGAGTGGGCAGGGTGTAACAGAGGCCTTCTGCGGCTCCCTGAAGAGGGGGAGCTCAGCAACCATGCAGATCTCCTGGAAAATACCTTGGGTACCCAAGAGGAATGTAACTCGAGAGGCTCTTCTCCTCCTCCTCTCACTTTCCAGGGCTTGCGGCTCATCTTCTCCGATGGCTCCCGCATTATCTTCAGACTAAGCGGTACTGGCAGCGCGGGAGCCACCGTGCGGCTCTACATCGACAGCTACGAGAAAGATGCTCAGAAGATCCATCAAGACCCCCAGGTACGCATCGCCTCTCGGCCACAGCTCTGCTGGCTCCCAGCCTTCCTAAAAAGCTTAAATCTGTGCTTTGCTCACAGCGACGGGGAGACGTGAGGTTATTTTGGAAGCAAGGGGTATCTTTAATCCCAGGATAAATAGATGTATTTTAAAAAAGGAGGGAAAAAACCCCAGCAAGCTGGATGTGGAACAAGTGTTATTTATTCAGGATCCCTCCCAGCTGCTCCTGCCATCACCCCTGAGTTTTCCTGTTTACGTTACATCTGTGGCTGGATGCAGGTGTGGGAGGACACTGTTTCAGTCCCAAACTGACCTTCTAGTTGAAATGTTGCATCACTAGGGATAAATGAGCTCATTCCTATATGGAATTTGGGAAACTTGTTCAAAACAAATAAACAGGGGTAAAAGGAGGCAGTTATGTATAAGATGGCCCTGACCTGGTGTGTACCAAGTAGAAGACTCGTTCCTTAAAGCACCCTTTCAAAATGCTGTTGGCCTCTCTCGTAGGCAGGGGAGGAAAAGCATCTTTGTTTTGTATTTTCCCCAGCAAAGAGCCCGTGAGCTCTTTTTGCCTAGCGTGCTGTGCTGTTAGTGACAAAAAGACTGAAAAAAAAGTCATATTCTGAGAGGCACAAACGTTACGCTTTAACTGTGCTGGTGGGTGCAGCAGAGCTGGAGGGCACAACGAGGGCTGCAGCACCACCGGGGCCGTGCTGGGCTTTTTTTCCCTGCTTGTGGTCATAGCGCCGCGTCCCTCGCCGTCCCTCTTTCCTCTCCCTGGTCCCGCTCACGCCGGGAACCCCAAGCAGCCCCTTTGACCGGCAGCTCTTGAGTTTTGGCTGTCCCGGGCTGACACCAGACCCCCCCCCCCACCCCGTGAGGGAAGGTGTTC
>VZRU01014476.1:69054-79243 GCA_013398155.1 Pedionomus torquatus
TTTCAAACTCTAAACTTTCTATGTTTCTATGATTCTGTGTCCATCCGTGATTCTGGGGCTGCTCTCCTCTGGAAGCGCGTCCCGGAGAAGGTGGACAGTGATTTGTGATGCTGCAAATACACGTCTGCTTCAGGAAATGGTTTGGATTTGAGAAAATCAGGGAGGTGTTATGAAAAAGCCAATTTTTCAGCTCCTGTATGGTCAGGATAAACATCCCTGTCGCTGGGCTTTTTATTTTGATTGAGCAGAATGGTTAATGTAAATTGAAGTAAATTTTTTACTTTATTGCAAAGCGAAATTGCAAACAATAATGTGTACGGGGCTGTTAATTAGTGTCTTGCCTGCAGCAGCAGGTGGGACGCTGGAGCTTCTGGCAACATTTCAAGCATTTACTGTTGATAACATTTATGGCAGCACTAGCAATGAAAAGATGTTTGATTTTTCTACCTTCACCAAAAAAAAAATAAGAAATAAAAAAGATGGAATAGATCCATGCAAATTAAACAGCAGCAAAAATGAAACTAGAGGTTAGTGGTTTCAAATACCAGGCTGTACTGGTGAGCTCTCTATCACAGAGGGAATCAAAGTCAATTTTTAAGCAGCTATTGTATGTTCTGCTTTGAACTGATTATTGTAAATGTCTTATAAAAAGCAGCTGAGCTGCATTTTTCAATTTTATATACAGGCCTTGAAAACCCACTAAGTAGCTGAATGCCCCTCTGTGCGTCTGTTAAACTTACTGTGTGGTGGAGAGAAGGTACAGAATATACCTTGGCTTCTACAGAAATAACACACTACTAATTTTTCCTGCCATTACCAAGTGGGCTGATGCTAAACAGCAGAGCTGCTGGGTGTTTCACAGGAATCGTTCCGGAGATCCAGGGAAGTGGTACAGATTGCTCTCACGATACATTAATTCCTGCAGAATTACACATCATGGTTTGGTAGCTCGGCACCTGCAAACTTCATCTTTTTTCATCTTAACTTTTGGAGTTTCTTCTCCTGTCTTTTTTCTCTCTTTGTTTCCAGCTTTTCCTCCTCTTCAGCCTCCTTTAGAGTTTTCCAACTTGCTGTCTTCTTTGTACTTAAGATTTTTCCTCCTTGAGGTTTCTTTTTTCTTTTGTGGCGCCACGCAGGAACACAAGACTTCAGTATTGAAGATCAATATCTGCAAGTCCTCCTCTGGTCCCTATTTTCAGCGTTGACTAAAATCCCCTTTGTGGAACTCCAGCACGGGTGTCTGAGGAGTTATACCCTACGACCAGGTGAGTTTGCAGAAAAGGCAGACACTGGCAGTTTTGGTCACATCCCTGGAAAGCACCGAGGGGTGAAGAGTGAGACTGCGGCTCCTCTGGCTCACCTTGGCTGTGGTGGCTCCTTCTGGGCTGGCCAAGGGTGGCTGGGGGTCTGGTAGTGTTGGCTACAAGTTGTCCTAGTAAAAGATGTTGTATCGTGTAGGGTTGCATTAAAGCAAAGAACATCTTCCATGGCAACTGCAGTGTTTGTGGTCGCGATAGCACACAGGATCCCCTCACTCCTGCACTTTACAGCACCACAGTGATTGTCCGTTGCAAGAACGCTGGAAAAAAAGAACATAAACCCAATTTTCAGAGCAGATATAAAAAACTTCTAAATGAATCATGCTGAGAAACAAAGGGAAAGAAGCTCGTCAGCCACTGCAAACCCGAGCTGGATGGATTAGACCACGTCCTGCCCAGCTGCACAGCAGCTCCATGGCCACGACCCTGCGGAGCCCGGTCCCACGGGAGCAGCTCCACACTCCCCCAGCTCAGAACAGGGGCAGTACCCCCTGAATGCCCCCAGGCACTCCAGCACTGCTGGGCAACTGGGAATATTTAACCCAGAAGCAAACAGCCTGTGCTGTGGACGTGGTCTTAATCCCCAAGCTCCAGCACTCTGCGTGGAGCAGCGGTACCTGGTACCAACGTGAACCCCAGATACCTTCTTAAAAGTTGTGGGATTCACCTTCTGCAGAACAATATTTAAAAGCAGATGTGATATCCTTAAAAACGAGTTGTCTTTATTTTGGCCCCATTCTTCTTCCCCCATTCATAATTTTGTTCATTATTTTAGATCTGTGCAGCGAGACCTTAAGCGATGGCCAAACAGAAGATGCTGCAGTGGGTGCCAAAACCAGAGAGGGCGTTTCAGTGGTAGGAGAAGGAGATGACACAGGGAGGCGCAGGCTACCTCTTAAGAGAGTTTTCTTAGAAGCAAAAGATTTTGCTGATGAAATTTGTGATGGAACAGTTTGGAAAAACATCTTGAATTTTCATGCATTTAAAGCCGTGTAGATTTTTGGTTTAATTTACTCCACAGAAAGTAATATAAATGTAAAGAATGTTTTAATCAACATCCTTTAGCATAAATGGTACGCTAAAAACATTAAGTATTCAGTTACATCCCAGGGTCCTATGGCTTTTATTCC
Source organism: Pedionomus torquatus (assembly GCA_013398155.1). Lineage (NCBI taxonomy): Eukaryota > Metazoa > Chordata > Aves > Charadriiformes > Pedionomidae > Pedionomus > Pedionomus torquatus. The sequence continues at coordinate 71,504 of VZRU01014476.1, forward strand.
CTATACAATGAAATGTATGAGCCCGAGAGGTAAAGGTTAAATTATGGATATGTATTCAGCATTTTAAAAGTCTAAGAAGCTGTCAGGCTCTGTAGTCCCTTTTACATGAAAGGCTTGTCAGCACGTGTTGCTGAGATCGGTGGGAGATCTGCGCTGCCAACCCAGAGGAGACAAGCAGACGTGTCACGAGCTGAAAGGATCAAGAAGAATAGAACTGGTAGTGGTCTATAAACCCAATATAACTTGTATTTGTTCCTTTGGCATCGCAATACCACTCCAAAACAGAGGCCAACTGTTAACAGAGGCAAAGCCAACTTCATCTTTTGCAGGCTGACAAATGGTCATGTAAGTTACCAAATAACCCAAGACCTCGGGATTAAACTTCTCCAATTGTTTTCACATGATGCAACTTTAAATCTCTCTTTTGAACGGTATTAAATTTCCTTTCATTCCCATAAACTTCAGAAAAAGTTGCCTGCTCTCACATTTCAGACTGTGACCCAGCTAACTTGCACTTTTCCCCTCTGCTAGTCTGGAGAACAGAATAATGAAATTCAGACAACAGTGACCAAATGTTGCTCCGTAGAACTTTCCTTTTACAAAACAGATGAATACTCCTGGGCTCCAAAACACTGCAGGGAACAAAACTTTCAAACCTTATGGAAATAAAATAGTAAGCCTAGGCAGTGACTTCATCTCCTTTATCAGATCAGAGACATTTTCACTGGAATTGAAATGGATTTCAAAAAGCCCCTCTAAATAGAGCAAAAGAATTAAAAAATCCCACTGAAGCCATTATTGAAATGCTGCTTTATTTGAAAAACCCCACACCCATGTGAGTGAAAGCTAAATTTCACAGAGACACAGAGGGGAAAAACCTCCCCTCCGTCACCCTCACAATTTACATAGTTCTTCTTGCAGACAGAGGTGTGCTTTTATAAGAGCCAGGAAAAGAAATATTTTAGCTTTTGTGATTGTGATGAAAAAGACAATAAGCAAATGGATTGTGTGCTCCGATTCGGACAAAGGGCTATAGAAAATGCCCACAGCCACGCTGTGGGGAGGTTCGGTTGCTGCAAGGTCTGGAATTTTTCCCTCGAGGTGCTGAGCGCTCTCGGATCTCACAGAAACCCCAACCAAGTTAGTCCACTCAGCATCTTGCCAGATGAGGCCCCATATTTATGTAAGGAGAAATACCCACTGTGCTGCAGATTTGCTGCTGGTGCGAGTGGAATTGCATTCGCTTAAGCCCATTGCAAATTCAGCCACCAGAGTCAAAACAAAAGGAGCCAAAATATATAAATCCAGCAGACGAAGTTTATGGGGGAGCTAAACCAAACATTCAACATCAAGATTTAGTGCAGCCAAATTATTCGAACTAAAGGGGGTACCTTACATCATTTTGTGTCCTAGGGGCATAGTCTCCATTTTAGTGGTGTGCTAAACTCACGCTGATGTCAATAAAAGTTTTACATGCAAAATGAGTGGAAAATACGAGATGTTAGATAGTACGATACAGGTCTATAAACCTGATACCTAAACTCCGCTATCGTGGCTTTTGCCAAGCCCCCGCTAACTTCCATGCAAATTCCACCCGCAGATCTCTAGTCCGGTTTGTCTTAATTGAAAGCCTTAAAGGTGAATTGAAATGTTGTGGGAATAAAAACCTGTTTAAGATGCCAAATCCCTAACAAAATCCCCGTGTAGATCTAGAAGTAAATAAATTGGAAAGGCAAACCTACAGGCCTTATTAACCTGTCAAACCACCAATTCTGGACTCTATTTTTCTCCTGCCAAAATTGGGACATTCTTCTTTCTCTCATGACTGAAGTATTTCACTGCTTGACACGCCTGGCAACAAAGATGATATTGTTTTAGGAAGGTGGTGAAATCTCCCTTGTTCATGCTGCCGACTGCCACAGCCCTTCCCGGCAGGGCTGCCTACTGCAGGTTGGGCTGGGGCTACCTGCAAACGGGGTGAAGACGTGGACTAAGATAATTGAGGGTAATATCAGTTGTTCTCCAAACCAGCGCCTGGAATCAGGTTTTTGAGGATCGGGTTAATTGGTTCCTTTTAGATTAAGCAAACAAGCTCTCCAAGAGGACTCGTGCCCCCCTCCTTTGAGTTTCACCTGAAATTACTTGAGATATTTCACAAAAGTACAACCCGGTCACGCCTGAACTAAGCTGTAAATCCATTGCCTTCTTTTCAAAACTCACTTCTGGGGCTAATGAGAAAGTCAGAGATAAAACCACTACAGCTTTTTCCTCCCGAAGGATGACTACAAAGCTCAGCATCTGAAATGTAAATAACCAGCCTGTGTGACTCTTTGGAAGCATCCCTGTCACACGCTTCTCCCGTTGCCTGGCCTGCTCGGTACCACGTCTGGTTCTTTAATTAACACTCTGAAAGTGCCCTGCACAATGGATACAAACCCATAATGAAGTGCTGGTGTGCGAACACACAGTTACAAATACAACCAAAAAAGTAATAACAACATCAAAAATAATGAATAATAAATGAGCAAATATTTGCATATATTATTAAGTAGCTGCTGGTGTTTGTGTCCCATTCTATCACCTTCATTTTTCCAGAAGGGTAACATTACGTGTTATGGAGGTATGTAATTCAAGGATATAAAGAACAGAGTCCTTCTGCTATATGTATATAAAATTCCAGTGTAATACACATATGAAAGGGAGAGAATTGTGGTCTATTTCAAGGCTTTTCCTTTTATCTTTTCCACAGCCTCCTGCCAATTTTCAAAGTACTCCCAGATCACAGACCGGACTAGATTATCTGAACAAGATCATGCTGCGCCTCCTGATACTCCCCCTGTCATTCCCCAGGGCTACAACCTGTCCTCCGACCCCTGACGGTGCCCTCCCTTCGCTCCCTATGGAGAGCTTGGCCTTTGCTTTCCTCTTCAGGCAAAGAAAAGAATTTCAGCCCAAGCAGGAGACGGAGCTGCTGCAAAGACCAGCACAAACACACCTACTCATCGGCCCAACCTGTTGCCTTCAGAATAAAAAGAGGTCCGTGGCAGGGGGTGTGTATCCCACTATCTATGGACATACCTTGAGCTACCCCCTGAGATCTGCAGTGAAAAACACAACGGGAAACATCCTGAGAAGGACCTAAAACAACACATAAAGCGTAAGCCGTTGCCTCCCTGGCTCCGGTGTCTTTTCTTACTCCTGATAAAACCACAAATTCCAAAAACAAAAAAAAAATTTCCAAAACCAAAACAGCTTAAGGGTGTTCTGTCACAATCACCAGGTTCATCGACCATTTCCTCATACAGTTATGAACAAAAGGGAAAATTTTTGCTACGTGATCGTATAAAGTAAAATTTTTCACGTGCACGTTGGCCAGTATCTGTATTTCTTAAACTGTCAGCAACAGACTTTTACAAGACATATAAGTTGCTGGGAAAAACTGTGTAGCATGATACACGTTTGCCTTGTACATGCCTGGTTTCTGTACAGTGGCTGAACTTTTGTAGAGAATTCAGAAAATTTACACTCATATCTTCCTGTTCCCTTTAAAGAAACGTGTTATTATCTGTACTGCCCTCGCTCCTGAAAACCCAGCCAGAAAACAAAGGATGCATCAAGTGAGACAATGTCTTCACGTAGGTTAGACAGAATTCCTACCCGAAAGAGCCGACAGTGCAAGACACATGGAAATCTACAGTCTTTAAAAAGTACCAGCAATTGTTGTTTCTCAAGTTCTGTCAGCTTTTAAAAGTCAGCGGTGAGATTGGATTTAAAGGTGGGCTTTCCGTGGATGCACGGATTCCAGGGATCCACAGGCGGTTCCATCCTCATCTCCAGGTTCCACCCTGGAAGCCTGCACAGATTGGTGTAATCCTCGCTGAAATTCAAATGGGCAAAGGATGACTGAAATGGCCTCAAAAGGTCGAATGAAAAAAAAAATCTGGTACGGATTAATAGGAGTGTTAGTGAAAGATGGAAAGGAAAACAAGGATTCTTTTCTAATGTGACATGATACTGAAGAACACCCATTGTCAGTGACTACAAATGTGTAATGTTTCTCTTCTATTTTGCTGTACTTCTGACACTATTCTCTTACAATATTTTGCTTATCATCATCTTGTGAGGTTTATTGTACTTACAAATCATTCCCAGACAGTCAGCTTCTTTGCTATCTTTTCATAAAAAAAAAAAAAAAAAAAAAAAAAAAAAAAAAAAGAAAGAATAAAAAAAAAGTTTTGTATGTAATACATTTTCCCTGCGGGAACTAATTCCACCAAGATATTGACTACAAGCCTTTCGTTGTTTTAAAATATGTAGACATGCATCAAACAGTGGATTCTTCTCCCCAGAGTCACCTTCTGAAGCTTTATCTGGGCATTACATCTCCGAAGCCTCCTGCAGACCATGTAGAAGAAACTCTCCCTAATTTGTCCTCCCAAGCCAGTGCTTATCCTTACCTCGACTACTTTTTTGCTGTCAGATCGTTATGAATACTCCGCGCTATTCGTTTTACGGCGTTTGGGGCTGTGTCCACTCTCGTTCCTTTGTTTCATATATTTTTAGCTCTTCCACTGTGGTATGACAGACTGCAGCACGTTAAAAGAAAAAGTAGGGAGAATATTTGTATTGATTTCAAAATGCTGCAGATTGAGAGCAGATGTACCATGTATTCCCCAAACGTATGTTTTAACTTTCATTTATGTGCTGCGCTGAACAATCTTCAAGCCAGGAAGTGATTTATATTTGCTAATTGCATGCGCTTTGGTAGATCTGCAGCTAAAAATAAGTGGTTTGTTTTTTAATTATAAATGATTTATCCATTCGCACTGCATGTATCTGACACTTAGAAGCTAATTCAAGACTTGGGGAATTTGCATCTAGTTTCCCCATCTGCCATCAACTTCTCTCTTACCCTCGGACACCCGCTGTGGGTTATCCCTGTGCCCAGCTCAGGTATCTGGACCTCAGGGACATCTTCCTTCATTACACGACGGAGAGATTAAGGAAACACTTTTGCATTACAGTTAAACAAGTTGCTGCCAGAAGCAGTGGTTCAGCTGTCCCTACCCCACCCCTGGAGACCCCCAAAAACTCGCCTTTGCTGGATGTGACACCCTGGCTCAGGTGACAAACAAAGGGATTGACAAACAAAAGGGATTTTTTTTTTTACTGCATTTTTTACTGGATTTTTATTTACAATTTTTTACTAGATTTTTATTTTTTTACAACAAAAATGTTGTTGACAAACAAAAGGGATTTTTTTTTTTTTTACTGCTGGCAGCTTGCTGTTAGATCAGCTGAGAAGTGACTTGAAATGTCACCTGAGAGGGTCAGGGCAGGCAAGCCTAGGCTGGTGCTGCAGAAATCCTACCCCAGCTGCACGGCCTGACCTTCTCACTGGCAGGAGCTCTATATTCCTCTATCGAGATGACAAGTGTCAGGACCCTGAGGGCACTCATAGCTCTTAATGACTGACCAGCCTCATCTGGGGCCTCCAACCCCACCCGTGCCCAGGGGCTCTATTTAAGCTCGGTCCTGGAGTACTTTTAGCCCCTGCTTGAGTTGTGTTGGAGCCTGTGACTCCCATGCCCCTGTGCCTGGCTGTGGACACTCCTGGCTCAGATGAGTGGCCTGAATTCACTGCTTGACCCCGGGTTTGTCTTCTCCCTACGGATATGCCTGGCAATCACTGGGCTGTGTCCTACTGTCCTTTGCTGGAGGGGACCCCTGCCCTGGGGTTGATTTCTCAGCTTGATCTCAGACCTGTCACACAATCATGAACTCCTCTGATGATCCAGACTCTTGGTTGGACTGGGTTTGCCTTGTTCACCTTGGCTGGGGGGACAGGCTCTGGCTGGTGAGACCCCTGTTCTTCTGGCTGTAGCATCCCTTCAAGTCCTTGTCCCTTAAGGACCAAAGAGCACGTGCTGTGTCCTGGGGAAAAGGTAGTTCAAGGACCTAAACTGGTAGTTAAGGACCTAAACCTCTCTACTCTTCAGAGATAAGTCTCTCAGCTTACCTCTTGAGCCATCCCAGCTTCTGGTTCTTTGTGTTAGAAACAACGTGCAGGCCTGGGAAGACCACGTGGCTGCCAATGGTGCGGGTCCTTCCCAACCTTGATCTGAATCAGCTCTGGCTGGTATGGAGGGGTTTGGCTTCGTGGTGGGTCTGAGCTGGCCAAAGCTCATGCTGCTGCTGAAAAGGCATGTCCAGTGTGGCCGTGCAACTGCTGGAGCTGACACAAAGAACGTATCAAGGAAGGTATGACTGGGAAAGAGGGGGAGGTGGCAGCATGGCTGCGTTTTCACTAGGAAGTGGATAATCACTTGTCACTGTGCTCCTTGGTCTGAGGAGGAATGTGTGTATCTGCGAGGAGGAGGTGGTTTCAGACCTCAGTCTCTTTCCTGAACATGCAGACAGATGCTTATCTGGGTTCGTTCCTCCTCTTCAGTCTCTATTAGCGTCTGACAAGAAATACAAGATTCATATGGCAGAAAGCAAGCCTAAGAGGGGTGGGGTCTGATCTAGCAGGAAGCGAGGAGGAAATTCCTTTAATCTTGTCCTTGTTTCCACTCTGCTTATGAACTTTTTTATGAAATGGCTGCTGACTTCTGAAACCCTAAACCTAATCTAAGCATCCCAGGAATGTGATCGTTGTCCTGAATGGGAAGTAGTTATGGCTCCTTAACCAGCTCTGGGGGTGTCCTTCAACTCAAAATGGTGTTATTCCTTGTCAAATCTGCAGGACCAGGGTCCCAGCTGTGAGATAATGTATATGAATTGGGAACTGCAACCCTCCTGCCTACAAAGCTTGGCTTCCCGTCGCCGATGTGAGGGCCAAAGTCTGTTTGGGGTCTGGCTGTGGGCACCGTCTCATGGGCTGATTGAGCCCTTGTCCTGAGGCCGCGTATAGGAAGATCCCGGGAACAGTCCCCAGCCCGGGGTGAGACCTGATGGACAACAGGGGAAGGAGAGCTGGAGTCCAGTGCCGCTCTTGGCACTGAGGATCTCAGGCAGTAGCTAAACTTGACTGCTTTTCAGGTAGCCTTCTTATTTTTTTTTTATATAAAAGCTAAATTAGGAGAAATTAGTATATTACATATTGATTTCACTGAGGCAGAGAGGGTTGAACAACGATTCCTACGATTCAAACTGGACTTCTGAGAGCCTGACTGACAGGAGGAGTAGGAGAGACACGGTAAAGTGGAAATATTGTGAGGGGAAAATTAGAAGCTATTGACCACTACCTCCTGTATGAAGAACAGTTGAGAAACCACTTTTCCACACCGCTAGTTCTCGGTTTCTTCACTTTGAACAGAAACGGTCTAAAAAGCAGAACACTAGAACTCTTCCTCAGTGAAGTCTGCCAGCAAGTACCCCAGCTCTTGTGCACGATAGGGGAAGATCCAGAAAAGACCTGGGAAGATTAAGAATGGAAGCAGAAAGCAACAAAACCAGACTCTGGTTTTCCACTGGAGAAATTGTTTCCCCACCCGGTGTAATGATGCCACAGATAATGTTTACTGTGTGTGGAAGGCCCTTGGGAAACACAGACAGGAGATGTTGGTAACCCTTAACTGGAGCCTTTGTAGAATGGTTTGGGTTGGAAAGGACCTTAAAGCCCATCCAGTGCCACCCCCTGCCCTGGGCAGGGACACCTCCCACCACACCAGGTTGCTCCAAGCCCCATCCAGCCTGGCCTTGAACCCCTCCAGGGATGGGGCAGACACAGCTTCTCTG
>VZRU01014476.1:87909-127692 GCA_013398155.1 Pedionomus torquatus
AGTAATTGAGGCAAATCACTGTACAGAGAGGCAGGACACGCTTTTCCTAAAGAGCTGGAGCAAAAGTGCTGGTAACTTTGTGCAGATGTTGTGTGTTTTTTATAACTGCTGCTTCTGCCTTGTGTTGTGCAAAGACGTGCTTTCACTCGGTAACAGATCCTTGGTACTGGGTTTATGGTGGGGCTCAGCCATGCCAGTATGCCATGATAAAGTTTCGTAACTAGGTGAGTTCTTGAGAAAGCAGTTAGCGGAGGCCCTGGAGGAAGCCTGCATTTTATTAAAAGTTGTGTTTTGTTTTGTTTTTTTTTTTTTTTTTCAAACTGGCCAGGTCATATGTTGAAAGTGATACCTCACGATAGCTTCCTGTGACTTCCTGCTCCTTTCCTCCGAGCTGTGCCTACTCCTGTCCCGTTCCCAGATGCTCTGCTCCGTCTGCAGCAGAGGGCTGAACATCTGCTCCATGTGGATCTGGGAAAGAGACGAGGTGGTGAAGCTCAGTGTCGGAGCGCAGCAGCAGGCCATGGGAAATTGAAAGATCAGAGATAAGCAAGGAAAAAATGTTCACCAACTTTATAACTTCATCTCACATTCCCTTCACAGACGGGAGATGTATGAGGGTATGCTTTTCTTACCCTCAGAACTGGAGGTGATCTTTGGAAGGATAAACACTTCCAGATTCACAGTGTGAGAGTCCTCCTGAGACATAAGCTACTTTGTCCTCCTCTGAAGGAGGTGACACAGTCCCTCCTGAAGGTAGAATCATAGAATGTTTAGAGTTGGAAGGGACCTCAAAGATTCATTGAGTTCCAACCCCCTGCCCTGGGCAGGGACACCTCCCACTAGGCCAGGCTGCCCAAAGCCCCATCCAGCCTGGCCTTAGACACCTCCAGGGATGGGGCATCCACAGCTTCCCTGGGCAGCCCTGGGGTGTTAGGATGCTAAGCCATGCTTTAAAGGATTGATGGTGCAAGGGTGATGTCCTGCCTGAGACTGTCCACGCTGTGGGTTGTTGATACAGAACATTATAACGCGTAACTTTCAGAGAAATTGTATGCTTCAGTGCTGAGGATATGTATGTTTGTGGAATATGTAACGTGGAGAGAAGTTTTGTTTTCTTTCTGTTGAATTCAGTGTTGGTAATTCTGTCCTTGAAGATGAGTGTGATTGTATACGCAGAGCGGTCTCTAGGAGAAGCCAGAAGCTTGGCCAGGTGACAAAAAAAGAACTGGTGTTAGAACTAAGATTAGATCCTTTTGTGACCAATAGAAATCCTCTTTGCAAAACTGCTGTTGCCTCCTCATTCTCTTCCCCTCTCACCTGTGACACCTTCGTAGAGTTGCTGTGTATCTGAGCACTGTGAAGTCTGCACTGTGTTTACAGCAGCTTTTGTCTCTTCCAGTTTTTCCTGTAAGAGGTCAGTTATCGTAGTTGAACATCTCTTTTCCAAAATTAACTTGGCTTCCAATAAAAGGAAATATCTTTGTAATTGTTTTGTTTACTCTGGAGTAGTTGATGTGCTGTATAAGTAACAAGCATTCGGCATGCTTTAGTTTTTAATTTTATTTTATATGTTAATTATTCATTCCATATGTTTTGATTTTTTAAAAACTACATTGTCTCTGTGAATTTAGTGAAAATTTGTAGCATGATGGAGACATCTCCTCCTTTTCTCCAGGCCAAGCTGAGTGTAGAAAGCACCACAATGAGCTTTCAGTGTTTCAGTCTGAGTGATAAGAGATCATTTAATTCCCGGTTGATTGTCAGAGAAATGGAATTTATGTCATTAAGTGCTTTCAAAAGGTCACAGAATAACATTTGGTGGATCTTTTCTTCTGTCTATTGACTTATTATTCTAGTGTCTTGAATTATTTTCTCTTGCTACATTTAAAGTCCTTCTCCAAATGAAAAAAAAAAAAAAAAAGGTTACCAGTTCTGATTTATGCTCCCTTTGCTTTTTTTTTATGAAGAGTAGAAGCCCAGAGCTCCCCTGAGAGCTGGGTAGCCCTGGAGGGCTAGTACCATCCCAGAGCTGAGAAGCTGGCTGCAAGAGGGAAGCTGGTAATTAGCAATGAAAATGTGGTAGTTTAGAAGTAACTATCAGCCAACGATTTAATCTGAATTTCCAAGTGGGTTCTTCTTTTGTTCAGGCCCAATCTGGGCACTGGGTGCATTTTTCTACTGCTGGGCAGGAGGTTTGCATGGGCTCTAATTAGCAGGATGTCAGCGCTGGCTGGTGCGAAGCTGGCCCGCTTCGAGCTGCTGTGGATGCTCATGAGGTTTGAGCCTCCTCATTGATTCCCTTGGTGATGCTGATGCTTTTTCCAGCTCTGAATGCTCCTGAATTGGGGTTTGAGAGTGCGGTCCCTTTGCCCGGTAGGATTAACTTGGGAGTGCCGGGCTGCTGGCACCTTTGAGGGTGAAACACTTCGTGTTCTCAATAGGACATCTTTGAACTGAGGGCCCCTTACTTCTAAATTCACTTTTCTTGGCAGCCCGTCAGAGCTCAGCTCTGGCAACCTTTGTAAGTGAGATACAACAAGCCTCGCTTATTTTAGCTATTGGTCTGTCACTGTGTTTTTAATTTACTGTAATTTAATAACTGACACAATGCTGGAATAAATAAATGGGCTGCGAACATTCTCATAGACGTTGGAAGTCCAGATCGGGGAAAGATTTAGCTTTTAATTAACACTGTCCGTGAGATTTATTGTTAAAATTGTATCCTTTTAAATAAGTAAATCTGAAGTTGAGTAAGAGATGACTAATTGAAACCTGGTGTGGGATAACAGGCTGCGTTCTCGTGCACGCAGTAGTGGAGCACGGTGCCTTCCCCAGCAGAGCGAGCCGAGGCCTGTCGGAGCTCTGGACTCTGTTTCTTATAAGTTATGGGTCATTCCACTGCTGGGCTATAAGCTGGATGTTGTCGTTATTTATCCTCTCCCTTTGTTTTTCCTGTGTACAATATGTTGCTCTATTTTGAAAAACACATGTTCTTCACGACGTATGCAGTATTTTACATGCCCATAAACTTGATTTTTTTTTTAATGCAGCAAAGAGCTTTAGGAAGGTCCTCGGGTGTCCAGCTAACAAGAACTGTTGAAGGGATTTTGCTTCTTTTAGCGCTTANCTCACGATGTATGCAGTATTTTACATGCCCATAAACTAGATTTTTTTAATGCAGAAAAGAGCTTTAGGAAGGTCCTCAGGTGTCCAGCTAACAAGAACTGTTGAAGGGATTTTGCTTCTTTTAGCGCTTACCGCTATGTAGATTCTCCAAAAAGAGGCCCAGGCAAGGGAAGAAGCTGTAAAGGCATCCCCTTGCTGTACAGGAATCTTAATCATTAGCAAAATTCTAATTCATCAGGGATCCAAAGAAGATGTTCTGATTTTCATCCATTCTATAGGGGTAGATGATAGCTCATTTGCCACTTTTTTCTTTGAGAGTCAGTTTGAAGGATGTGATTTGTGTTCTCATATTCTGGTCTTGCGATTTAAAAAAAAAAAAAATTTTAAAAAACCACGTAGTCATCTTTTAAATCCTGCTAAATATTTCTCACTCTTACAACTGGTTGTGTCGTGAAGCCTGAGCAACAGTAAAAGGCTCACAAAACTACAGAATATTTTATGCTCAATATTTGACGTCCCGTAGGGACTGCTTTTAAGATCTTTGGTCTCCTACTTTTCACAGCAGCAAAAACTGATATGGGGAGCTCTGCAACCAACTCTATTTCAGGCTGAAAATGTCCAGGAAACATCAGGCTGATTTGCTTTTGGTTTATTTTGTTGATTTTACTATTCAGGGCAAGACAGATTAGGCTGGGCAGTAAGCTAACTGTCCCATTCCATCTATTCCAGTACTGGTTTTAATGGGGAGCCAGATTTGGAAGTGGTCACGCTTGTCCCTCTGGTTGGAAAATCTGTTTATCTGTGAGGGTCCCAATAGTTCTGGGGAAGTTTTTTGATCTGTCTTGAAAATTTTAAAAATTTATATTGGGGGAAGGGGACAAAGGTCTTATCAATGTTGATATCAGGTTAAGTTAATTTTCAGAGAATTTGTTTAATAAAGAGAAATGACCTGCGAACTCACTGGTTTTCCTTGACTTAAGGTAATATAATCTTTTGTATGAGGGCTACAGGTGGAAGAGGCTTCTATAAATGTGGAAGGATTTTGGGGAACTTGAACATCTGAGGTTGCTCTGTCATCATTCATGGGGCCTCTTCAGTTCTCTCGTTTGAGGCCATTGTCAAGACTCTGGGTTTGGAGCTCTTAAGCACTGGGTGAATTTTTTGGCCTACGTTATGTTTATTGTGGGGTACTTTGGGTGTAATGGTCCCATAAAGCTTTAAAATCCGTGGGCAGCTCCAAGATCAGTGCCCTTTTTCAAGGAAAAAAATGCATACTCTGGCATGGGTTGTCCTGTTGTGTCCGTGAGTGGCTGAAGCTGTTGCCTCGGGCATCGGAGACCATCAATCAAGGGTCATAGCAGGGGCAGCAACACTGTCATGGTTTTGTACATACACTAGGGTTTGGGGTTTTTTTGTTTGGTTTTTTATTTTTTTTTTGTCAGTTCTACAGCAATCCCCTACCCAAACCCTGTAATTGTCGGATGTTCTGTTACACTATTTCCCCCTGCCAGTTATTATCTCCTAAGATTATCAAAGGTAACTTCACATGGACTAATTGTAATAACTGAAAAGGCCTAAGGGGAAAGAATTCTGTCTCGACGTTGCAAGTAGGGGATTAAGCGTGTATATATCCAGTGTCATTCGCTGAGAGGTGTCTATGTACATACCTGTCAGAAGACCTGTAAAATCGTTTGAAATATTGCAAAGAATAGCTATGTGCTGATACGGAGGCTCAACTTTCTTTTGCTTTTGTTGCATTATCCCATTGAAGCTCATTTTATACACTTTTTTTTTTCCTTCTCCCCTTGCCTGTATAAGCTGGTGTCAGGCTCCTTGAGAAGGCACTTAGGATCTTCAGGGATTATTGTGCTAATTTAGCTTTCATTTCATCAGGTATCAAGGCCTGATATTATCCTGCTATTTGTTACTTCACTGTAAATTACTGACACCGGAGATGGTTGGTGATTACGGTGAGGATGACTGAGGTGCAGGAAGGAAATACTAGTTTTTGAACTCCACTTGCTCTGCTGTCTTAAAAATCCTACAAGTGGTTGTGATCCTCCGGGGCTCAGTCTTTCACTAATGCTGATTAAAATAGTCATTCAGAGCCACAGAGCCCGACAGATCTTCTGCCAGAGTCCTTTAAAGAATACACGGAATATATCTTTTTGGAAATTTAGTGGGCGATTGCTTTCAGTCAGCTGAAGTATTTCCCGTATAAAAGAATACCTGCTGTGCTGGGCTTGTGATGGGAAGTACTGTTGTGTCAGGAATAACAGGCTTGGACTCACGATACCTTCTCACATATATTTTTTTTTTCCTGATGATCAGCATTTTTGTTAAAAGTAATATTAACAGCACTTGATTAGTGTGTGTGCTGTGGTATTCCCAGGTTCTAAGTTGTTTCTTCCGAATTGTAGCGTATTGAGTAATACAGGCATCTGAATCTATTCCACATATCAGTTTTATTTAAATAAGGGGTAAGAAGCAAATTATCTAACTGTTCAAAAAGATTTCTTTGTCTTAATTTTGGCTGTGGTGGAATCACTTTTCAAGCTTTTTCTTGGAACTTTTGGATAAAATAGAGCCGCTTTCAGTGTGAAAATGATGAGGTGTGTAGCAAGCCCACCCCTTGGGTGTGATTTTATTGCCCCAAAAGATGCATCTTTAACCAGTTTAGCGTGCACTCCTTCCTCTTAATGATGGTACTTGCTACTAATAGACATAGAAGGTAAATTGAAAAGTTACTTTGTTTTCTATTTGAAAAAAAAAAAATTAAAAATAAGAAAAATATATCAATGTTGGTGCTTTGTTTCCAGGCACATTTCACCTACAATTTTCACAGAAAGAAATTTCGGTGTCCAGCATCCCAGGATATGTTACCCTACAGAGCTAAGAAACACAGTTCTTCTCATTGACTTCATTGGGATACAACAGACATGTGGGGCTATAAAGATGTGGTATTTTGTTTTGCCACACTGTTCCCTTACACAGGTAAAACTCCTGGGCATTTCTCATCTGTTTAGGTGGTGTTTGAACGTAGGATGGTACCACTGAGATGGTTTTGTGTGGGAAAGGCAAACTAAATGAGAAATGGTGACAGTCTGGAGTTCTGCCGGTGCCCCTTTTCCCAGAGAGGTGAAGTGTCCGCTGCAGAACGTGTGAAATTTGAATACTTTGGATTTTGTCTTTAAGCAGAATATAGTGTTGCTTTTGCTTCCTGCACCAAATGCCATGGGAGACAGGATAGTTTTGATCTGTGCCGTCCATACTGTGATGTGTCGGTGTCTCAGCTTTCAGGGATGAAAGACGACTTGTCATTTAAAGCCCTTGCCATATGAGAAAACAGCGTCTATAGCTGTTTGGGGGAAGGGAGAAAGCAAATGCTTTGCATACAGGAAAATATCTGCTCAGGGGGTATTTGATTTCGCTAAACAAAATATTATCCAACCTCCTTTGCGTGACTTCCATACCATAATGGGGTTAAAATGAACAGCCAAATGCAAATGGTTCCACTTCTTGTTCCACGTACGTGTTCTCATGCCCTCTACCAACCTTAACCATAATATCCTGTCTTTTTTTTTCTGAAGAATTCAAGAAATATATACTAGGAAATTAAAAGGCCTGTCATTTGCCTAGTAATAAATAGTATAGAATTCAGTCAAATCCTAATGAAAAGATACTGTTCATTTCTACTAGAAAGATCTTGTAGGCTGAATGTATGATTTGAAAGAAGTGGCTTCATTTCCAAATTTTAAATCCATTTGTGTGTCAGGAAAGCGTTTATAGTATTTAATGAAAGCTGTTGCTTTTTGAGGCGCTATTTGTTCTTAAAGCCTATATGTAGTAATTGCATGTGCTGTTCAAGGAGTTGAATAAGTTCACACATGGACAATTCCTCCAAAATGTGAGAAGTAGGAATATGAAGATATAAAAAAGGAAATGTTGAATGCTGTGCTTTTAAATTAGTTCTTGGTTGGGAAACAGCTCCTGGTTTTAGTCTCCTTTGTGGCTTCTTTGGGTTTTACTGATTTTCTCATCACTTCATAGGGTTCTGAAATGAGTGATTTTTGTGTATGTAGAAAAAGGATTTCATAATCTTCAGGATTTTTCTGTTTTGCCTGAATCTATCAAACATTTGTTCAGATGAAGCAAAAGGGAAGACAGCTTAAAGTGTCTTTTTCCTGTTGCACAAGATTTGATCCTCGCTTGAGTTCTGCAGAATTTACTAGTTGGAGCCAAACTGGGAAACATTCTGGATATTTTATGTTCATTCGTCTTTGATGTTTGGGATTTGGGACTTCAGTGGTTTATTTTGGATAAAAGCCCAGGTGAAAAATGTGCTGGAAAAGGGGTGCACCTGGCAGGCGAGGTTCTGGCAGCCCTTTTTCTGGCCTGCACCAACAGGTTCTGTCCTGGGCCAGTTTTAATCCGAGGCGTTTCTAGGGTTTCCATCTCCCTTGTCTCCGGATACCGGTATTTCTGAAGATACAGAACACAGGAGGGTCATCCCTGTGGAGCACAAGCACTGAAGGTTTGGAAATACAGTGTTAGTGCCTGCTTTCCAGAGGGAGGTTTATGTTGGTTTTTTGTTTTGTTCTGGGTTTTGTGTTTTTTTTTGTTGTTTTTTTTTTTTCAATGGAGCTCTGTTGATTGTTGAGATTTGGAGGTGAAATGCCGTACACTGAACTTTGGGATTTTTATTGTCTTCGGTAGATGCCAGGAGTATTTGGAAGCATCGTCTGATCCAGAGTGCAGCTGCGTTTTCACTCACATTCTTTTATGAGGAGCAGAGCGCGCTTTGGGGCTGCGCTATTGAGCTACTCTGACGAATCATTTCTGCTGGCAACTCAAAGTCCTGGAGCTTTGTTTGGGTTTTAGTATATTCTTGTGTCAGCAAATAACTGCTTAGATGTTTTCTATTAACATCCCTTTAATTTTGGGATATGCTTTACTTCATAGAAACTTTGAAGTCACAGAAAGGTATTTTGACCAAACCTGTTCTTCCTTACGCTGATGTAAATGCAGAATAAATGCCTACTGTGAGCCATGCTGGTAATAAATTGGCTTTGTTGAAAAGTCCGTAATTTGAAAGTTTCCAGTTCCTTTGGAGTTCAGCAAGACTCCAAATTTCTTGAAAGCACGTTGCAAGGCTTCCCTGCTCATCTGCACGGGGGAATAACAAAGAGTAGATGGAAGGAAGAGTAGCTCCTGGAAATTGTGAGTGGGTAGCGGTAGTCATTGAGTGCTCCATGACATACTTTGCATGCATTGTTTTAAAAGAGCTTTTTAAATGCAATTTTTCCTATACATGCCAAAAGCATGGAGCATTATAGTTTTAAATGAACACCCCTGATTTGGTGTTAGAAGTGAGGGTCAATCCTTACGTGTGCATGATGAGCAGCAGAGGAATATAACGTTCCATGAAGTTATGCAACGGTGCCAGCTCTTCCCTTGCTTTTTTTTTTCTAAGCAGATGCTTATTCTTTAATCTGGGGGATGATTGGTATATTCTCCACGGTGTGACTGAGTTACCAAGAGATGCAATCAGTTTGTTTCCAAGCAGAGACACGTCTGGTCTAATGCAATACACGCACACTTAATGACAATGCACTTTGCAGTGCTTTCCCTTATTTTCCAGTTTTTATTAAAAAACCAAACTTCCATCTGTACCATTTTAGTTGTTCAGGGGAGAATGTACCGGGGAGCGAATTACAGATGTTCACTTCCCCAAACCCTCTAATGGTATTAGCGTATGACGGAGCTGCAGCGCTGTGAGGCATGGCAGCTAAAATGCTTGACCTATTTTTCTTTTAAAAACTTTGTTTATATTAGAAGCTTTATATCTCAAATAAAATTAGTTTTATGGGAATGGGAACTCCACTTGTAATGATTCAGTTTAGAAAAGTAATGTCAACACCTCAAAGGATTTCTGGCCTTTGATTTTCCCAGTGTCCATTGGAAGCCTTTCCTAGAGGCTGGATAATGTCTCGTCCTGACTTCTGTTGCAGCACAAAGAGAAGTGTCTTGACAGCTTCCAAACCAGTAATATCTTACTTATGTTTCAATATATGAATAACAGCACAGGCTTCCTAGAGATTATCTTTTTGTAATGTCTTTGGTTCCGTAACATACTGTAGCCAGATGAATACAAATCCTTCAGCATTTTGAAGAACAGGAATGTGTCTCTTTAAAAAAAAAAAAGCGTGTTATAGCAGGGATGTGCAGTAACATTAATTCACTAAGCCAGAGTTATATTCTTTTAATTAAGAGGGGCAGTTGGCTGAGCACATGATACTTCTTCCTCTTCATGCTGTTTCTTTCCTCTTTTCTAATCTCTCTTCTCCAGTGTGTTTTTTTTTTTCATGGTCCTTGGGAGTCTTGTTTTTTCAAAGTGATCCCCTGCTGACTATTTTGAGGTCTGTCTAAGCAGTTTCTTCGGCTCTAATTCAAAAGAAGATGTTCCCTTTGATTACATAAATAATTCCATCGCTGTCCATGCCATTAGCTGGGAGGAGAAGAGTCCAAAATGCTGCCAGCGCTTCTTGGTACATCTGCTGTGATGAGGTCTTATCTGACCAGCATGTGTTTTTGTGCATCCCTGGTTTGTCACCTGGGCTGGAGACAGAGTGAGTCTCTGCACTGGATAGTGCGCAGAGAGAGCGGTGGAGAAGCCGTTCTGTGCAAACTGATGCTGGAAAGACTCTGCTGCTGTTGGAAAAGGCTGTTCCACATGGCGTTGCTGCAGATGGCTCCGGTCCTTCTCAGCAGGCGAGTCCTATGGCAGGTTCTGGTGCTTTATCAGCTACAGGAAGAAGTGAGAACTCCCGCTAATCTTCTTGCAGAGGCAATTGTGGTGAGGAGAAGTGTCTCAAGCTGTTAGCTCTTCCACAGGGCTGGTTTGGTTTTCCCCTTTCCTATCATCTCCCTTTGCCCTGCTGCTTGGATTTGCCTTTTTTTCTTCTGTTGACAGTGAGCGGTGTCAATTTATTCTCATCTTGAGGAAAACTTTGAAAGTAGTAACTTGCCTTTTAATTTAATATGTGCCGGTTCCTAGATTACTGTGGTGGCAGAATGTGAAGTGTTCAGGCTGGGGACATCTGTGTTTGTTCAAGAAACAACAGGAGATGCAGTAGATGGAAAAGAGATGAAGTTTGTTGAGGCACAAGAAACTGGCAAGATACCTTGAAGAAAGTGTTAAATGACAATCTCTGCTTAAGGCCCCCATCCAGCAAAGCACTTAAACATATATTGTAACTGTAAACAGTCCAGACGGCCAGTTGATTTAAATGGGACTAGTTTTGTGTTTAGATACTCGCTTGAGTGCCTTTCTGGATCAGGGCCTAAGTGAGTGAGAGTTTTGAGTTGTTTTTCACTTACAAGAGGGAGACTTGAAAGTGGGACCTGACCAGTGGTTAGTGATGTCCTGGGGCATCGGAGGTCTCGGGGAGACTTTTTAAGGCTATATCCCGGCTGCTGCTTTTCCTGCCACTTGCAAATACACTGCCTTTTTTCTGCTTGTGAGTCAAATGACTGATGTGGAACGTAAATCTAAAAGATGCAAACTACGTGCCAGGGTAGTGGAGTAAGGGGTCGCTTTTTTCAATGCCTTCAACCCAACTTGTGTGGTGGGAGAGAAAGAAGGGAAGGAGCAATAAGAGTAGTGAAGTGGAGAGGTCTTTCTTGTTTGCTGATGTAAGTACATGTAAAATTCTTAGTTTTATATAAGTACACATAAAACTATATGTGAGGTTTAAAAATATATAGGTCCTGTGTAGATAATCACTCTCTTTGCAATCTTCAGTCTGTCCTGGAAGTGTTTCTTAGGGAAATGGGAATTATTTTTTTGATTTTCATTACTGGGAAGAACTTACGTAGTGGGCTTGATCCCATAAACTCGTTCTCCTGCAAGTTGTCTTTATTCCAGAGGACCCACTGCTGTCTTGAGAAGAGATTACCCTGCAGAGATTGCTGTCCTGCTTCAGGTTGGCCATTGACTTACTCTGCAGCAATTTGTCTCCGTCCCAATCTGTGTGAAGTGGGATACAAAGTGAGTAAGTGTGTGAGTAAGATAAAAAAGTTACACCCACCTGTGTAATCCAGGCCTTACTGTGCAAAAATACTAGGTAGGGCTACTGGGGGGGGAAGTATTCTATACCTGCAACAGTGAATATAGTGATATTTTCATTAACAGGTGAGGGTGGGTGATGTCGCTTTAAAAAGAAATAACATTAGGAAATAACGCTGCAGTTGCCACTATCTTAGTACTGGCAAAAATGTGAAGGGCGATGTTCTCATCCCTTAGGTGTGGGAATTTTGCTGCTGCTATTCCTGGTTGTTGAAGTATTCTGCTTCTGGCTAACGTGCTGCCTCCCTCCTGTTCCTCTCCTGGCTTCCAAGCCCATGTCACTTCTGAGTCTAAATAGTGTAGTACTTTGGAGGAGCTGGTGGTAGAGAAAGGTTGCAATAGCAGGGTGATGAAGAGGAACAAAGATGAGAATCCAATTTGCTAAAGAATAACACTTTTTAAAATCGTATATTGCATCTGCAGGACCTAGGCAAGATTAATGCCCCTGTTCAGGTTGTGTATAAACGCCTGGTAAGGAACAAGCTCCTTTCTCTGGTACTTTTATAGTCTAAATCTCAGTGGTGGTGATGATGTCAATTGACTCCAGCAGGAACGGGAGTTTTCTTCTCCCTTCAATGTATAATGAAGCGTGGGGGGAGGAGGAGGAGCAGTAGCCCAGAGCAGAGATTTGACCAAAAGCCACACAACGGGTTAAAAATAAGCAGGCACTCTCCCAAGTCTACAGCGGCCACTTTTTAAGTTGCCCAACTCAAGAAATAAATGAAAGAATATAGAAAACTGTGAAATAAGCAGCTCTTCTGTTAGTTTTCAGTCGTTGGCCATGGGGGTGTGTACAGCATAGTCAGTAAAGAACCTTAGAATTGTTCCTCCATAAGCCTTAGGTCAGGAAATACACCTGACAACGCTATAATTTGTAGACCTGTGCAAGACACCTTTTCATAAGGCTTTGTTTCATATTTCTCCTTACAAATTTTCCTTGCGTTTTACAGGCACAAACTGTATCATTGTTTTGGAAAATGCGAGCCTGACCACTGTAAATGGGTTTATATTTCCAACAGGGCAGTTATTTAATTTCCTGTTGGAAGTCTGCGAATGTTGGCACTGTTCTCGGGCTGGCTGGAAGCCAGAGGAGAGCACGCTATCATTAACGTGCTACAGTCCATTCGAGATTGGGATTGGTTTCATCCAAACTTTGAGACTGGGCTCTAGCAAAATATTTATTTATTTATTTATTTACTTTATTAAACCTCATAAAAACAGTCAGGGTGAAAGGGTTTTTTTCTAGAATAGATTATTCTCTAGCATGAGAACGGCTTTTGTTCTTCCTGACTTAGTCTTGTGCTGGAGGAATCCTCATTTTGCTGCAGACTTAAATTCACCTGATACTTTTCCATTAAAGCCCCACAAAATGCAGGCTGAGGTGTGATCCTGCACTTGGCTCTTTCAGTGCAAACTCGTTCCCTGATGAGGTTACCTTCCTTGGGATCCACGGGCACGGTCCCTGGAGGAAGACGGGTGCCAAGGTTGGAACCTCTTGGTAGTCACAATGACGTGACTGGAAGTCCTGAAGTCACCCAGGTGCGTTTCCAAAGGGTTCATCGGCACGCAGAGGGCTGACCTGTCTGGAAAATTCTATCTTTAGAGACAGGTGCTTAGAAATGATTTGGAAGGCAGACTCTTCCAAACAAAAAATATATATTTTTGTTCAGAGCTTGTTTTAAATACACAGATTTAATTTTGCAAAAATGAATCAGACTAGTTTAGTGTAAAAAAACATCATTCGCCTCCTGTGCCTGGCGTAGGCTATCTATAGCTGCATGATGCTTCAGGCAGGTCGGAGTTCTCTAACATAGTTATTAGCTCACATGGACTTTCTGGTGCACCATTTCTGGTGCCCAACTTGCTCCTAGAGTTCTCCATCTTACTGTGGCTTGCAATGGAGATAGACTCTTAACAACATCTACAACTGGAGATAGAGAGAGCCAACTCCCATTTTCTTTTGTGAGTTTTTCACTTGGAAGGGAGCCGTGCTTTGAAAACAAACGGTCAAGCGATGGGGCAGACTCTTCATCACTTGGAAAGCTTTAAATCGGGGCTGACTTTCTGAATGACACACTTAGGTCCAGAGTGGGCTGGGTGCAAGAACTGCTGGATGTAGGTGTGATCAGACTTACCGTTACCGTGGTCTCTCCTAAATCTCGCACAAGGCACTACTTCAGTGTAATCTCCTCGGATTTACCCTGTTCTGAACCGGAGCAGCTGCTTTTTCTCAGTGGTTTGGGTGTGGAAGAGGAGACGCTCGTGGAGTGATGTGCACAATTTAGATATTACAGTTAATATTTGTACTCGCTTTTTCTGGCTTAACTGAAGCTGCAGTAGGTAAAGCTGTGTGATGGAAAGCAGAAGAAGGATAAAAAGCACGTTTGAAACACCTCTCATGCTTCAGTATTGTTTCTTGGCTGCTGATAATACGTACCTTAGGCCATTGATTGGTATTGGATCACAATAATTTGTGTGTATCAAAAGATCAGATTGTTTTCATTGGGTCCTGAGAAACGTGCAGAGCAGTTAACAAAAATGTGCATGAAACCCAAAGCATATAAAAAAAATGTCTGATCTCATGTACTGTAATAACGTACTTCTGACACTGTCATTTTTTTTGTGATAACTTATTTAATAGGATCTGTAGATTTATTTTTTTTTTTTTTTTTGATGAATGCACTTTACACCCCGAAAGGCAAACTAGAGAGTGTTCTTTCCATATGCTCATGGAGGTTACAGCAGTAATAAGTGTATAGGGACAGGAGACCCTCCGGTCCTTTACAGTTTCTTCTGGGTGTTAAATTTCATGCAGAAAATATGGTTCTTATTGCAGTTTGGCAGGCTTTAAAAAATAGCAAATCTTTTCAGTGTTCCTCTAAAAGAAATGTAGTGCACTCAGTTTTTATTTGCTGTCTCTTAGTGATAACATCCAGAAGTTATCAAATTTTTTTTAAATAGTAGGTTTAATCAAGAGATCTCAGAACTGTTTATAAACAATTTTTTATTGTTCACTGTGTTTTGCTTTGAGTTACTTATGTATTTTCTCCTTTTAGATATGTGTAGAGGGGCACAGGTAAAATAACTCACTTGAGATCCCAAAAGAGAAGCCATAGCAGGTCTGGGAATAAAAACCAGGGATCTTTTCTTCCACATGCCTCTGTTTTACCAAAATGTTAAGATTAGAGCCCAATTTTATTGTTTGTGGTTTGTTTTTTTTTCCACAGTAGTCTGTCTTTAATGCAAATTTGGACTAAAAACCAAACCTCAGTTTAGACATCTAAGAAATCAGGTGTGTATAGTGAAGGGAGCGTAAAAACCCACCTATCAGCCACACAACCAACAGTCCTATGTGCTAATGTATCCTGCTACAAAAATGAATTCCAAACATCATGTAAGTAGCATGAAATACTTCTTAAAGTGTAAAAACTGAGATGCTACGTAAAAAAAAACCAAACCAAACCAACAGCTTCACCTGATTTGACATACACCTACATGGTAAATAACTTGATGCTGAATGTATTTTTCCAAGGAGCACTTCCATTTATCATGTAATATTCAAGTTTAAGCTGAATGCGTAGCTGTCAAATATAAAATGACAAAATGCTTTTTAATTTGCTGTCTTGGCTTTGAAAACTTTTTTGATTAAGTCTTGAATGATGGAGTTCAAAATCCTTAGCAAAGAGGGATGATATAAAAAAATCCCAGGATTTGGTAGACTAAAGGCTAAAGTTTGTAAGTAAGATCCTGTGGAAAGCAAATGTAAAGAGGAATCAGTATTTAAGGAGAACTGTGGCTCCCGACAGATTATACTTCTGATGTGAGGACATCCTCTTAGTGTACAGGATTTATAGGTGAGAAAAAAAGAGAGATGGGGACCTCAAACACAAGGCAGAGGCATCTAAAAGCTCTGAATGTGCTGACAGAGAGGGGTACAAGAGCGTAGGATAAACACAGCAACTAAATGGGAAAACCGAAGCACTAAGAAAAGCAGAAAAAGGGAAAGCCAAAAGAAACGCTGACTTGGGATTCAGCGCACGGGAGAAATTCTGGATAGGTGAAACCAAAGGCTGAAATCTTTCATTTCTCTTTATGCTGCTTTCTACCCTGCCCTGAAAAAAACCCAGCAGACACAACGGATGCAAAGCCGTAAGGACTGTACCCTCAGTCTAGAATAAGAAAGAGCAGTTGGGGAATACTTGGATAAATTAGATGTTTTGAGATTTCTCCTGTCAGCTCTTTAATCTCTGAGGAAATCGTTCGGTCTCGGTCAGTCTCAGGAGGGAGGGAGCCTGCGTACTGATGGGGGTAGGCTGAGAAAATTGGGAAGGGGAGGGGGGAAAAAAAGGACAAACATAAAGCTTGTTAAAAGGAGAAGTGCTAAGGAATTCTACATCAATCTGCATAACAACAAATAAATTATTTGTGGGCAGCTGGAAGATAACAAGGAGATAAATAGCAAGCTAAAATGGTTTTGTCAAGAGCAACTCCTGTCACCGTAATCTCCTTCCCTCTTACAGCAGTTTGTTGAGTCTTGCGGAGAACACGAGATGATGTATCTTGAGCTCATGTAAACTTTGGATGTCGTATCTCCTGCCATTCCCACAAGTCATCTGCAGACACGGAGTCCTAGTGAAACTAGGATAAGCGTAAAGGCAGAACTGGAGTAATCGCACACCAAAGAGAGCTCTCAGGGCTGGCAGGGGAAATGCAGAGGCTCGAAATAACTGGAAAGCCTCGGGCCTGGTGGATTGGTACTGCTGGGAGAAACCTGGGAGATGGAATAGCAATGGAATAGGACACACGGGTGGGAGAGACTGCAGGGTTTCAAAATGACCTCGCTAAACTGCAGAAATAGAAGAAATACGATGAAATGGAACGAGTGCAGTATATTAGCCTTCTAAAGGAGTAATCACCTGTATAAATTGCCGAAGAGGAATGTGGTCGGGTTGCAGCTCTTCTGAGATGGTTTGGGAGTTTCTCGCGGCACAGAGATTGAGCAGAGTCAACAGTGGCCTTCTGTGAGGAGAAGGCAAACGTTGTGTTTGGCTGCGTCAACAGCAGTAGAACCAGCGGGGGACAAGAAGTCGTCTGTCCCCTCTGCTCAGCGCAGGTGAGACCTCAACGGAGAGGAACACTGTGCCTGGTTTTTGGGAAGCGTATCTTGGGAAGGGTGTGGATCAGCTGGAGAACATCCAGCAAGAACAACAAGAATCATCACAGAGCTAAGAAAATACGACCGATGAGGATGAATGTACTGAAGCTGCATCACCAAAAAGGAGAGAAGGAAAAAATGAAGCAGGTTATTATGAGTTGTTAGTACATAAGCTGTTACAGGGAGGAAGAGAACAGCTTATTCCCAGTGGCAGTGATTGCTAGGACGAAAGATATTTTCCTTAATTTACAGCAGAACAGATTTAATTTAGATACGAGGAAAAAAAAAACTTCCCAGGGTAAGGAGAATAAAGCTCTTCACAGTCTTGGGAGGTTTGACTTTTACCAGGAGAATAGGTTACATCTGTTAGGGACTGGGTTTGGGGAGGGAAATGGCAAGAGGACTCTGCTGCATCCATTTTGCCCTGGTTAACTTGGTGACTCCTTGAGAAGGTAACTCTCGTAGACTCCAGTTAGTCTTTGTCAATATTTCCCTCACCTATTTCTTCAGGCCTTTACAAATATACACGTTAATTAAAGCGATAATAGCGCCGCATCTAAATTGTTTCTCACCTAAGACCTGATGGAGTATATATGTATTTTTTTTTAATATGAAAGCTCGCAGACAAACATTATCCAGACCTGAACTGTGGTACACGATCCTGAAATCCTCTTCTGCCCTTGCTGGTGGGATGACTTATAAAAGGAAGGGTGTTTCTGCATGGCACACCTCTGGTGCGCTGGGGGAGGACAGCAGTGCTGTGGGTGGTATTCACCTGTGGCCTTTCTCCAGAAACCTATTAGTCTTTCCCCGTAACAAAGTACATTTTTAGTTCTGTCCAAGGAGATGACAAATATGTCTACTTTATTAATCACATGAGTCACTGGAGAACAGCAAAACATCAAACATTTTGAAAGGATTGAGTATGTCAGAATCTCTAATGTTTTTTCTGTATCTGTGTAATAGTCTTTGATTCACTTCTGACTTCCCAAGTAGTTCAAGTCTGCCAAGAAGCCTAATCACTCAACACCAGCCCACAACACTGAATAGACTTAGGTTCACTGTCATTTTGAGTTAATACATCAGTGATGAGTCTAGTCCAAGAGCAGGGGAAAAAAAAAATATATAAAAAAAAATCAGTTTTCCAAAGTTGTGTGAGCCATTAAGAGGGGTAGCTCTGCTGGGACTAGTTTACATATAAGTTAAATACCAGATATGAGGGGTTGTCTGTACTGAAAAATAAGTAGTCTGTCGTTATACAGAAAACAGAGGCCCGTTTCTCTGTGTGCATGTGTCTAACTCACAATTTAGGCCCCAAAGGATGTGTCTGTTGAAAAGAGAAGGCAGAGATTGCCAAGAAAAAAAGACATGCCCTGCTCAAATAACAAGTATTACTTTCCCCTTTCTCCTCCCTCCTTCCCCCCCAAAATACATAAATACACATTTCCCCCCTCCCCCCTTTTTAATACTTAATTTTTTATTCAAATGGTCTGAGCTGTAATCTCATGAGTCTGAGTGCTGTGTTTAGTTTTTCTTCCTTCCATTGGAAACTCCAGCGTGGTTTTTTGCCTTCCATCTAACTTCACCCTCTTTGTGCAGTCTCCTGCTGCTCGCCCTTCTGTAAGGATCAAACTCGGCTTTTTAATATTTATTAATTAGACTGGAGGTAAGAAGTTTTGTGTCATGTGTAAGGGTGTCAGTCAGTTGGGCTGGAATGATGCTGTTTTCCAGGATGCAGAACGTCTGAATTTTATAGAATCCTCATAACACTGCTCAAAGGGACTTGGGGTGACCCTGTCCAGCCCCCTGCTCGGGGTGGGACTGGTTTCCCCTCTGTTATATCGTGCACGTGTGCTCTGCTTCTCTCGGCGGGTTTTGCTGTGTTTCTTACGGTCGTTCCTCAAGGCCTTGTTAAGCTGCACATGATGAAAAGATATTTTGTGTAGGCCACTGCTCCTGGGACACTCAAGCGTGTGTGTACGTATATAGATGCTACGCTGCGGAGCATTGCAGAGGTGTTTGAATTTTTCTCCTAATTCTCAATGTTTTTCTTTTTTCCACACGTGGAAGGAACCAGCCCGTCTGCAGCGTGTATAGTTGTGTCAGGGGGCACTGCAAAAAACCTGTAATTTTTTCTTCCCCCTTTATAATCGGTCTCTAATGTACCCAGTTTTTCAAATGCTGCTCAAATATCGTTCATTCTCACCGCATCCCATGAATGCGATGTAAACCGCTCCTAATGCAGGAACAGGGTTTGACCAGCTGCGGTTTATTTGAGTATTTTTCTGTAGCCTTTTCTAGCGTCTTCTGGATGGTGTTGTCGTGAAGGAAAAGGGACTTAGTCAACAATAAATCAATACTTGTTCATAAAAAAAACTGGTCCCAAACCTGATTTGTGATATTTGGCTGAAAGGAACCTGAAACTGGGTGTACACGAGATCAGCGAGGTTAGCGGGCTTTCTCTGCAGCTGTCCTGGGAACACACCTACAATATTATACACAGCTGTGGGAAAGTTAATACTAGAAAAGTTTTCAACAAATTGGGGTGAAACCTTAGAGGGAAACCATCAAAATCGATTCTGTGGTTTGTTTTTATTTAGGGAAAATGAAAACGCGCTGAAGTTAAGAGGGAGGATCTTTTGTGCTCACGTACTTGATTTGTGTTGTAAGCGGGGGAAAAAGGAATTATTTACAGCAATGCGAAGACACGACGATAAATAAGAAAGGAATTGCAGACAAAGAAGCCTCAGCTAAATTTCAGGAGCGGTTTCCTAAGAGTAAAATCTGTTGGACTGAATAATCTTGCAAGGAAGGTTATTGAAGCTGCGTTGCTTGAGATGTTTAAGTTGGACTGGGCAGAGCTATGGGGGGAGTAGATTTCTGGCAGCAGTTCCTCCTTGGCAGTGGATGGGGATGTGCAGGTTGGTCCAGCGCCTTGGGGAGTCAATGGGAGCCTTTCAGCTCGCTCTGGATCAGATCTCGATGGACTGAAGATGTTGCTTCTGTTTCTGTGATCTCAGTCGTGTTTAAATGCCTGTGCAGACTTTTCAGGTTTCCTAGATGGGAGGAGGGGGATGCGTAGTGGGACCACGTTTGCCATCATTCTTTAATTATTTCAGACTGCTGCCTGTAAACGCAGCCTTAGAGAGTACTTTTTAATAGGAAATTAAAAGCAATTCCCCTTTTCAGACGGGAATGGATCTTTTTTCCCCTCCTAGATTTTGCTAAACATACTTTTAACCATCATCTGTTTCATTAATATCAAAGTTGCAAGATTTTTCTGGGCTTTTTTGGTGTTTCTCTGCTTAATGCAAAGTCCCTGTAACATGAACCTTGGTGGTGGTCTTGAAAGAACCCCAAATATAGTTGATATATGTGTAATGTATAGTTGATAATGTGTAATGTAAATACAATTAGTAGCATATGCTTGCTAGCTTGTTTGTTTGTTTGTTTTACTAAGGGGAAAAGGTCTGCAGAAAAAATAACACATACCAAATTCAGGTTACAGGAAGGAACAGCGGTATATCCTTAGGTTTGTCACCTCGGATGGTGTAGCTTCTCTTAGTCTTTACATTCCAGAGCAATAAAGAGCAGTATTTTTAGTCTCACAAATTTAAATAACACAGTAGGATCCCCTGATATTGCTAAGTCTCTGTGGGAAAGAACTCCAGCGTATTGTGTTTTTCTTCCCTCGTTTCCCTGCCATATGTAATTAATAGAATAATAGCTGGTGGTGTGCCTGGGCCTGGATGCGGGTACCACACGGGAGGAAAAGTTGCTGAGCCTTTGGCTGTCGCGGTTCTCTTATCTCAGCAAATCAGTGGCTTAAACAATGGAGCAAGTTCTTCACAGATATGTGGATCCCTTTTGCTGGCACGTGGCAGCCCGCCTGCTGCTGAGCTTCTTGGCATGAAAATCTGCTTCTTAGGTATTTAAAGCTTTCCCCTTTGAACGTAGCTTTTGTTGAAGTTTATATAAATCCTGGGTATTAGAGAACTCTTTTTCATTAAGAAAAATTACTTAATTCTATAAAACCATATTTGTATTCCTAGAATTGTTGGGGAAAAATAGCAACTGATCTCTTTAATTTATTTTTTTCGGTTGGGTTTTGTTGGGTTCTTTGTCGTCCTCTGAGCTTTGGCACCGCTGTCGCTTTCCCACTTATTTCTGCGGTAAGTGGGAAGGCACTCTTTCAGTCACAGCACAGCGTGCTGCAGCTGCGGGGAAACGGAGACGGCCTCAACTCTTCTGCTGCCTTGCCCAAAATCCACGGGGCAGATTTGTGGCCACCATTTTGGATCCTCTCCTGAATGCGAATTCTTTCCCGCAGCCATTTAAGCTTTTCTAAATGTGGGTTTTGTTTTTTTTTTTTTCCATTGGAAAGACACATTTGGGCATTAAACATGTGCTCAGAGTGTCTTGAGTATAAAGCAGAGGAAGAAAGTATTTTAAATGGACACAGGAGACTCGTTTCTTCTCTCCCTGGGGGGAGCATCCTCCTTGGGGGGTTCATTGTGCGCCTTCCCCCGGCTGGGACTTGGGCTCTTTGCTTCAGGGGAAGAAATAAAACTCTACACTGGACCATGCAGCGGTGCGGGGCCAAAAATTTTACTTGAGGGAGCAAAGTGAGGGGTTGTTGAGCGTTTCAGCCTAGAAAGGAAGCGTTGTTTGTGCGTTGGTTCTCTTTCTGTGCAGGTATTTGTTTGCTGATGGTGCACGGAGGGATAAAAAGTGTTAGTGATCATTCCTTTTATTAAATACTGCTGCTGAATGGAACCTGTGATGCCCTTCAGAGCACTGTGAAGTGTTTTCCATATTGATTTTGGGCCAAGGCGTAGTTTGTTTGGGTTTTTCTCTGCCCTCTGGTACTTACACAATTCTTATCATTGCAGATACTCCAAAGCCTTACGATCTTTGACATCGTTTTCCTCATTAGGTTCCTTCTGAGGCAGGCAAAAACTGCTGTTCCCGGTGTACAGTTGGGAAACGGGGACACAGGCAAGCTAAATATCTTTGTCCAGGGTGACACCAGACAAAGAGATAACTATCCAAGGTTTCAAACCTTGAGTTCTCCTTTCTCAGATGGGTACTGTCACCTCCAGGCCACTCTCACGGAGCCTGGAGAGGTGGCAGAACTGGTGGGGCACATCTGTTTGTACTGGCATAATGGAAGCTGCTGGTCACACTGGATCCATGCTACATACTGAATCTTGGTTTGGTGCTCAGAGTGTCAAAACCCCAAAGACCATGCAGACTTCCACTATCCCCACCGCTCTCATTCTCCAGCCAGTTCTGTACCTCCAACCCTTTATTCTTGCCTTGTAACGTGATTTTGGCCCTTGCAGAGTTTCACTGTCAAAACGCTTGAAGCCATGAGATATTTCTGGCACTGTAGAAAAACGTAAGGGGACACAAAACCCCAAAAGTCCAGAGGATGTGTGCTTCTCCTGCTCCAGCCATGGGAACCTTTGGATGCCTAGTCCCATCAGCTGGTGTGTCTCCTAGCTTGTTACTCCTGCCTGGTGTGCTCTGGAGGATGATCAAGGCATCTTCTTCTATGTTCCTTTAAGGTTCCTCCTAGTGGTTTCTTCCCTGTTTCTTTTTCCAAGTGGTTTAGTCTGCAAAGAACCTCAGTGTGTCCGTGGTGGTCGATGCAGGTGAGGAGGAAGAAGTGCTTTTGCCTCCTGCCATTCCTTTTCCAGGTGACACTGCCTCTTCCCACTTTCATCTTACTTCAAACTGTGCAAGGGCCAAGGAGCTCGACTCCACTCCCTTTCACTGTGGGGCTCAAACTGAACCCCAGTTCAGATTTCTCTAATTAGATAAGAAATCTTCAGTTACATGTTTAGTAGACAAATTGTTTGCATTTACTTCTTACAACCTGATAATTTTTTTTTTTGATAGATCTTACTGTAATTGGAAATCTTGAATTGGCAGCAACTTATTTCTTTAAGAAACATGTCAGTGAAGAAGGAAAGTCCTCAGGTGAGGAAACTGGTTATCTTGCCTGCTCTAGTTGAAGCTGCATCGCATTCAGATGTGACTCTGTGGCCACGTCGCAGGTGGGACACACAACCCCATGCCAGCAGTCACAGGGGAGTAACCTTGAAAAAATCCAAACCAAGCCAGCAGAACTTTGGGCAGGTACTTGACACTGTTGCTGAAACGCCAGGAGGTGCTTCATTCAACTTTTTTTTTTTTTTTTTTTCAACCTAACTCTGATAAAAACCTACAACCCATCACTAAGCACTGTGTCAACCCATCTTTTGAATACCTCCAGGGATGGTGCCTCCACCACTTCCCTGAGCAGCCCATTCCAAGGCTTAATAACCCCATCAGTGTAAAAAATTTTCCTGATCTCCAATCTGAACCTCCCCTGGTGCAACTTGAGGCTATTTCCTCTTGTCCCATTGCCTTTTCCTTGGGAGAAGAGACCAACCCCTACAGCTACACCATCATTTCAGGGAGTTGTAGAGATCTAGAAGGTCTCATCCTTCTTTTCTGCAGGCTGAACACCCCCAGCTCCTTCAGCTGCTCCTTGTAAGGCTTATTCTCCAGACCCCTCACCAGCTTTGTTGCCCTTCTCTGGACCCGCTCCAGCACCTCATTGTATTTTTTGTGGGAAGGGGCCCAAAACTGGACATGGTACTCCATAGGTTGTGCTTCCAACATACTCCATAGGGTGTGCTTCCAACAATTTTTGTATGTATATTGGGTTAACTATTCTTGTTCTGAGCGCTTGGGTGTTTTACATGCCCTGTTCTGCAATGAAAAGGCAATGAATTATTTCCAACTTGTTATAAGCTGCTCTTATTCTGTCAACACAGAGTAGAAATCCCGGTCGTCTTTCTCTGCGACACAAATTTTCACGCTTTCTGCAGTTAATGTAATTGCAAGCGCTGCCAGATAATGGCCCGCTTTCTGGGTGAGGGACTGGGAATATGCATATTAAGCCATATTTTAAAAGAATTGCTCTGCGCACGTTACAGGATTTGGAACTTAATTTTGGAAGGCGGCAGGGCTTCTTGGCAGGGCTTCCTGGCAGCCAGCAGCCTGCGTTTTCTCTCGGCGGCAGCTCTGTCGGAGCAGCACGAAGGGGGTTAACGCTGATAACCCTGGAAAAGTCTCCTGGCTGCTGGCGGGGAACTGACCCCTCGCCTGGCTGGAACAGCGGGGAACTAATAGAAGTTTTCTGCTCTATTCAGAGCCGGGGTAGTCAAGCATCTGAACTTCCCACCAAACTCTGTTCTCTATTGTACTTTTGATGCCAGCTTTCTGTAGCGCTCGGCACTAAAAAAGACAAACATTTGCAACTCCATCCTTCTCCTAATTCTGACTGTATGGCATTTAGCCTTCAAAAAAAAAAAATTAAAAAGAAAAAAAATACTGTAACAATGCTGGGCTTATTGAAACAGACTGTTTGGGGTTGCTATTTACAACTAAGAACATTCAATATGTTTCGGGATAGCGTATGTAAATAAATAGAGCGCACTTACGCTTGTCTGCTGAGATAATGCTACTGAGTTAATCTTATCTCGAGTTTTCTTTAGAAGTTTTGATTAGGGTGAATGGTCATTTTTATCTCCCTTTAAAGCACCTATGGTATTGTGGTGCTCTCTGTAAACAGTGATGCGAGAGGACCTCATTCCTGCTGCCAGCTTCTCGCTGTAGTCTGAGCACCACTTTTCACTTACTTCGGATATTTTACATGAACATCCCAATAAATGAGACCAAACTTTCATGTTTACGAAGCCCCAAGCTCATTTTCCTTTGAGATGTTTCATTTCTTTCTTTCTCAGTATACACTTCCCTTTTGAACTTTTAAAGACGAAAATATACAAGGAAATTTGCTATAAATTTTAAATACATGTAGAGATGAGGATGAATCGTCTCTGTGTTGGAAATACACTGTTGGGGGGGTTGGTAAATTTAAATAATGCAAAGATTTTGTACGTCTGTGCCTGGGTATGGCACAGTGTGCGGAACATGAAGGCGCGGGAGCATTTTGCCTCCATGAGCAGGGCAGGAAGACAGACACTCTGTAAAAATGTATATTGGATCTGGATGTAAGAGTAACTCTTGACCTACCCCAGACAACTGATTGACATCAGGGACGGGGGGTATCTGAGCTCAAATACTTGGCAGAAACAAAACTGCCTTGTCCTGACTTTCTGTGATCCCTCAGTTGGAGTCTTTTGGAAAATCATAAGGATGGAGACCCTGTGTTGAAAGGCTGTCTGGTAAGATGTTGTTGAAAAGAGGCAGGGGGAAAACAGTTTCTGAAGAATTTAGAGCCCTGTTGATCTACTAACCCCATTGAAAAAACTAGCTGAAGCAGAAAGTCCCTAAAGGGTTAAGTGGAGGCAGGTGTTCAGTGGACATGATAAACTATAGCCCTTTCAGCTCTCGAGAAATATCTCATTTCTGCTGTGGGCTGGAGGCAGCAATGACTCTATGCCCCTCTTTATACCTAAAGACTTTCTAAAGGCTGATTAAGTTTCCCTGATACCTGTTGTAAATATTCTCATGTTTGTTTTTTAACAAACAAACAAAAAAAGCTTTCTTCTGAGGGGCTTCCTGATTAGGTGGAGGTGGTTACTTTTTCAATACGAAACCAAGTTAATTTGTTTGATAGCAGCAGATATTCGTGTGCAGCTGGCCCCAAGCAATTCTTGCGTGTCTCCCGCTGTGATGAAGGCAGTTTGGGTCCCATGCTGTGAGCCTCGCAGCATCGTATGAAGTGTGGCCCTACGTCCATGACAAGACTTCATCCCTTCCAGATGAGCAATATCAGCAGACTGGTTTGCAGTGTGCTTGAATATGTGTCAATAGGAGTTGCTATTTTAGGCTGCAGAAAGTTTTATCTTGAAGTAAGCATGAGAAAAGACTGTCTTTTTTTATTCCTATTCCCCCCATACACACCTAGACAAGTCCTGATTCCTCTGCTGTCCTCTTCTAGAGCAACTTGCAGGATCTGGGCTGCCTCATCCGTCTGGGCTGCCTTTGTCCTTTTTCTCCTTATTTTACACACAAGCTGTTTTCCTTTGTCTCCTTTTTCTCTTTCCTTGGTTCCAGGCGTGGTAAGCTGAGGGAATCGAATTGAAGCTTCTGAGGGTTTCTCCCTTGCTCTTCTGTGCTGTTAACACGTGTCTCCTGGTTTTACTGGACATCCTGAGAAGGTTGCCAGATGACGTGTGTAGAAATACCGACGAGGTTAATGGGATATCGGGAGAAATATTAAAAATCCTGGTTTATACTAGGACATCTGGCAGCTCTTATTTCCAGAATCTCTTCTGGTCTGTAGGTGAATCCTAAAAACTCTTAGAACTTCATGAGATGTGCTTGTACACTGTGGGATCTACTCCGTCCTCCACAGCGTTGTCCCTACCTCGTGGCAAGTATTTGGTGCTGTGTATGCAGAGACACAGCTGGTTTTGGACAGAGCTTGTTTGGATTTCATCATTGGCAAATTAACTTATTTCCGTTGTTTTTCTCCCACTTTCCATTTCTCTAGCACTTTTAGGGTTGGTTGCATTTAGTTTTCCTTTCTCATAACAGGCCTGGTAGAAAGTTAATACAACATTTTAAACTTTTAAAAAATGGGAGCTTGTACAATAATCGGAAGGACTGACTCATTTTTAACTTGTTTTTGTGTAATTTATTTAAATCCGAACTATTACCGCACATGTTAGCATGAACAAAAGATTCCAGGAATTTTTCATTCACGACCCTGAATTTTAATTTATCAAAAGCTCCTGACATCTTGAGGCAAGCACGACGCGTTCTTTGTGTTCCAGTCTGACGCTGGCTCCCAGCCACGAGGCTGTGAAGGATCGTTTTCACCCGAGGCCTCTTGTAGTTGGAGGAAATCAATCTTGTGTGATACAAAATGCCTGAGCATTGGAGGCATGTCCATCTTCAGGAACTTCAAACTCATTCCCTTCCCTTTCGGGGACTTGGCTTGAAGGCAAAGGCTGAACTCCCTTCTTGTCCAAGAAAAATGAACAAGCCTTGTAAAGATGCTTTCTCCTCTGGATGACTATTGAGCTGGAAGATTTTTGACTTCTCCCTGGAGTAGGGAAGATGTGGGTGGCCTTCAGCAGAGATGAGGCCGCTGAACAATGTGGCCATTGTTTGGGCTCCTCCAGGAGGTAGCAGAGTGTTGCTTTAACGTGGTGGTTCTGTTTCTGGTGGGCTGGTAATACCGAGGCATTGCTTTTTGTCTTGTAATTATAACAGTATTAGCTAAAGTTTTCTCCCTTGCTAATGCTAATTAATGGGTGACGTCAGTGGGGTACTATTTGGGTTTCTTTCTCTTCATGTGCGAGGGTAGGGATCTCTAAGAAATCAGGGTGGAATCAGAAAACATATTGTTTACCCAGAGAATGAACTTGAAGTAGCAGCTTTTGAATTCTCTCAGCCCGGTGATTAAAAAGGAATAATGACAGCCACAAAAATCAAAGTGCCACCTCGAGTCTGCCAGCCCGTTGCACCAGCGCGACTGAGGCACTGGTTTCTGCAGCTGCTGACACCCAGGTACCCGCTGTGGGAACCTGGAATCAAAGTCATGTCCTAGTGACGAAGTCACGTCCATTTACAACAGGGGCTGGGATAAGGATTCAGCCCGTCTTTGCAGAGTGAACTGTTTCAGGCCTTCTTTAGTTACTCCCTTTTCTCCTTTTTTAATTTTTTTAAATTTATTTTATTATTACAACGTGTTTAATTTGGGAAATGATTTAATGCAGACTTCTGTTTTCTAGTTGTAATTTCTCTCTGCTGTTATCTGGGGGGGAACTGTTGTGTTCTCTGCTCGGGAGATAGGGAGACACCTGACTGAAGGCTTCCATGGTGGAAGCCTTTGGTTTTTTGAGATGATCTGTATTTTGTTCTGCTTCTCCACAGCTGCTTTTTGGGAAAAAAACCTGTAATTCCTTCAAGTTGGTATTAAAATGAGCAAATAAGAGGTCTGTTTTCTCTTTGCTGGCTTACATGGTATTTTACCTTATAAATCTTCTGTTTGAAGCATGTGGAATCTGGACCAATATCCACGGTGACACGTTACGCACACGTTGCACAGCTGTAAGTCTAGGAGAGGTGAAATCTGGATGGCACTGAAGTGCATAAAAAACCTCTCAGGTCTGAGATTTCACACTGCCTCTCCCCAGTTCCACTGGAGGAATTGCTCGATGCCAGGTTTTGGGGGTGTTGGGGTGGGCTTTTTTTTTTCATTTGGGTTTTGTTTCTCGAATAAGGTAAGACGAAGCAGCTGCTGCTGCTGCTGCTGGAGTCGGTCAGAATGAGTCATAAGGGAGGGGGTAGAGATGGAAAATATTTTTAAATAATTGCAATTTGATTAAGAAAAACATACACACAATTTTGAGGCGATTCAGGGTGTGATGAATGTGTGGCCTTGCTTTCTCAGATGTTTGGAGCCTGTACCTTTCTCTAGAGTGTGTACAGCTAAAGATGCTCTGCCAAGTGTTCTGCCCCTGCTTCCCCTTCACGGCAAATGCTGTGCACATGGTGTTATGTTCAGCAGGGAGGAAAGGAAGATTTGCTGGAGGAATTACTTTGGGAAGAACTCCTTGGCTGTGAGGGTGGTGAGACCCTGGCCCAGGTTGCCCAGAGAAGCTGTGGCTGCCCCATCCCTGGAGGGGTTCAAGGCCAGGCTGGATGGGGCTTGGAGCAACCTGGTGTGGTGGGAGGTGTCCCTGCCCAGGGCAGGGGGTGGGAACTGGATGATCTTGAAGGTCCCTTCCAACTCAAGCCATTCTATGATTCTGTGATTATGCTGCAGGAGGGCTAAAATCAAAGCAAAGGGCTTACTGATGAAGGTGGGCTGCTTCCCCCCCTCGGAGGGCAGTGGGGCTGTAGGCATCAGAATTGTACTATTTGTATTACTGGTTACATCTCTTGGTCTGGCAGAGTTATCTGGACTTTGCTTGAGCTCTAGTGCTGGGCTTCCAGACGCTGCTGTGTTACGTTACTGAAGGAAAGCTCAGTGTCTGGCATTGCCATCTGGAGAAGAAAAGCAATGACCACTCAGGCTGTGGCTTTCTGGCAGTGTGGCAGATCTTCATAAACCCCAGTCTCTGAGACTGGGGACAAAAGTAAGAGAACTGAACAATGACTCAGTTGTTATTAAATTTAATTTATTGCATGCAGACATGAGAGGGCAGGCTTAATAAAGTGCTTCCAGTATGTTAAGGAGCTGCTGCAAAAAGGAAGGTAGTAATTATTCTTGCTCACTGAGATTAGGACTGGCTCTGGTCTTAAACAGTAACAAGGGACACACAAACCAAACCATTAGTAAGGTGATGGAGTGACTTCTATGGAGTTGCTGTTATTCGTGGTGTTTAAGTATGTTCAGCCACTTGTGGTACAGCTGATCTTGCTTTGAGCTGTAGGGAGGGAAGAGGCTGTGTCTCCATCACAACGTCAGCTCTGCTCTATGCAGCGCCCTTGAGAAGATCTACAGAGCAGGAGCTGCCATACTTAAAATGGTGGCAATAAAGTTGCAGAAGGTGTAAGTTTGTTAGAGTTCCCGTAGTGAAAAGGTGAGGATCCTCATCTCTTCTCATGATTGTCCTGCTCATTTTTGTTGGACCCGCTGCTGAAGACTGTATCTGCTGGGTAACTGGTGGCTCTTCATTGCTTTGAGTGGAGTCACTCAACTGCAGACTCGCTTCTCTTTGCCTGTTCACTAAATTGGTCTTCTGGATTGTCACAGTGTAGTTTGTGCGACATTCCCCATCTACCATGGCTTTTTTCTCTGCTATTTATTTTCCAGAAGAAAACAATGGATATAGCAGATAAATGAGCAAGAACGCGAACCATCAGCATTGAGTCAAATGAGCAGAGAGCGGTGGTTTTTTCACCGTGCTTGTGTCAGATAAGTTGGGCAAAATGTCACAGCACTTGGGTCTATTCTTCCTGCTGTTGCCAGACGTCCCTGTCACTTGCCCATCTGTAATGCTGGTTTAATAAATAACAATTCCAAGGAGAGAATTCCATGGTGAGACAGCAGTTCTTAAAGCATACTAGTTGAAGCTCGCAGCCTCCGAATGGTAGGTAAGCCCTGGCCACTTCTCCCCGCAGAAGAAGTGGAGCGACGACTTGGCAAGGGCAACAAAAGAAGGTATTGTTAAAAGCAGCACGAGAAACTAGAGGTTCCTGGCTCAAAAGCCGGTGCCCAGACTCCCAGGCACATGACACAATTCACCAACATGCAGCCTGGTTTTAGCAGTTTTAATGTCAAGCATATATCATCATTAGTCTCACTCCAGCAGCCTATGTATTTTCCTTTTCTTTATTTTCTTCCTGAAAGCTGCGAGCGGCTCCAGTAATTCTTGCGAATAAATCTTATTTCATCAAAGTGAGTGCCCGCTCAAAAGCGCTGTTTATCTTTGCAGCTCTGTCTGGGCTTTAATGCTCGTGGGGAGTCAGGGGCGGCCGCGTCGTGCTTCCTGCCCAGATGGACAAACAACAACCACGCGGGCACCGGGATGAGGCACATTCCGATGGGGTATTTTGCGGCGATAAGATCTATTGAGCCTACTTAGGACAGTCCACCTTTGTCACGTTGATTCATAACTTTATTCATTCCCAGGGAGCTCATTGATTTGATAAATTCTGTCAGGAGCGCAGCGCCGTGAAAAGAGCCAGCGAGCACGTGTAATTCAGACGGCTTTCAAGTAAAAGCCAAGCGTGTGTTTGTAGCCTCTCCGAGTACTTTTTCCAATGGGCTTTAACTGTGAAGCTTGAAGTGCCAGAATGGCAGAATTCTTTGCCTGTCTCCGTATATCTGAAGGTGCAAACGGTACCAAATGTCACACGGTGCGGCTTTTTCTGCTGTTGTGCCAATGGGGAAAAGAACCTACTAGTTTCTAAAGGCAGTATCTTAAAGTGCTGCTTCAAATAAGGGATGACATTGTTTTAAACCTTTTTATTTCTCCAAACAGTACTGGGGATGATAGCACAGTTACTTGTACTTTTCCTCATTTTTTTTCATGTAAAAAGTGATAAGAACTATGAAATTTCCAGAGTAACTCAGCCAGGCCTTTCTCTCTCGAAATAAAACAAGCTGAGACTTTTTTCAGATGGACAAATTTTTCTTTGCATTATTCAGATGGAGATTTCAGTTTATCAGAATGTGATTTTTGTTCGTATCTCTTGATCGACTTGTTATTTCAGGTGCTTACATTTAATTATTAACCACTGCGTTAATATGGTTTGCTTGTGGGTTGTTTGTGTAAATAAGCATAACGAAATGCAGATCTGTTATTAATTACAGATAAGCTCTGTGTAACACACACAGCTTTGTATGATCCCGCAGTCACAGGGTCTGAACGTGTTATGTTCAGCTTGATGGGTTTTTTTCATTGCTTATAGATTGTTTTTTTTTTTTATTTATTTTTCATACAAAAAAAGAAAATGGATAAAGTCAGTTAATGCCCAACTTTTATGTTCAGGGTTCAGTGACAATGTCGATGTTTTAAAGGGTACTTCAAAAGTTTGAGGGTTTTTTATGCCAGGAAAGTACCTCTGTATTGTAAAATAAGACGTGACAGGAAGGAATGCTACTTCATTTTCTTATAATTTGCACAGAGGTACAGAAAGCGTTGTTTGGTTTTCTTTTGAGGTCAGGCTGAAGTATGGTGGTGAGATCTTGTTACTGATTGCAGAGAAGCGCTTTTATAAAAATAAAGATACACCTAGATGAATTCATGCTTTTGTGCTCACTTGTAAATTAGTGCTGTAATGGAAATACCAAGGTCACGGTATCCGTTAATTAATGTAATTTAGAAGGCATATAGAGGACAAACTAAAATTCCCTGTTACTTGTGTGGTTGTCTTTTGCCAACAAGAGACATTTAGTCAAGCAGTAGTTATACGCCTACATGATTTTAATACTTTGGGTTTTGTAAAGGTGACTTTTGTTCCTGCACAGTGTTGAAGCAGTCAGTGTTAGGATTAAGAAATGAACTCTGAATAAATACTAGACGCTCACTGAAGAGCAAAGAGTGCGTGTTGCTCTCGGTGGTGGGTTGTGTTGGTTTAAACAGCGAAGTGCTTAAGATCCTTAGAATCGTAGAATGATTAGAGTTGGAAGGGACCTTAAAGGTCATCTGCCATCGTTATATGCCATGGGCCTGGATACCTCCCACCAGACAAGAGAGACGGGAAACTACTGCAGAGACTCCAATGTAGGGCAACAAAGATGATTAAGGGGTTAGAGCATCGCCCTTACGAGGAAAGCCTGAGAGAGCTGAGACTCTTCAGCCTGGAGAAGGGTAAGGGGAGACCTTCATGCTCACAAGGATCTGAGGGGTGGGTTGAAGGAGGATGGAGCTGGACTCTTCTCAGTGCTTCCCAGGGACAGGACAAGGAGCATGGATAAGGAGCATGGAGCAAGGACAAGGACAGGACATGGGTACAAGCTGGTACACAGGAAGTTTCATTCAAATATGAGAAAAAACTTCTTCATGGTGAGGGTGTCAGAGCCCTGGCAGAAGCTGCCCAGGGAGGGTGTGGAATCCCCTTCTCTGGAGACCTTCAAGCCCCTTCTGGATGCAGTCCTGAGTGATGTGCTCTGGGCAATCCTGCTTTAGCAGGGGAGTGGGACTGGATGATCTCNCTCCTTCAGATACTGGAAGGCTGCTCTAATGTGTCCCCGGAGCCTTCTCTTCTCCAGGCTGAACAACTCCAAGCCTCTCCTTATAGGAGAAGTGCTCCAGCCCTCTGATCATCTTCAGGGCCCTCTGCTGGACCCGTTCCAACATCCTTCCCAGCATCTGCTTCTTCCTCTCTATGTGTGTGCCTTCATTGCTATAAGGTGTGACAACTCTGTAGGTTCCTTGGTGCTTGGTGTGATGATGATGAATCACATCAAGTCTAGAAGCTCAAATAAAGGGAAGACGTGTGGATTATATGGGTAAGAGAACCTCCAATTATTTGCAA
This sequence comes from Pedionomus torquatus, assembly GCA_013398155.1. Classification (NCBI taxonomy): domain Eukaryota; kingdom Metazoa; phylum Chordata; class Aves; order Charadriiformes; family Pedionomidae; genus Pedionomus; species Pedionomus torquatus. The sequence goes on from VZRU01014476.1 coordinate 120,279, forward strand.
TTCAGAGATGTAAAGCAAAAATTACCAAGCAGGAAGAAACAGTTTGTCTAGATTAATTAGCCTGGGTCTAGGGTGCTGTTACAATGAAAAATTAAGGCCCCAAGGAACTGTGTGAGTGATCGCTTGAGCTGCTCTCTGATGGACCCAGCAGAAGTGGTGGCATCCAGAAGAAGTTAGCATTAACAGTTTCCATATTAGCAACCCATCTTGCAATTAAAATAGAGGACTTCAGGCTCAGTCCTCCTCGCAGATTTGAAGTTATTACGTGGCATAAGCAGTCTGCTAATTGGGGGATGTAGTTAGTAATATTTAAAATCCTTTTCAGTTCTGCTAGTTTTATTAGCTTTAAAATATGGGGGGGGAGGAGAGGAATCGCAGTTCCTTTGAAGTTCATGGCAAAACTGGTCATTGCCGGCAGCAGAGCTAGAATTAAGCTTCAGGTTTCTCTCTAGAAATGTATTTTTCCCTCTATCTGTAATGTTTTTGACATTCAGGTGCACCTATTGTCTTGCACTTGGGGTGATCACTTTCTACCCTGATCTTACCCTGCTTTCAGGGCCAGGAGTTCCACAGTCATCAACTTCACTTGAGTTTCTTTACAACAGAGGAGGAAAAAAAGAATTGGAGCTGTTGGAGGATTCTTATATTTTTTTTTTTTTAAAATTGTCTTTAAAACAGGTGTTAAGAATCTTATATGATGCCACGAATCCCAGTGCACAGCACAGTCACGGCTGGCAGCGCTGGGTCTTGTAGGACAAGTTTCTTTCTGTAAGGATGGGCATAACATCACCTTTTTCACCATGAGCAGCAAAGCGGTTGTGGAGATGAAGTTACTCAAGGTGGGCTTGGACTCAAGGAATAACTCAGGTGGATTTACTCTGAACGTCCCTGGCACTGAACCTGAGAGGCTGCTTCCCTGGGAGCGTGCTGTTTGTGCAGACAGAGCGATGTCTTGGATAGGGTCGGATTGAAGCCTCTAAATGATTTTTCCTGAGTTTGTGAGAGTCTCCGGGGCACAACACTTTAATAAATATTTGACCTACCCTGGGAGGGTTTATTGTAGCTTAGGCCATCTTAACTCAGGAGACACCAATCCAACAAACTGTTGATACTTTTAATTTAGCCTTTTCTGAATTTCTGTCGGTGGTCTGAGCCTCGCCAGAATGGCTGCCTACCTCCTCCCTTGACAGATTATTTAATTGTGGTCAGTTCTGGATAGTTACGATTTATGATCTGTTGGTTGTGTTCATGAATGCTTTGGGAATGGGGTTCTTTTCTTGGATTGAGATTGTCCAGATGTATCAATATTTTGGTTTGGATGATATAAAATAAATGGGCGAGATTAACTGTCTGCGACGTTCTCTTTTCACGACAAAGTAGAACCATTTTTCACATTGGGAGATGTCTTTAAAACAAATATTGAGGTTTGCAAAATGGTTATAGCAGCCTGTGCACAAGTGGCTTCCCGTTAGCCTTTGCTACATCTTTTTGGCGTCGCTCTTAGACCATGAGAAGTCTGTGGGGAATCCAGTTGTGATGCTCCTGCGATAAAGGCTTCAGATGGAGTAACGATGACCTAAGCGTGAAAGGATCGGGTGAAATCTTTTCAGGCAGCTGGTGCTGCTCTAATAGGAGATGAGCTGGGAAACAGTTTGGAGAATTTCGTGATGAGAATGGAAAAGCTGCAATGTGATTTTAAAAATTTTTTTGTTTATTTCCTTAGCTCTGATGGAGGGAAGCAGGTCGGGATCTCCAAAGGCTGATGCTATCTTGAGCTCCTCACAGCCTGCTCCTTTGTTGCTGCACTTACTTAGGGTAATGCCACCCTCTCATGTGCAAGGGCTTCTGAATAGCGAAGTGCCAAGGTGCTTGCATTACAAAACCGAGGAGCTGAGGCTTGTTAATGGGAATAGAAGAGCCCATTTCCCCTTAGCACCCAGTCTCTGCCATGGAGGTGAGCAGCAACAGCAGAAATGGGTCGTTCAGATCCTCTAACTGTTATGGAAAAAACAGGATGAAAACTCATGTGGGTAGCGTGTGACAATGGACATCCTGCTGATGCACACCAGGGGGTGGGAAAGCCAATTCCCTGCTAAAGAGCTGTGTGTTTGTTTTTTGTGGAACCAGGGTGCTTTACTGATTTTGGTAGGATTCTTGATCACTTAATGGTCCTTGGCCTGTGACTGTCTTCTGAACCCAGCTAGGCTGGACCAAAGCCCCCTCCCAGTAAGCCAGCAGCTTGGCTCTGGTGATGGACGGCCGGTAGAGCACACTGGGGAAACAGTGTTAAGNTCAGGCTCAGTCCTCCTCGCAGATTTGAAGTTATTACGTGGCATAAGCAGTCTGCTAATTGGGGGATGTAGTTAGTAATATTTAAAATCCTTTTCAGTTCTGCTAGTTTTATTAGCTTTAAAATATGGGGGGGGGAGGAGAGGAATCGCAGTTCCTTTGAAGTTCATGGCAAAACTGGTCATTGCCGGCAGCAGAGCTAGAATTAAGCTTCAGGTTTCTCTCTAGAAATGTATTTTTCCCTCTATCTGTAATGTTTTTGACATTCAGGTGCACCTATTGTCTTGCACTTGGGGTGATCACTTTCTACCCTGATCTTACCCTGCTTTCAGGGCCAGGAGTTCCACAGTCATCAACTTCACTTGAGTTTCTTTACAACAGAGGAGGAAAAAAAGAATTGGAGCTGTTGGAGGATTCTTATATTTTTTTTTTTTTAAAATTGTCTTTAAAACAGGTGTTAAGAATCTTATATGATGCCACGAATCCCAATGCACAGCACAGTCACGGCTGGCAGCGCTGGGTCTTGTAGGACAAGTTTCTTTCTGTAAGGATGGGCATAACATCACCTTTTTCACCATGAGCAGCAAAGCGGTTGTGGAGATGAAGTTACTCAAGGTGGGCTTGGACTCAAGGAATAACTCAGGTGGATTTACTCTGAACGTCCCTGGCACTGAACCTGAGAGGCTGCTTCCCTGGGAGCGTGCTGTTTGTGCAGACAGAGCGATGTCTTGGATAGGGTCGGATTGAAGCCTCTAAATGATTTTTCCTGAGTTTGTGAGAGTCTCCGGGGCACAACACTTTAATAAATATTTGACCTACCCTGGGAGGGTTTATTGTAGCTTAGGCCGTCTTAACTCAGGAGACACCAATCCAACAAACTGTTGATACTTTTAATTTAGCCTTTTCTGAATTTCTGTCGGTGGTCTGAGCCTCGCCAGAATGGCTGCCTACCTCCTCCCTTGACAGATTATTTAATTGTGGTCAGTTCTGGATAGTTACGATTTATGATCTGTTGGTTGTGTTCATGAATGCTTTGGGAATGGGGTTCTTTTCTTGGATTGAGATTGTCCAGATGTATCAATATTTTGGTTTGGATGATATAAAATAAATGGGCGAGATTAACTGTCTGCGACGTTCTCTTTTCACGACAAAGTAGAACCATTTTTCACATTGGGAGATGTCTTTAAAACAAATATTGAGGTTTGCAAAATGGTTATAGCAGCCTGTGCACAAGTGGCTTCCCGTTAGCCTTTGCTACATCTTTTTGGCGTCGCTCTTAGACCATGAGAAGTCTGTGGGGAATCCAGTTGTGATGCTCCTGCGATAAAGGCTTCAGATGGAGTAACGATGACCTAAGCGTGAAAGGATCGGGTGAAATCTTTTCAGGCAGCTGGTGCTGCTCTAATAGGAGATGAGCTGGGAAACAGTTTGGAGAATTTCGTGATGAGAATGGAAAAGCTGCAATGTGATTTTAAAAATTTTTTTGTTTATTTCCTTAGCTCTGATGGAGGGAAGCAGGTCGGGATCTCCAAAGGCTGATGCTATCTTGAGCTCCTCACAGCCTGCTCCTTTGTTGCTGCACTTACTTAGGGTAATGCCACCCTCTCATGTGCAAGGGCTTCTGAATAGCGAAGTGCCAAGGTGCTTGCATTACAAAACCGAGGAGCTGAGGCTTGTTAATGGGAATAGAAGAGCCCATTTCCCCTTAGCACCCAGTCTCTGCCATGGAGGTGAGCAGCAACAGCAGAAATGGGTCGTTCAGATCCTCTAACTGTTATGGAAAAAACAGGATGAAAACTCATGTGGGTAGCGTGTGACAATGGACATCCTGCTGATGCACACCAGGGGGTGGGAAAGCCAATTCCCTGCTAAAGAGCTGTGTGTTTGTTTTTTGTGGAACCAGGGTGCTTTACTGATTTTGGTAGGATTCTTGATCACTTAATGGTCCTTGGCCTGTGACTGTCTTCTGAACCCAGCTAGGCTGGACCAAAGCCCCCTCCCAGTAAGCCAGCAGCTTGGCTCTGGTGATGGACGGCCGGTAGAGCACACTGGGGAAACAGTGTTAAGAAAACTGCAGGAATTGGATCCTCCCAGGTTCGGGTTATTAGTTTTGCCATTCACCGTAAGAAAATCTGCTACAACAAAAATGAAGGTAGGATGTAAAGATATAATAAACCTATTGTAAAAGAGTTAGAGTAGAAGAGGGCAGATGGTTTCTTTTGGGGAACGGTAAGAGCAGTTAGCTTTCCTCATATGTTAAATTGGGCATTTAAAAATGATTCCAACTAGGTAGGAAGGATTTTCTGCATAAGGCATTAACTGGGTCGGGCTGGCTTCCAAAGGTGACGTTTGACAGCGTGCCTTGGGTTTGAGGTGGGGGATACTGGAAATGGGGTGATGTAAGTGTGAGTTGGCCAGACTGGGCTGTAGAAAGCCCTGGCCCCTGCTATACTTTACAAATGTACGAGTAAATTGGCTACTTTAAAGAAAGAGGTATTTCCACAAGGTTTGATCTTTGCTATTTCTCAATTATTTTTGTTTTGCTAAGCTAGAGAAAGCTTTGAGTATGTTATACCTGCAGAGCTGTGTTTTTTTTTTTTTTTTTTTTTCATAGAAGGCCAATCTGATAGTAATAAAACAACAAATGCATCAAAAGGAACACTTTATTTTCTTGTGCAAGTGTATAATATTTCATATAACTTTTATGGGCACTTCCAGTGGGATGGAGGTATTTGAAGACCAAACGCATGTTTTGTCTCTAATAATCAACACTGATAAAACAGCCTAAACTCTTAAATTGCAGAGGAAGAACGTAGTTTTCTGTAAGAAATGTGGATATCTCTGAACTCTGAGGCCGATGTAGCCACAGCCAATAAATTTGTTTCTAAAGTGGAATTTCACCTTTTTAAAGAATTTTTAAAGAGAAAATCTGGTTAATCTAATCTGTTGTGGTCTAAGCCTTCTGGTGTTATTACCCAGGCCCTTGGTGTGTTGTCGTTTTTCAGTGGCAATGCCTGCTCCGAATTGGGGGTATTTTATTACTTAATTTTTAAAAAAACCCAGTTGCTTGAGTTAGTAAAGGTGTGGTGGTAGCGAGAAGTTGCGTGTTTCATTTGAAGCTGATTACTTTAACTTTGAAAATATTTGTGTAAGCTTTCATTTGGTTTGCTAACTCATTAGATAGAAGTGACAGTAGTTTAATTAGAAAACACAGTTTGTATTTATGGAAAGTGTTCACATGCTGTCTTTTGTGAAAGCTGAAGAATTCAAGAAGGAACACAATGTTTCCCACAAACCATACATCTCCGCAATTCCACAGGCTCTCAGCAGCTGGACTAAAAAGGTTTTTAATACGAGTTATGTGTTTAATTAGGGAAGGGAGCCTTGGCAGATCTTCTGACTTATAGTTCATTTTAAAGTCTTCCAAAAAACAGGGGAGAAAAAAAGAAGAAAATAAAAAAAAAATAATAAAAAAAAAATCAATCCAATTTGGTTTAATTGTCATATATAAATTAAGAACTCGTTTTTTTCCACTTCACAAAGATATCTTCTCTGGCCCCTCCTGATGGATTGCACAGGGCAATTACTTCCAAATGAGGAACGCCGGGGCTGGAATTCTGCAGCGGGTTCTCATGGGCTCCCAGCAGACCCCGCGCTGCCCCGATCCCCCCATCGCAGCCCTGCGGTTTCCCAGTGCTCCACAAGCATTTGCCTCCATGGATCCTCCCCCAAAACGGTTGCCCAGCCCAGAGAGAAGCTTCTTCCAGAAGCTCAAACCCTCTTGAGAATGGACTGTGGGGAAGGACAACATCTTGCAGGAGATTCCCACCCGGAGCATCCATCCTGGGAGTTGGGCAGGAGGCAGAGCTACGCTCTTATTGTGGGGTTCCCCTTTGCTCTCTCCCCTTTCCAAACTGGTAAATATTTTTTTTGGTAAATAAGTATTTTGGGTAATAACAATTTATTCCCTTCGTACCAGTTCTGAGTGGGAGAAGATCAGTACGATCAGTAGAAAATCAAAGTAAATGGGTTGAAACCACAATAATTTAATGCAAGAGTACAAATTGCCTACCCGTTCCTTCTATTAGGTTTAAACTCTTGGTAACAAACGTAAAACAAATTGCCAAGAGAAGAGTTGCTTCAAGATGACTGAAATGTCTTTAGTGTCTTCAAGAGGAAATACACAGTGAATTTGAGCTCTGGGGTTATTACACGGCGAGCTGGACTTAAAAAATATTTATATTTCTTTATCTCTCTCTTAGCAGTGCTCAGGTTCAGGATATAGGGTTGAACAGAGCTAAGGATGGATGATTCTTTTTCTTTTTCTTTTTTTTTTTTAAATCTAAACTAGGAAAGTTTCAGGGGTTGCAGAGGTTAGTAGCCTGATTCATTAGCTTCCTTTTAAGAACCGCCATGTGTCCCTGGGCTGCTGCAAGGCACGGTGTCTGCCTCGCTGTCTCCTCCTTGCCCTCAAGAAGCCAAAATGTTAAACCGGTGGAGTTTACTAGATCTGACAGAGAAATTCTTCACGTCTGGCCTAGATGTCTAACTAAATTTGGTATGTATCTTGTGGGCTGGGGCAAGTGCTGGAAGCTATTAGAATGCAGAACAAAAAGCTCTATTCAAGGACTATCGCCTTCCTGCCGGGGTAATCCAAGTATCAAAAATTTAAAAATATGGGGTAGGAGACTGTGGCTGCCACAGACGAGAACTTTTAAAGGTGTCTAGAACATCACTCACTTTAAAATGTTGCTTCTATGGTATATGATTAATTTGAAAAATGCAACAAAGCAGCCCAATAGAGCATGTACATATATATCCAATTAAATAAAATTGAACACTTTTAATAAAGTGGAGTTGCAAGCTGGTAAAAATTTTCTCTTGTCACTCAAAGTTAGGACAGGAAAACATTTTTCTTTCCCTTGAAATAGCTGTATTTATTATATCTGACCTGTTTAACATTACTGGTTTTACTTAAGAACAAGAAAGAAACAAATGCTTTTCATCGTTTGATGCCTTTTTTGTAGCATGAAATTGTGTTACCAAGAAAAATAAGGTAGAAATGGTTTCCAAAACACAGCCCAGAATAATCAAACACTCTTCTTTTTTTTTTTTTTTTTTTTTT
>VZRU01014476.1:127717-149015 GCA_013398155.1 Pedionomus torquatus
TTTTTTTTTTTTTTAAATGAAGCTGGTTAATCTTAATTGTTTGAATCTATTCTAAATTATTTACTTTCTGAACAGCAGCTTGTTCTCATTTTTAAGCTTTAACACAGCTATATATGGGGTTAGGTTTCCAGTAGTTTCTTCAGGAAAGGTGAAAATGCGGTGAGAATACTTGTAGTGCTTAGAGAAAACCAGACCCTATAAACTGATTCAGCTTCCAGTTGTGTTCTCTTGTCCATTAGCTGCTTTTAACTGCTTCCTAATGAAAAAGTTCTAGGCAGTGGGAGAGCCACTGAAGTATATTCTGTGCTTAGTTTGCTTTTAGTGTATACTTTTGGCTATATTTTTGAGATATTTATACAGATCTTTTTTTGGGTGTCATGTCCTGTAATGGATTTGCCTGAAGAGCAGACCTGCTCCACGCATGGCTGAGCTCAACATCTTTAGTCATTCCACAGGCAAAAGCGTGGGTTATTTATGTTATTTGTCTTACATTTTATTTGCTTTACTTACTTTATTTTCCTAACGAACTGTGCAGCCGGTACCAGGCAAGCCAAGGAAAAAAAATCAGCAGCATTGAGGCCCCAGCGGGCAGATGCTGGGGGTGTTGGAGTAAAACGGGAGTATTTCTGTTGGAATTGCAGGAAAATGGGCAAAGATGAAGGAGGCCAGACCTTGATGGGGTGGGTTTGTGACACCCAACCCACCCAATTTCATAGGGAAATCCAGTTGCAGCAGATGCCCGAGGATGCTCCTGAAGGGCCCAGTTCTCTCCTTTCCAACTTTGCCCCTCAGTCCATTGTCAAAACAAATCCTGAATAAACATTGAATTAATTACTTCTTTCTCTCTCTGTTTTACCAGTGTGCTTTAAATATGAGAGATGAAAATTCAGCGTGTTGTTTTACATTCGATTTGCTTATCTCCCAAAGGATTTTGAAAAGAGAAATCACAGAATGATATGGGGCTGGAAAGGACCTCTGGAGATCATCTAATCCAACCCCCTGCCAGATCAGGTTGCACAGAAACGTGTCCAGGTGGGTGAAGGTCTCCAGAGATGGAGACTCCGCCACCTCTCTGGGCAGCCTTTGCCAGGGCTCTGCCTCCCTCAAAGTGAAGAAGTTCCTCCTCCTGCTGAGATGGAACTTCCTTATGTTCAAATTTGTGCTCGTTTCCTCTTGTCCTGTCACTGGGCACCACTGAAACAAGACTGGCCCCATCCTCCTGACACCCACCCTTGAAGTATTTAGAGGCATTGAACAGATTTCCCCTCAGCCTTCTCTTCTCCAGACTAAAAAGACCCAAGTCCCTCAGCCTTTCCTCATAAGGGCAATCTTTTAGGCCCCTCATCATCTTGGTGGTCCTCTGCTGTACCCTCTCCAGCAGTTCCCTATCCTTCTTGAACTGGGGAGCCTAGAGCTTGTCCCGGTACTCCAGATGGGGCCTTCCCAGAGCTGAGGGGACCAGGGCAGACTAGAGGGGATGGCATCTATTCTGCATTACGATGCCATTCTCATTGTGCAGGACACACACAAGAAAAATCTGTCTTTTTCATAAAAGTCAGACCTAATGTATTTACTACCTGTGGCTACTTACTCGGCTGTTCTGCAGGTTTTTAAGTTTCTAAGACCTCTGAAGCAGCATCAAGTCTGTTTAAAGAACATTTACAGTGTCTTCTCTGTCAGGAGCATGGGACAAAGCCTGCTCAAGTCAATAAGAATCTTTCCACTGGCTCAGGGAGTTGGTGCTTTAGGATCTGTATTACGAATATTGAGATTGGTTGAGGCGTATATAAATGTCTTTTATTTTTCTTCCATAAATGGCAGTGAGTTGCATCACAAATAAAATATTAGTAGGCTTGCGTTATAGAGCTCTTTTTACCTGCTGACTTCAAAGCGCTTCCAAGCCTGCAGGAAATTCCCAGCTTCCTGGCTGGAGAAACTGAGGCACGCGGAGATCCAATTCAAAGTAACATGGAGCAATAGCTATGCTGAGAATAGCACTCAGCCTAATTTTCATTCGTTTTTAAATTCATCCTTGGATTTCACTAGTTTTCTACTTTTCTGGACCCACACAGCATAAACATGATCCTTCACCAGAATTTTTCCGAAAGTGCAATAATCGTTTGGTCAGAAAACTTGTACTGCTGGCTGGGGCGAGAGTCACAGCCTCAGCTGATTTTACAACCATCTGACTGACAGGATGTTGCCAATTTGTTTTAGAGATTATATTCTCCCAAATTTATTAAAAAAAAAAAAAAAAAAAGCCAAGGCAAACAAACCTAAAAAGAGCTGGGGACGTGCACAGAACCTGTACACAAAGGAGACCAGAAGAGTGGCTTTGTGTTTTTTGTGCTTCAGATGAGCCTTCAGTTTGTGTAGAAATGATTACTCTAAGCCATCCCTTACAAGTTAAAGCAACTTGGAGTGGTTACAGTTGGTGTAAAAAATTAAAAAGAAAAAAAATTCCAACCCTTCCACCTTCCACAGCCCTGACTGGGTATGGATGGAAGGCACATTTCTCTTTCCTGCCTAAATGTGGGGAGGTTTTTTAGGTTTCTTTTTCCTCCTTGAGCTCCCACTGTGAGAGGCAGGTTGCTGGGTTGGAGAGGCGATTCCCGTGTTGCTCCGTTCTCTCCACTGGGTCTCGGCAGCTGCATGTTTTTCTGTGCGTGAAACTGTTGGAAAACTTTTATTTTGTACATCGTCATTTACTACTTCTATAATATCGACGTAAGTAGGATGATTAAAATTCTACCTAGATCCTCATAATTTCAAAGCAGAAAATTGTAAGGATTCCCTTCCAAAACAGATGCCCCAAAATGAGGCTGCTTGGCACTAATTCTATGTTGAAAATTATAATATGTGAGAAAGGGGAAGAATTGTAATAATTCACTCTTTGACTGCTGTGACAATCTGCCATAGCTGGAGGGAATAATTTTTCTCACAGGACAAGCAGAATGATTTCTAGGTATGTGATCTAGTTGCTGGGTGCTTAGTATGTGAGCAGCGCTAATTGATTCTGAGCTTTTATCAGGTTTGTTTTTGTAAGTTCTTGTCTTTGAGGCTGTGTTTGCTTTGACAGGGCCACGGTTGCTCAAGATGTAAATTGGTGAATCTTTATGGCCTCCAGTGGTTTGTACCCGACTTCACACTCCTTCTGCAGAACACAAGTAGGATAGTTTGGGAGTTTTAATCTTTAGTATAGCACTAAGGCAAGTAGTGCTTCTCTTGTTATGTGTTTTACTTCCTTTTTTTTTGTTTTTTGGTGGAAATACTGAAAAAATAGTAACAGAAAGCACCTACCTGCTTAAAGGAAAAGTGGTTTTAATTTCTTAGCAAGTTAATAATTCATTACTTGGTTTCTGTCTGTACAACCATTAGTGAAATGGGCTCTAAAGATCTACCTGATTGCCCGAAGAAAGCTGTTATATGTAACCAGGCAGAAAGAAATGAAAAGGACCTGCCAGGTCCGATGCTGAGCAGGCCTGGCTTTAAACTCCAAAACAAGTAGAGCAAATGGTATTAAAGTGGTGCACTGGGACCAGCTGATAATCCAGTGCTGAATCAAATTTCCACATTTCACTACTCATGACAGTGGTATTCCAGGATTGCTTTATGCTTTTTCCACTTGCGAATAAATGTGTCTTTTCTTTAACCATTTTCCTCAGTTTTGATCTTTTCCAAATTTTAACTCCCTAACGCGACTGACTCGAACTGATAGATCCCACCAAACATCAGAAAATCGGTATTTTCCTCCTGAAAACTTAGACCCTCTGAATGCCAAGGATGAAATTAGGTAAGTGCTTAAAAGCTTGACCTGGAGTCTGTTGGGTCAACAGAAAGACTCGCACTGAATTTTAGTGGGCTTTGATCAGGCTGTAAGTAACGTACAATTTATCAAGTTATTTCCACGCCATTCTTTTTCTTTTCTGGAAGGTTCACAGAGGAAATAGGTTTTTGTTAGTGACAAGAATAAATCTGAAAGATGAATGGAGGCTAGGGGGGGAAAAAGTATGCAGAGGCGGAGGGCTTGCTCCAGCTTTCAGCGGTGCAGGTGTGGGTCTTGGTATCTTGTTAGATCAGCCACAGAGCTGATTTGACATGAGATTTTGCTGATTCCCATTGTGTGCTCTGCGCAGGGGATCAGCCCCCAGCCGCGCACACCTGCCTACCTGAGACACCCAGCCTGCTGTCGGGTGAAAACACAGGTTATTTCTCCCGTATCTGTCACTTGCTAATGTTTAAACTGATGTGAAGAATGTTGAGGAAGAGTTTCGCCGTTTGGCAAGCACCTTAAAAAGCAAGCAAATAAGTAGAGAAGCTACCTTTCTGCTGCCCCCTTGTCTTGCACCATCTTTCGGTCCTTGGCTCACAGACTGGAACCCTTTGCCAAAGTCACGGGCAGGGGCAGGTTCTGGCATAATCCAGAATATTCGGTAAAATCTGTGTGTGTACAGGGCAGAAACTCATCAAAAAACCTCCCGTCTTTTGCTTTTGATTAGGGAGCTCGAACTAAGTATCTGTTGTGTGGTAGAGCAACTTTGTGCTTCTCCTTCAAGACTTCTCTGCCTAAATATCTTATTTACAAAATAAAATAGGACAACTGAGTAGAAGCTTGAGCTAGTGGTTGGGAAAAGTGTGGAAAGTGGTATTGCTTGACACCCAGCAAGTTCCTGTGGACCTTGCATTCTCTTTCAGGCTAGCTCTCTATTTATTCCTGCGTTTAATAAGACCAACATCATCTCTTCTTGTGGTGTTCAGGGAAGAGCCCCAGTGGTTGGGTTGTGAGGCGTGGGCTGCTGGTTGGTGACCAGAGATGTCCATTTATACCAGTACCTACACTGCATGCAAAGTGATTTATGAGAAGGAATCCCCAGGAGCTGTGTTGGCACACGTGAATAAGGGATTTTTCCTTTTTTCCCAAGCTGGCAGCCTTTAGTGACGGCACTTCAAAGGTAAAAATGTGTCTTTATTCCTGTGTACCATTGCCTTTCATCCCTCCGCTAATCCACAGGTTTGGGAAACTTATCCCATGACTAAAACACACAAACTGGTATAGAATACAAAAGAATGTGTGTGTGTGTGTGTGTGGAACAGGAACTTAAAGGGCACAGTTCTGTAGGTGGATTATTTTATTTCTGCCTTGAGTTAGCTTTCTCCTCACTTCGATTGAAGAGTAGAGATGGAAAGCATCATGAAAACTTCCTTTGTTCTCTGGAGGCTTGTGTTTCAGATAAGAACCCCTTTGATCCAAGCCCCTGGCCATGTGAGGGGCTCGGTCCGGAGAAGTGAGATCCACGCGAACCCATCGTTTTGGGGGAGTTGCCAGATAAGAAGAGCATAAGCAGAACGGGTCCTCTTAGAAGAGCAACGTGCTTCCCACTTACCTCCCAGTAACTTGGGCTTTATGTCCATTTCCCAAAATGGTTTTCCCTGTTTCTGCTGCTTTCTCATAGCTGTTTTTCCTGAGGGTTCCTTGGGTTTTGCAGTTTTGTTTGTTCTGCTTAGGTTTTGGGTGGTTTCTTTTTTGAGTTTGGGTTGGTTTTTTGAATGAATCGCGCTGTTTCGCTGGAGTTAATAACACTCTCTTTTTCTTTCTGAATAACCACAAGTGGTTAAGACCTGTCTCCTCTGGTGAGCGGCACATGCAAAACCACAGTAACTTACGCCGCTGTCGACTTGCTTTTTCAAGGCTTTCCTGGAGCCGGGAACCTCCCTCCCCAGTGCAGCTGGAAGGGCTGGCTGTCACCTTTGGGAATCACCCTCCGTGTTCCCTGCAGCATTTTGCCATCACTTGGAGGTCTCACATCAAGGTACTGACCTGATCTGACCTCTGTCACCTTCTTTGACCCAAAAACATCACAGCCTGAGGTGGTGTTATTGCAGGAACACCTGTGACATGCTTTTTTGTTTTTTTTTTTTCTTCCTACTGGAAAAAAACCTTTGAGTTTTTCTTTCACACTGATTCCATCTAAGCACCATATTTTCGTCATTCCAGAGGCAATGATTTACAGTTACGTAATTTTCCTTCCAAGGACAGCGATCAGGTTTTAATAAGGACTAACTCGACTGAATTTACTGCCTCGTACTTGGGTTTTTTTAGGATTGTTGAGAAAAATAAGAGTATAATTCCCTGTGTACTCCGAGAAGCAAAAGGCTTGGGCCTGTGTAAGGTCATGGCATGTTTCATCCTTGTTGGAACTTGTTAGGAAACTCCAGATTTTAAAGCCCACTTAGACATTTTTCGTACTGTTCTTGCATTTTGATGTTTGCTGGGCAATGGGGAGATCGTCGTACTTTGGGTGTAATATATATGTAGGCCATCCACTGTCACGAGTCATTATTAACCCAGGCAGCTTATTTACAGTTCCTCTTCTTGCTCAGTATTTTCCTGTATTGAAAAACCAAGGCAAAGCGATGAGCAATGTTTGGGAGGTTTGTTATTAAAGGCACGCGATTTGCTTATCTGATGTATTCAACGCCTTTAAAGATTGCTAGTGGATAAACACAAAATCACAGAGCAACTTAGTCAGAGAAGTAGGTCATCAGGTCCCAGCCCCTGCTTTGAGGTGAGGTCCAGCTTTAGCGGTAGATCAGGTTCCTCAGAGGTTGAATGGTTTATGTCTTGGGGACTTGGAGGGGTTAAAATCAATTTCCTAAGTGATTACACTTGATGTTAATAATATTTCTTGAACACTTGGGTTTTTGAAGTAAACCTTCTGGACATGTCCCATGTTTTCACTCCAAGTGCGTGTTGACACTAGTAGGCTTTCAATAAACATATTCTCCTAACGGTGGGGTAGAGGGAAAGAAGGCTTCTTCTCAGTGATTAAATGACACTTGGTCTTCTGCTCTTTATTCAACTCTTCCCCAGCTGCTGACAAAAGGTCCTTGCTCTGAACATAGGGCAGCAAAGCATCTCCTCTGTTTTAATAAAATGCTGTAAATTCCAGATGCCTTGCAACTGGTTCTATGATTCTAACCAAGCTTGGCCAAAACATTGCATTCAGGGGAAAAAAAAAAAAAAGACTACATTTTTATCAAAAGCAAAGTTTTGTAGGCAGTGATACATTTCGGAGTTTATTTCCCTTTTTCCTTAGAAGTATGTTGTTTTGATTTGAAATTCCAATGAAATACTGAAAACTCTTATGGAGAGGTTTCCACCATTGAAGCTGATACGTGGGAAGACAAGCGTTTCCCTCCCAGTTACGGTATTAACCCACCGCTGGGTCTCAGTCATCCTCCTTCCCTGACAATTTTCACAAAGAACTAATTGGTTTTTATTATGAGACACTTGCAAGCGCAGGTATGTTTGCATCAACAAGTGTGTTTTAGCCGCTTTGGGTGCCCACACCTTTGAACACGGATTTTTGTGGGGTATTATGTATATTTAACTCCTATTTGAAAACTTTTCTCTTACGCAAAGCTGTCGTTTGAGTGCTGGCGCCATCGTTTCCTAAGGGAGATGCTCTGCGGCGCTCGCGCCCATCTGATCCACAGGGACAGCGATTGTGGTTAGAGATTAACTGGCAATATCTTTAATTAAAAGGCTTGCTGGAGAGCAGAGGGCGCTCTGCCAGTCACTGTAACAACTCTTGCTGCTGAGAAATTATAAACTGTGTGCTTTGCCACAAATGGCATTTGCCCGCCCACCCCTGTGCTTTCAGGTATGTATTTTTTTTATCACCTCACGCCTTAATTGTTTGTGTTCACAAAGGATGTGGCAATTTTTTTTTTTATATATATATATATATTTCCCCACCACCACCCTTTTTAACTGTCATGTGGTTTTCATTCTGCTGTTCTCATTGTGTCGAGGGAGTTTTTAGCCTCTTGCAGCAGGCAGCGAGAATTGCTGCTTTGGTTTGTAACGCTCTGTCAGGCTTGTGACCATAAATAATCCATGGTGGAGCAGTGATTACGCCGCATTTCCCCGGGAGCTGCAGGCTACCTTTGCGCTGGATGTACACCCACTGCCTGGCTTTGGGCATTTGAGTAACTCCTATTTTCAGTTTATTTACAAAAGTTGCGAACGGCTAATTTTTTTAAAATGGTTTGTTATTGTTATTTAAGTTGATTTAGTATTTAGGCTTTTGCGTTTGTGCTTTAAAAGGGGCTGCAAAATTAAAACCAGTTCGAGTCAGGAATGTGTATTCACTACAGCTTTGGAACATGTATGGAATCTGAAGTATACGGCTTTGAAAGCACTTGCCCTCTTTCAAATGTTTCTAATAAGATAGAGTGTGGTGATTTACACCTCTGGAGATATTGAACCGCTCTCCAAGAATGTTGTTTGGCTCTTCAAGAAAGCGCCCATTGGTGGGCCTGATTTTTGGGAAAAGGGAGGAAATAAAACCAACCACCCCCAAGCCGATGTGATTTCATTGAAACATAAGCATTATGTGTGTAGAAGAACTCGTTATTTCACACTTTCTCTGCACACCACGAATACATTTGGGATCCATCAGCTGTTAGTTTCTGGAGGGGACTGGCGTTTCTTCCCGCTCCGAAAGACGTAGCTGTACCGGGAACAGAAAACTTGACTCCTCTCCCAAAGGAGGCTCTTTGCCTCTCGGCTCGTGGGCTCTGTGGGCCGATAGCCTTCGGCAGCGGCTCGAAGCCACACGCTCCAGGGGCTGAGGATGTCCCTGGGTTATTCATCCCACGGGTCCATCACAACTGGGCTCCCCTGACACAACTCTTATCACGGTGCCGGCAACAGCGGGTGGCTCATGCGGAGGAGGGAAGACGTTTGGAAACAGTGAGCTTGGATATTTTTTTTTTTTTTTTCCAATATCTATCTATATTCTAATATAAAACAGGGTGGTGTAGCTGCTGAAGTGCTCAAGGGTGTGTTTTGGCCGAGATGCAGCAAATGAAGGATGGGGAAGGAAAGCCAAGGGAGAGGAGTGGGATCTCACATCGGAAGAGGAAGGACTTGCAAAAGGGCATTTTGGAAGAGCTTCTAGGAATAAGAAGTGGTGTCTTCACTTGGGCATCCATGGTGTGTTTCTCAAGGCGGTTGACGTGTTTGCTTTTTTTCTTGCATCAAATGGAGAATGTTGGGATCTTTATGCCTTCCCAGCACTTCACCCCATCCCATGGGCCAGCACCTCTTCTGCCTGCGCTCCCCAGCTCTCTCTTAGAAGTCATCAAATTACGTTTGCAAACCCTGAGATGAGTTACAAAGGATGGTTGCCCATTCGTTTGAGTAGAAGAACTGGGGAGGGGAGGCACAAAAAGAGGGTGGGAGGGAGGTTCAGGTCTGTCCTGGCGAGCGGGGTTCAAGTTTTAATAGGTGTGGTATTTTTTTCTTTCCGTGGGCTGGGGGACACCTGCGTTTCTCCTTGAGTATTAGAAGAGACAGTTGATGGACTCTGTTGTTTTGAAGGGAACCGTGCTAGAGCCCCCATCTGCATATATGGGCTTCCAGAGGTGTGCCCAGGGCTCTGGTTGATAATTTAAACAAATGAGGGAGAGCGAGATCTAGTGTCGGAGCTAACAGGGCTCCGGTTAAACTGCTTCAACAAAGCATCCATCCTGGAGAAGAGGCCTCGGGGCTGATACAAAAGGTCAAGGAAGGTTTTGGGTGATGGAAGTATTAAAGTGTTTCATAACCTTCAGTACTAGTTTCTTGTTTGGAGGTTATTTTTTATCTCAAAGGACAAAGGAGATTCTTAATGTCATTCCTCGTTTCATACATGTACCTGTTTTAGAAAGCTGTAAAATTCCGTGCGCTGTTTTCTGTCCTGGATCTCTTTCCACTCGTGAGATCTTCAAGGGGAATTGTCACTTTGCGAGGCGTTTCGCAGTGTGGCTGGGTGGGTAGGGGCACAACGTGGCCGGGACGTCTCCGGCACCTTTCTTGGCACACATCGAGGGGTTCAGCAGGTGGGTGCAAGCAAAGCAGGCAGTGCTGTAACCACGTCTCGGAGGCAGCTCCCTCCCTGGAAGCCACCGGGCACGAAGGCCAGCGGAGCATCTCTCCCACCTACAAAACCCAGGAACCGTTTGCTCCTCTTTTCTCCCCTGTGAATTAACTTGTTTGTGTTTTTAAAGGATTAAAATTTTGGAGTTGTGTGGAAGGGAGGTGATTACCGCTCAGGGAGGACTAGAGCATTTAAAAGCTGTGGTTTTGTTGGGGGGTTACACTGAAAGCCAAAGCTGTGAAATTCTCTGTAAAGGGGCCCGAACTCGGGGCGAGCTGCCTGGGGGGGTGCGTGGAGCCATCAACTGGGGCTCCTTCGGAGACACAGTCCTGGGAACGACGTTTCCAAGCTCTGGGCTGCCCTTTAATCTGCCAGGTGGGCTGAAGGGAAGCCAGGAAACTGGAAGTCTTGGGAGCCACGGCTCCAAAGTGTCTGGCTCAGCCATGGTTGCAGGCTCTGGCTTCACGTCAGCCGCTGATGGGGAGCCAGCGAGCCCCGGAGCTGGGTTGGGGTGGAGGGGGGGCATGCCAGCAACTGGGAGCTGTGGGAGCTGGAAGGCACGTTGCCAAAGGGCTGAGAGCTGGAAGGGCAAACTCCTCGTTAACCCGGTGAGGCAGCAGCGAGCGTTCCATCGTAACCATCATAACCCTGGCGGGGCTCTGCAGCAAATATTTCAGAACTGAACCAGCTCCAGGTAATGTTTTGATTGTGTAGGTTTGGCATTCTCCAGTGGAAACTCACTCTCCTAAAGAATTTCTGACCAGCATTTTTAAAATCCAAGGATTTTCTCCTTTTCAAACAGAAACTAATTTTGTTAGTTAAGGTCTTGCTTTCCTAACAATAAGGTCACCTCTTTTTTAAAAGTTTAAAAAATGCTTTGTATTGATTTTGACCCATCGTGGCTGATTGTTATTCGCTGTTTCTGGTTAGCTTTTCATATTGAGTGTCCGGGAGGGCGATCAATACATCTTTCGTATGTCAGAGAATAAATTCAGTCGCACACAACATGGGGAAAATCTGATTCCCACCCAAGTCAGTACAAATTTTAGATGAATAAACTTGACTGCATAGGCCATGTCGTCAGGTTGACCTGATGTGGTATTGTAATGAAACCTAGTCCTTTAAAATAGGTTGAACAGATCTTAGAGAAGACACATCTTCTGTTGGAAGATGTGTTGGAAACACTGCTTGTAATCAGCTGTCATCCTATCAAGAAATTGCACATTGCACCTGAAGTGGGAAGAGCAAAACAAAACCAACCCCAAAACAAAAGTCAAAAACCCCCAAGCCCAAGGATCCAAGGAAAACCACTAACTTTACAAACCTCTCTCGGCTCATATTCAAAGACCTCCTTACATTATTTATTATTATTGCATAAATGTGTTGCACAACACATATACTGTCAGCAAAATACATATACACATACTTACAGTATTTCTCAGAGCAGATCGCACCGCAGGGGCTGCTGACGTGTTCTCAGGGACTTTGCTGGCTCTTCCAGCCAGTCCCTTCACAGCTCTGCAAGGAGCAGAGAGAGGAGGAGGTAGGAAACCTCCCGTGTGCTTCCATGTAGAATACGTGTGCCCCGGTTTCTTGGACAGACAGTCTTCCCAGGGTTGCAGGTTTCCTTTCCCATCATCAAAATTATGATTTTGGCTTTTTTCTTTGTTGGCTGTTGTCTTCATGTGCTCCTGGCCAGCCATCTCATTTAGCAGCACAGTCCCTTTCTTTCTTTTTGTGTTGGTTTTTTTTAGTACCCATCCTGATTTTCTCATAACCAAGTTCTAAATCCCCTTCGTGCCCACCATGTAGGTTGGTGTTTCTTGATGGAAATTCCTGGTCCATCCCAAGTTCTGTCCATTTGAAAGAAGCTTTTAATGTCTCACAGTTGGGTTTCCTAAGAACCCTTTTCCTTTGCCTGCTTATTGCCTGCTTATTGCCTGCTAATTTACCTGCTTATTCCAGGTAAATAGGAATTTTGTGCCTGATTTCTCAAAGGTAACATTCTGTCTGCTGTGTTTTTTCCATTTTGAAGCCTGTGGAGAGCATGGAAAGAAGCAGAAGGGATGTTGACTGGGAATCGTGAGTGTGGGCAGGCAGATGAAAAGGCAGATGACGTCCTAGGGTGTATCAGGTAACTGATATTAGCAGCAAGCCGGGGAGGTTTCAGTGTAAAAGTGAAAGATTCTGGAAAGACCCCTCTGGAATTCTCTGCACCGCTTTGTTTTATAGCCCTGAAGACCATCACTGATACGGACAAGGTCTTTGGTGGGACTGCAGATGTGGCTTGTAGAGTCAAGGCAAGTGCTTGCTCCAGCGAATGTTACTGCTCTGTATGAATAAAGCAGTTATTCTCGTAAATGCCAGAAAGGTCGGGAACGTAACTGAGGCTGATGCAATTAATGCTGATGCAAAATTAAATTTGTCTAAACTGGCCATCGGTAAGTTTTTGTTAATGTTTTCAAAGTGGAAAAGCTGTGAGGCACTGGCATAGCCTCCCAGCAGGAGCAGTTTAGGCAAGAAACTTAATTAGTTGGAAGATGGCACTCATTCAGTTCGCAGAGCAGTGCAGCGGGCCGGCAATAAAGGGAAACTCCAACCAAATCACCCTGCTTTCAGCTGGGGCAGCTCCCGGTGTCCCTGCCTTCCCTCTTCTGGAGGTTATCCCGTACCTCCTGCCACCCTGGCACTGGGCTCTCGCCTCCCCAGCATCCTGTCCACCCGTTCCCGATGCTCCTCAATGAAAGAGCATTTTGTGGAGCTGATTCACGGCTGTGTTTTTACTCTTTGCTCCTTTGTATAATCCTTGCTCTTTCAAGCTAACAGCTTTCCCCTCAGATGGCTTGCCAATAGCAATTGTGATCTTAATATTTCATGCCAGGTTCATCTCGCCGTCCTTGCAGGATAAATGAGGCTTGTGAGTATTCCAGAGAGTGCATCTTTCCTTTTGTAAGGCCACAGTTAATTGCAATTAAACAGTCAGCCTTTGTGAAATTAATATTGTTATTGCTGTGCCATGCGTGTGCTGGAACTTGGGGAATGGTTAACAAATGTCAAGCGAATACAAATGCAGCCCTTTGCTTACTGGGTTTTTTAATATATTTTAATCACCTGTTTGCCTTGGCAAAAACATATATTTTAGATATTCGAATCAGTGGGAAAATAAACTAGTACCTTTGCTTTAAGTATAATCTGACATCTGTTCCTTTCTTCTTTTCTGTTCAGCTTCCTTCATTATGCTTTTTCACAGGTCTCTTTGTTCTCGGGTATGTTAATTTCTTGGGTTGTTTATACCACATACCTAAAATGTGGATTCTAAGAAGTTCTTTAGAATTTAAAGTTGCTCTTTTTATCCCAAAAACCCAGCTCTACCACTGGTCGTGCATGTACGAACCAAGCTTGTGGGAGTAACCCACTCAGTCATGAGACAGCATGATATTCCTTAATAAATATAGATGCTGCATAATCCATGGCAGGAGGGTTGGAACTAGAAGCTCTTTAAGGTCCCTTCCAACCTAAACCATTCTATGATGGCTCTATGAATCATGAGCTCAGCTGTTTGTTGAAAGACCTATTTGGGAACAGAAGGAAGTTCTTTTTACTATTATTCTTTTAATTGTGGTGTCAGTCCCTCACCATTGAGCAGGACAACTCCCAAGATACTTAAATCGTTTGTAATTTAGCACCCTGTGTGAAACAAAGTGGGTTTTTTGCCATCTTGATCCCAAATGGGCTATCGTATCCCCCTGAAAAGTGCCTCATGTGGTTCCCCAAAAGTGCCCCCGCTGGAAATAAGCATTACTTAGAAAGAAAAACCCAGAAATAACCTTCTGACTGCAGAGCCTCTCATCTCAATTGTACGTGTGGTTAGGTTGGAGGTCACGGATGCGTTGCAGAAGAAGCAGGGCTCTTTGCCCAGGCTGGAGATAGAAAGGATTTCAGTGCTTCTCATGACTGGTTCCTAATGTTTCACAAGTGCACATTTCTTTCAGAATTTAAGAGAAGAAAAACTGTATTTTGACTAAGGAATGTAATTCCCTCTCCCCCAAAAGAGATATTTATTCAAAAGCTGGAGCAGGTCCAGTTCAAATGTTGAATACTGAGCCAGTACAGAGACATACAGCACATGTTCATCACCGTGCAGGTGCGAGGGGAAAGGGAGTTTAGGCTTGAGCCGTTTTGAAATATTACTTTTACCTACATGTTTGACATTTTCTAGCCCTTTTATAAGGAGTGATGGAAATCTACGTTTTTCCTCCTTTAATAAAAATGAACTTCTTGCTCGTTAAAGGTGCTAGATTGACAACCCTGGAGACTGAAGTCTTCTGTTTACCCAAAGAATAAGCACAGCACGGCAAGGCTGCAGTGCAGGCTTCCTTCAGGTGCTGCCTAAGCCAACGTGCCTCAGCCTTGACCTGGTGAGAAATTCATCCCTTCCCATCACAGCTCAAGCATTTGCCATCAGACCCTGCGAGGGAGGGGTTGTCAGGTCAGGCTAGTTCCAATAATGCTGTTATTCCTTTAAGAAAAATTTTTGGACCTAACCAGACCACCCCACAAGCTACCTCCGGAGCGGGTGCAGTAAGCAGAATAACCTCATCATCTTCTCTTTCGCCTTGTACATGCAAAACTGAACGCGTCTTTGATGAACCCCAGGTGAAAATTCAGCGCTTGCCATGAAAAATAAGTAGCAGGAAAAGATGACTAACTGAACGCATACATTGAGAAAACCTCAAACGACTCCTCGTTTTCCTCTTCTAGTCTTAATCACTGGTGTATTTGTCCTTCACAATTAGGGAATGTCTGAATGCGCGTGTTTCAGGACAATAATAAATAGTGGCTTTGCATAAAGAGAGGTCGGGTCTATGTATCCCGGAAAAAGCGGAGTAAAAAAGAGAAACTGAGGGTTAAGTGTAAAAATCTTTGCACTTCTCTCATTTTTAAGGCCAGCAAAATTCAGACAATTTAGCTTTGGAAAAATATATGACATATAGCCTAATAGATCTTGTTCAAAACCAGTTTGTGATGATTGACTGACTTCCAAGAAGAGATGTATACAAACACTCCAACAAATCACTTAAGGATATAAATTTATGCGTAATGGTAATTACTGACCTCAAGAATTTAACTTGCCAGCTAATGTTGATGCATCCAGTGCTTTCATTACTGTCCTGTCCTAAACCCCATTTTTCTTTTTTTCATGTTTTTTTCACCATCTTCCAGTCTGGGAAGAAATAAACTTCAGTGAACTCGCTAGTGTTGAAACTGGTAACGGTCAGGTCTTTGCATGTTAAACAGCAGAGTCTTTAAAGACAGATTTTTAGATAAAGTCATTTTAATGTGATGCTAAAAGTGATTAATTTAGAATCATAGAATCATCCAGGCCAGAAGGGATCTCCAAAGGTCATCTAGTCCCACCTCCCCACAGTCGCAGGGACACCCCCAACTAGCCCAGGTTGCCCAGGGCCTCATCCAGCTTCACCTTGAATATCTCCAGGGAAGGGGCCTCAACCACCTCCCTGGGCAAACTGCTCCAGTGTTCCACCACCCTCAGAACAAAGAAATTTTTCCTAATATCCAACCTAAAATTACTCTTCTCCAACTTAGATAACGTGCACCCTGAAGAAGGCCAAGTCTTCTGGCATCTTTTGGGAGTTGCACCACTTGGAGTGGGCTACCCTGCGGTTTCCTGGGTTCCCAGCAAATAGGGGTAATGCCCCTCTGAGGGACATCATCCCATCTTGGCTCAAGCCTGTAACTCCTCCAAGGGTGCAACGTTTCATTTGTAGTGCGGTTGTGTTTCCTTTGAGGCTGTAGATAGTGACCTGCAACCTCACCAGGGCAATTGCAATCCAGTTCCACTGAAGCACTGGAAGCCTTCGCAGGTTTTTGTGGGTTTTTTGGTTTTGGTTTGGTGGTTTTTTGGTTTTGGTTTTCTTAATCAAAAGAAAAGCTTGCACGCCTACAGTTTTATTTGGAGAGCTTATCTAGTGTCAAGCTGTGGTGCCTGGGTGGTTGAAGGATTCTGCAAAGCCACGTCTTGCTTAGAACATACGTAAATATATGTACTCATAATGCTTAACTTGGCTTTTTATGATGGAGCACAGCATTTTGCTGTTGGGGTGGTAATTTTCAGATAAGGTTTCCAGACATGATTTCTGCTTTAAGAGTTCGCCAGTACTAACATGAAACAAGCTTAAGTGTGCATCCGTTTTTATTTTTTTATATCATCTAGATATGTGGTGTTATTAACATAACGTTTAATTTACGTGGCAGAGTAGATAAAGCCCATTTGGATTTGTATCACCATGAAACTGCTGAGATGGCGAATTTTAAGTGGGTGACTTGTGTGCCACTAGGGAAGGGAAAAAGCAATCATTTG
Source organism: Pedionomus torquatus (assembly GCA_013398155.1). NCBI lineage: Eukaryota > Metazoa > Chordata > Aves > Charadriiformes > Pedionomidae > Pedionomus > Pedionomus torquatus. The sequence continues at coordinate 144,026 of VZRU01014476.1, forward strand.
TAAGAGGGCTGAAACACTTCAGGGCTGTTACAGATCCCATATGGTGCGAAATCACTTTTTTGGCAATTTTCAAAAGATAGTGATATGATTTCACCCCTTTACGTCTGTCACCACATCATCTAGTGTGGAGAACGGCGCTGAGGAATGTGAGACAGAGTTCGCATGAATTTAACTCCTCTGAATTTAGCGTGTTTGTGCAAATGGGCTTAATGTTATACTTTTAAAACTGGCTTTTGTTGAAAGGGATTTTAAAGTTCATTTTGGTTTGAAGGTGTCTTTTAAACACTTTCAAGAAACCCTTTAGTGATTACATGGGAAAATGCACATCTTTGTTTTATTTTTATAAGGTTATCTTTCAGTGCATGTTAGTCATTACTGGTTTGGTTTTGTTGAAGCTCTGAAGGAAGGATGGAGTCGTTTCTGTTCTGTGTCACCTGGTTATTTTACCTCTGGTATCACACGAGGAGTACAAGAAAGTAATTTGCACAGATCCACAAGGCTCTAAAATTCTTCTGCATCAAAACATCCACCATGGAAACAATTCACGCTGCTGCTTAAGAGGGAAGAGGGGGGAGGAGTTCCTTTTAATTAGAGTAGACCTGAAGCCGTAAGGATTTCTGAAGTCACTCGAGTCTCTAGAATCCACGTGTTTGGGTGGAGAACTGGAAGACCTTTTTAATACACAGGCTGATTCCCTGCAGGCTTGGGAACAGCCCGTTGCAACACCAGGGCCAGCATCTAGCAGCGTGTGATGCTGGATGGGCCCCGGTGCTGCTTTCAGATAAGCAAAATGCTAACAAACAGGACTAATAGGAACTGGTGAATTGTAACAGATGAAGTTTACATTATGCAGATGACTGTATAAGGCATGATCACTGATTAAATCCTTAATAGACCCATTTTGTGAATAGGGGGGAAAGGGAATCCTCCCGGGCGAGAAAACATACTTCCCAGCAATTCCTACTGGTACAGCATGTTCCAGTAACTGTTTGTGTTTATATGGTGAGACATAGAGGTGGAACTGAAATAACACTAATAAAGTTTGCAGGTACATGCTGGATTGCCAGTGATGGGGCAACCCGATGACTTTTACATCGTGCTGCCAACGAGCTTCTGTTCAGTCCCAGTGATAAAGTTGCTTTGTCTGTGATACAGGGTTTAGCTTTCCCTTACTACCCACCTTCTTATAGTAGGCTATAAAATTTAGCTTTAGTAAGTGGTATCGTATCAGAGAGAGTTAAAAAAGGCAAGAGTATGAATTAAAAGTTGTAAAAAGGGGATTGTCCATTTCTTAATTTGTACAGAAATAGGACATCTCTTATTTCTTACTCACATGTGGATCGTATTATATCACCTAAGGGATAAAATGCAGCATCGTATTGGCCTTAACCTTCACAAGCCCTGGTTTGATTCCTCAGAGACAAGGGCTTAAAACTCTACACTCTGCTGTGAAGTTCTTGACAGAAAATTCTATTTCTCCAGTGCGGTACTAGTGACTGTCTGTCAGGTGTTTGGGAGTGTGAAGTTCCGAATGAGACATTCGGGTTCAGCGCACTGGAGCTGTTTTCTCAGTTCTCTGTACCATGCATGGATAATTCATGCTGTGGTGCCTGAGGTGTTATCTACAAAGGATAACTATTAATGAAAGTATTTGTTATGAATTAGAACTATTATTGCTAGTGGGTTATGGATTTTTAACTTCTAAGCTCTCAGCTCTCTTGGCTGTGTGGCATTTTAAAATGACTTTTTTATTCTTTTCCTTCATCAAAGAAGGATGATTAATGCCTATTACCTCTTCTCACTATTTATTCCCTTAGTTCAATTTTTGCCTTATAAATAAACACTTACACTGTTGTGGTACCTGCAACCACGAACCCATTGACCAGATTTATATTTACGCAACGTTGAATGTGGCCTTAGTATTACCAGGGATCATTTTGCTGGGACTGGATAACAAATTGACTCGTAGTTTTAGCAGTGACATAAGCTTAGTGTGATGAAGAAGAGAAAGCGACTGTCCTTCCACGTGGTTCTTTATTGTACATCCCTAAGGAGCGAGGTTTTATGGTAGCATTTCATACTGTGCAGCAGAGCACAATTTAAAATAGTATGAATAATAACACAGTAGACTGGAGATTCTTTGATTTAGCTTCAAATCGAAGCCTTTTCTCTTTTCTGTAGGATTTAGGCGAGCTCAGGATCAGTGCCTAAATCGATAGTTCATATTCAGTGTCCAGTTACTGTAAGTATATTAATCTTGGAAAAACTTTCCTGCATTGGCAGCAGTTTCTACAGTGATGCGAAAAGTCTGGTTGGTGACTTTTCCAAACGTTCAGCTGTTCCTTGCTGTGGGCAGATGAGGATTCAGCGGAATAGCTGGTGGCTTTGGAACGCGAGTTGAACGTTCCCCAGTTGCACAAACTGGTGTCCTGCCGCTTGCTAATTATCCTCGAGGTCAGCAGATTGATTTCTCAAGAGCTGTACAAAAATGTACAAACTAAAGAAAATGGATAACGTTATTTATAAAGCACTTTGCTACTTCTTACATGGCAAAGAGGTACTTTTAAAATTCTCATACTTGTCTAGTAACTTTACCAGTTTCGTGTTTTAAACTCCATTTTTATGTGTTAGTCATTAATAGCTTCCTTCTAAACGCAAATTTTAAAGTTCTTCTTCCTTTCTGCTTTTCCTTATACGTTTCTTGAGAGAATCGGAGTTCTGCTCTCAAAATGAGCTCACTTGTGTTTTCCATGGGAGGAAATCTGTGCTGCGGAGTGTCGAACACGGTGCTTTGCACTTTCCATATTGATAGGACAAGGGGTAATGGTTTTAAACTAGAAGAAGGGAGATTTAGATTGGATCTTAGGAAGGAATTCTTTGCTGTGAGGGGGGTGAGGCACTGGAAGAGGTTGCCCAGAGAAGCTGTGGCTGCCCCATCCCTGGAGGGGTTCAAGGCCAGGCTGGATGGGGCTTGGAGCAACCTGGTGTGGTGGGAGGTGTCCCTGCCCAGGGCAGGGGGGCTGGAACTGGATGATCTTGAAGGTCCCTTCCAACTCTAACCATTCTGTGATTCTATGATTCTATGACTTATCACTGATCTGATCGTGTTGAGCCCTTTTGCAGATAATCGTCTCCTGCTCTAGTATACTGAAGAACCATCTGCTTCAGCACTGTATTGAATCCACAGGCTGCTTATCGTTAAACATTCACAGGTCCTTACAGAGATATTCCTTACGCAGATTTTCTAGATGACATGAAGTACGTACGCAGGCAAAAAGCATTGATTCAGGAATCTAAATATATACAGAATGTATGAGAATGGCTGTCCTTAGGACACCAAAACCACCATATCTTTTTTTTTTGTCATAATTTCGTTTAAGGCTATTAGGAACATAGTGTAGTGTCCCATGATGGTGTAAATCATTTAAGGGGTATGTATGCTGGGGACGCTGGAAGAAGTGAATAAAGGAAAGGACCAAGGCCTGAAGTCATGTTTCCTTCTCTGAATTGCTTCTACAGACCATGACTGTTCTTGGGGCCGAGTCTCACCTTGTCCACGTGAAACAAAGCAGGAGTTACTCTGTGCTTTTTCTTGAGTCCCTTTGGGTTCTCCCTGAAGAAAAGGAGTCAGAAGTTTTTTGGTATTTGGCTCATTACTGTTCAGTGAAAAGATTACAGAATCACAGAATTGTCACAGTTGGACAGGACCTCTGAGATCACCGAGTCCAACCATACACAAAAACCACAACCCACACCCTACGATCTTGGCCACTAGAGCATGCCCTGAAGTGCCATCTCTAGACGTTTCTTAAACACCTTCAGGGATGGTGACTCCACCACCTTCCTGGGCTGGCCCTTCCAGTGAAATAATTCTTCCTAATATCCAGTCTAAACCTCCCCTGCTGCAATTTCAGACCATTCCCCCTGGTCCTGTCTTTATTGCCTTGGGAGAAGCACCCACCTCTCTTCACCCTCCTCTCAGGTAGCTGTAGAGGGCAGCGAGGTCTCCCCTCAGCCTCCTCTTCTCCAGACTGAACATGTCCATTTCCCTCAGCCTCTCCTCACAGGATTTGTTCTCCAGACCCCTCACCAGCTTGGTCGCTCTCCTCTGGACACGCTCCAGCACTTCAGTGTCCTTCTTGTAGTGAGACACACTCCCTGTGTCCTTCCAGAACTGAACACAGCCCTCGAGGTGGGACCTCACCCAGTGCAGAGGCACCATCACTTCCCTACCTCTACTGGCCACGCTGTTCCTGATACAAGCCAGGATGCTCTTGGCCACCTGGGCACGCTGCTGGCTCATGTTCAGCCACTGGCCACCAGCCCCCCCAGGTCCTTTTCTGCTGGGCAGCTCCAGCTGCTCTTCCCCAAGCCTGTAGCGTTGCCTGGGGTTATTGTGACCGAAATGCAGGACCTGGGACTTGGCCTTACTGAACCTCATCCCGTTCTCCTTGGCCCAATGATCCAACCTGTCCAGGTCCATTTGTCATCCTGGCAAGATGACAAGATACTGGAAACCACAAGCATCCATCCAGAACTGGGCAGTGCAAAGAACAGTAAAACAGAGTGGCTCTTTCTTATGCTTGTCAACCAGTTTTACTAACTGTTCCTTTGCTCGTGAACGAATCATTTGCCTAATTTATTAAACAGGCTCTTGTTTTAGCAGGGAGCTCAGAAACCTTTGCAGGCTGGGAGCAGCGAAGTCTCTGGAAACCAGTGTGTGCAGGCAAAGTCTTTAGATACATTTTGCCTGCAAGTGACCTTTCAAAGAATTTCACACACACTCTGGGCACTGGGTTTCTTTCCATGGGTTTACCCTTAAGTGCAAAGCCATATGTTTTAGGTGAGGTTAAGCAATCAACAGGTTGTACACTTAACCCTTAAGTACCATATCTGGGACTAGACGTTTTTATTGTGTGGCTTCAGTCTATGTATTACTCTACTACCAAGTGAGAATTTAAAAGGTCGATACAAGTGCCTCTTGTCTTGT
>VZRU01014476.1:158114-181109 GCA_013398155.1 Pedionomus torquatus
GGCGGAGTCTCCATCTCTGGAGACATTCAAACCCCACCTGGACACATTCCTGTGGGACCTGCTCTGGGTGGACCTGCTCTGGCAGGGGGTTGGACTGGATGATCTCCAGAGGTCCCTTCCAACCCTATAGCATTCTGTGATTCTGGCCAAAACACAATGAGTGAGAGAAGAGTTCACGCCCGTGGACCAAAATGGGGAACTTCCAGAGCATTTTGTACTTGATCTGACTCCCCTTCCAGGGAATGTCATACATGTCTGGGAGTAAAACCTTACTTCAGCTTTTAAAACATTTCTCTTTCTCAGTTAAACAAGGTTTATTTTCCCCAGCTGACTTCTTATTTTTCCTCCAGCTTCTCATTCTTTTGCCCAGGTGGCAAAAGCTGCCTCTCTCCATTGGATCTCTGAGGTCAGAATAAAAAGAAAGGTGACTTTTTTTTTTTTATGTTGGTAGATGACTCAGTAATGAGAGAATTATGCAGATGTATCTAAACCTTGCCAATGCAAAGCATTTGAAGTTTGTTAACTTTAAAAAGGCGTTTTTCATCGTGAACAATGGCCTAGGTGGGGCTGAGGTATGGCGTGCCAAGTGTGAAATAAGTTTTGCTGGAGGGGAAAAGATCATCTAATTGGGTCTCTTAAACACGGGGCTCCTGCTGCAGCTCAGGCAGGGGTTTTGCTGGTGGGGATGGGACGAGAGACGGCCTGAACTCGGGGGAGTCAGTTTGTACGGCCACATGTATGTGTCAGAGCAACTGTTACCCTGAGCAGTACGAAATTCCCATTCCTTCCTCCTCTCTTTCTTCCCCCTTTTTCCCTGATGAAACCCAGTGGATGCTCTTTACGGTGGGAAGTACACGGAGACATATTCTATCGCCAAAACCCCAGTCCCGAGAGTCCCCGGGAGGCTGGGCTGTGGCTTACACCTGCTTAAGAAACTCCTCCTAGTGCTGAAAGATGTCTGGAAAATGGGAGCCTGGCAAAACCACAACAGAACGGCGCAGGGGAAAAGAAAGTGGTGGATAAATCCCTACACTTAGGAATAAATAATTCAAGCTACTTTTTTTTTTTTTTTCCTTTCTTTCTTTCGTTTTACGAAATAGGACCATTTAAATGAGCACGTTTCCTTCTTGACAATTTTTAAAAATTAAAGTTATGAGAAACGTTGATTTATTTTAGAATATTGTTTTAAATAAGTCCCGTAGGTTTGTAGTCTGGCTCCAAGTTCTGTCTCCTTAAAAAATAAATGTAGTACTAGGACGCGTTCTTGGTTAAAACAACTGACTTATGTCTTGCTCCTGGGTAGAATCAGAACTTATATATGTTGTATTTCTGCTTGTCTGTTGCTTGTAAGTTGGAGGCGAGGAGTTGTCGTTTTTGGTACCTATATTGCGTGCATTTTCCTTAGGACAGTTTTCTGAATTTTGGCAACGTGAAATGAGGGATCCAGCTGTAGCCTCGGCTTCCAGGGATGTGGGATTTGGCCTCCTGTTTTATTGCCGATATTTAGGTTGGATGTCTTGGCTCGCAGTGTGCTGACTGTGAAAGGAGAAGATCTTCCTGCCCAAGCTGCTGATTTGAGGAATAACTACTGCGTAACCTGCTCGCGGCTTTCTGCTGATCTGGTGTTCCAGTAATTAAACACAAAAGCTTGGGGACAGCAAAACACATGGGCTGGAATCATCTCCCCTTGGGTGTCAAACGCAATCTGTCCAACATCAGCGGCTCCGGGCTGTTTCAGTCCTGTGGTGTCATCACCCCCATGACATGATGTGGTGTGACAGCCAACCTGGCCGAGGCCCATGCCAGAGGGATGTTTGGAGGGGAGGGAGGTAGATGGATCCCTCTCTGCTCCCGCAGAAGAACTGGGCTCGTTTGGCCAGCTGCTCCTGTTGAAAGCCGGGTGGGACCTTAGCCCTGGAGCTCTCTGGAGGCTGATGTTCTGATACGTTGCCAGAGTAACATTGCTCACTGAAATTTATTTTTTGGACATATTTTCATCTCAAAAAGCAGGACTTGTGGAAGAGAGATGCAGGATGGGGATAACACTTTTTTGCATGAACACACAAAGATCTTGTTGAGAGCAGTGTTTTTGCTTAGGAACTTATAGAATTCTTTCGGTGCTCAGCTGTTCTCATCAAGGATTTTGTTTCCAACCGTAAAGCCTCTTTCTGCATGTGGGTGTTGTATCTTGTCCTTTTTCTACACCTTCTATTCCGAGAGGTGCCAGTCTCCTCTACTTTCTCTTCTCCAGGTGGCACATCCCTGGGACTCCCCTCCTACATCACGTAACTCCATCTTCTGACCATCTGAGCCTTTAAACTCTCTCTACTCTGCTGTCATCTCTCCTGTGAAGGGTGTGAGGCAAACCTGGGCTCCAGACGTGGCCTCACTGGTCCCCAGTCGAGGGGGATGGTGACTTCCCGTGGCAACCCCATAGATGGGTGGCCTCCAAGGATTTGCTCCTGCCACATGTTCAGCTGGTTGTCCACCAGGTCTGGGGGGAGAAAAAAAATGGTTAGCTGGTGAGAAAAAATGACCTTTTGTTTTAAATGCGGGACTACAACTACATGGACATCACATCATTGCTCATGCGAACGCATACACTGTGTGATTGGGTAAAATTCTTGATTTTCTCATGCATCCACAAAGCTGATGATAACCAAGTTCCTTTTCTTCGTACCGTCCGTTAAGCTACAGGCCTGTGAGATTGGGAACCGTCTCTTAACGTGTTTAGACAGTAGCCAGGGCTTCACCAGGGATCCCCAGGTATACCCGCTGATCTGAAATGACAGCAAGAAAGAGACTCCCAAGACAAAAAGCTGTGCAAATATTTCTGAGATGATCTGAAAATACCCTGAGTTCTCAGCCAGATAAAAGTCAAATGCCTTAACTGTGAGCCTTCTGCTGGAACAAGCTGGTCCAGCTACATACATCTGAAACTTTTTCTCTTTTTTTCGCTTTTAATATGGCAGATCTCTGAAGCTTCATCTCTTCGGTGATAATTAGGAGTGTTAATCCTTATTTCCCCTTTCAATTTTCTAAGGTGAATGCGTTGGAAGGTAGCATTTAGGCAAAGAAGGGAAATGATGCAGTCAGCTTCAGGTTATTAGGAATACAATAGTATGGAACTGGTTTGGTTTTATATAGGGAACTGCTAATTGGATGTTAGAGGCTGCTAACTTTATAGTCTTGTAAAACGTAATGACTGAAGCTGACACTTGTATAAAGTCTCTAGGGAGAAAAGAAAGTTTTCATGTCACTGTAAGGGAAAGGTTAAGAAACAAACTGAAAGAATAGTTGTTTTGGTGTTTGTGCTCCAGTAATTCTCAGTTCTGTAATTGAACCAGGATTTCAGACATCCTCGTGGTGTTTGAAAATAGTTGTAAGTTCTCGAGCTGAAAATAGCGGGCCAAATTCTAAAATGGCATAGAGTTAATTTGTATATGGCCAGCCCTGAATCTAGGTTCCTGTTCCCTCTCTTTGTTTTCGGGGGGCCAGAAGGTTGGAATACTTTTCCTGCGAGCCTGTGCCAGCAGAATGCCAAACAGAGGGTCTACTGGATCTGAAGAGCAAACCAAAAATATTTACTGGAGATGTTTTCCAGGAGGAGCTAGATCTCCGCGTGTCTGCCTTTAGCACCCAGTTTTGCTCATGAGTTGAATCCCAGTGAACCGTCATTCCCGGGAGAGGGACACAGTGGAAGTTCTGCTTGGAAATGCTGGTCCCCATCCTGCATCAGTAGAACATCATCAGTATTTTTTACTCGCGGAGGTGAAAAAAGCCTGTTGTTTTAAATAGAGGAAACTCGTAGTTTGTACCTTTCTTCTTGTATAAATAAGAACGACAGTGAAATTTGTAGAAATCAAATCCCTCTGAGAGAAAAATGCATAGTTTCCTTACCTTTTTAAGATGTGTTAAGAGGATATAAATCTGTGTATTGGGCCTGGAGGGGCTGCACTCCTGGACTTCTGCAGGTGCACGTGGTAGTAAAAGCAATAAAACACGCTAAGTGGTCGCTCCGCTTTTGTTTCACCCGCATCAGTTACGGTGGTTTCATGTATGAAAACTGCCATGCCAAAGATGACCTGGCTCCTTTTAAACCATGTAATAAAGTGCAGCGTTTCTGAAGGCTGCGTGCGAAAAACCTCAACGTAGTGAGGTTAGAAAGAAACCGTTTTTAGGGGTTTTTTTTAGTTTTTTCTGAGGTAGACCCCGAAGGTGTCGGTTTTATGAATAAAGTATTGTTCTTAGCGTTATTAAGTGCTCCCCTCCCACTCTGCTTACTGGGGCGCTGTGAAAGGGACACAGTCATCTGTGGTTTTCAGTGGAGTGGCTGATCCTTCGCAGGAGCACGTGGCGATTTATGGTCTTGAAGTGACATGGTCAAGTGTCTTAAGCTCAGAGGGAAAGAGAATGCCATTAGAAAAAGGGTGCGAGGTGACGAGCGTTCTCCAGATGACAAATATCTCTGTGTTCCTCTACATCGCTCCCTTTGCACCTGGGAGATTAGAAACGACTAAACGATGGTTTGTGTGGTGGAAAAATGGTTTTGGGGCAAAAACCTCCCCAAACCGTGTGGTGCTTCTGGGCAGTTGGTTCTGGTTCAGATACGTGAACCCACAACTATATAGCTGTGGAGAAATAATGTCACCAGCAGCAGAAGAATTAGGAATACAACTCCAGATTTATCCAGATGATGAGGAAGGGTCTTTCCCGCACCTCACATCTGTCTGGCAGAAGAAGGCTGCCCAGCTGTGTGTGCAAGAGGCAGTGGTGGTGGCCACCCCACTCGGCCAGGCTGACCACTGGTGAGCAAAGCCCATCGGATCACTGAGCCCGTGCTGACACCCTTGTTCCTAGCAAAATTCCCTCTGGAAGGGGAGGGATGAGGTTTCCAAGCCAAGCTGTAGGTGGGGTTTTTTATCTTCTTTCCTCTGTCTGGTTATCCAAGTTCTGCAGGGATTCCCATGGGACTGTGAATTAGGCTGTGTGTAACTTCAGCTTACCAGAGGCAGCCTGCCTGCAGCAGAAGGTGGAGACAGTGCCTTGGCTAGCTCTGGAGAGGTCAAGCGGTCTTGGTCATGCAAAGTTCTCCGAGTCTCCCGAGCTCTGAAATACCTCTGTAGCTGAAGGAGATTTTCTTGCCATCAGTTAATGCAGGCAACAATAATCTTCCCATCAGTTATGCGGCCTTCAGACCTCCTTCTCCATCCCTCAAAGCTTCACCGTGGTCCTCCTGCTTCAGAAGTGCCACTCCTTGGATGCGGGCCAGATGTCTCGGGAGAAGCAGGGGGTAAAAGCAGTGTAAATTATGCCGGTATTATTCTTAGTCAATGAAGGAAATGAGTGATTAAGTGTACATGGGACTCACGAGTGTCCAGCGTATTATCAGTGCTGGTATTTAAACTATGTAGAGCGTATCGGAGAGAAAGAAAGTATTTCCTTATATCTGTGTCTGCCTTTCTTCTTGACTTTGATACAAAGATAAGGCCTGTGCTCTAATGAATCACCATTGGGGCAGATAGTAAGATTGATTAGGCCTATTACTGAGTGAATAGGTCAGATACTTGCAGTACAAAGCTCAGCTTCAGCTTTGATAGCTCTCAGGCTATGCTTTTATGTTTTTTTCCTCCCCCCAAAATAGCTTTTATATCTACAAAGAGATGTTTCACTCCCTAAGAAAAGTCTATTTGCAAAATCAAGATGGACAAAATAAAACAGTGACTGTGCTTATGGTTTATAAAACAGTGACCGTGCTTATGGTTTCCCTACAAATCTTCGTAGCTTTTGTAATTACGTTTTGTCTGCATTTGAATATCAGCTGAATTACCAAGGTGACGAGCATCTGACATAGGTCTCCTTTTCACTGTGGAATTACATTTTTTTCTCTGTATTCTTGTGTAGTTCAAACACTGAACAAAGACGTTTGTGTGTTTAAATAACTTGAAGGTGTCTGTGGTTGTATTTTAAAGGTTATTTCTTAAATAGCTGCTCGCTTTTGAAAGCAATAGGGCTGAAATGGGACGAGCTGCTCTGAAAACACTGGAGGGGACAGCCAGGAGGGCAGGACATCCTTGATCTTTGCATTGCTGAGAAGGACTATGTCAGTGGTGGCACCTTCAGCGGTGGTGGCACAGAGCTGTGGGTTTCCATGCCCCTTTCTGAGCTCACACTGGTTACTGGCAGGGAGTGCTAAGAAAGATAAATCGATAGCTTTTTGGACTTTGGGGCAAAAGACGGTGTAGTCTTTCCTTTGTGGACACCCTAGGCTGTCTCAGCTTCCTTGAGCTCTATCATCTCTTGAGTTCTTATTGGAAATGCTGTGTCTGACTACCACGGCAGTGCAGTGCCTTTAATAATGCAGGATAATTGCTTTTTTTTGCTTGTGTGTATCAGGGCACTTACCCAGTTCTCAGCATGTCCCCAGCACAGGCACCTACCTTGAAAACTGGCACCTACCTTGAAAAGATTTTCTTACCCAAGTTTTACTGGGGAGGGTCAGAGGACTCCAGCATTTGGGTACCATATCCATAATCCACTGGGTTTTAAATTCCTTATATACGGACTCTTGAATAATAAAACTATGAGGAGGAAAATTGCCCTTCCAGGACAATCCTACAAGTCTTGGGCAGCAAAATGAGGAGATAATTAGTGAGTTCTGTTAAGGCATTAATGTGTTTGGTGAAGGTCAGACTTCCTGAGTGTTCCCGCAGGACTTCTGTGCTGCTTTTGTCCATAGATGTGTCGTCCTTAATTCTGTAGGAGCTATTGACCAGTATGGCTGGTAAAGTCATTTTCCCCATTACCAGTGAGAATAATTTACTGCTGTGCCGCTTATTATAATATTGCGGAACACGAGGGAGAGTCCTCTGCTGTCACTGAAACGTAACGGGTGATTTCAGAACATTGCTGTGTAAATAAAGCTGAGTTGACGCGGCAGAGCTGGCGATAATTACAGTGCTTTGAAGCAGTTACATCTGTGTTAGCTCTAAGGGTAGAGTTGCCTTTGTAATACCTGTTTTGGCAGCTCAGGGAATGCCTTGGTAGCTTCCTTTGGCATTCTTCGGTCTGTTGTGGTTTTGTTTGCTTTCCGTCTCCCGTGCCTATTTATTTCTCCAAGACGTGTAGTTGTTTATCTTGATCATTGGGGAATATGAAACCTGTTGACATATAAATAAAGGAAGGTGTTATTTGTAGAGCTTTTGTGGTGGGCGATCTACAAATTATGTTGGAGTTACTATCTTTGCTATTGTATTGCAGTGCTGCTTTCCTCACTGCTTCTGTAAACTATGTAAATTCTGCAATTTTAATGTGTCCTATATGTTAAAAAAAAAATCAGTAGTGAATAGTAATCAAATATCCAACTTGAAAGAAACATTTCACAACTGATGGGATCCCTAACCAAATACTATTGGGGCTGTCCCCACAAAAGAGGTGTCACCTGTGGATGTGGTATGTGTGAGTATGTGTATTCTGCTGTACAGCCGTGGTTGGTTGGGTGGAAGTGGTTTGGGAAGTTTTCTCCAGCTCCCGAACCTGGCCACTAAAAGGCTGTGTGTGGCTCTACCTGGTGTCTACAGGGAGATGTTTGGAAGAGAGAAATCACTCTGGTGGAATGTACTAAGAGAGGCTTTTTGGTGTCCTCCAGTGATCTTTGAAGATGTGAAAGCAGACTGAAAGGGACAAGAGGGGTGTCCACCAGGGCTCGATATTGGGGCTGGTTCTCTTTAACATCTTTATCAATGATCTGAATGAGGGGATCGAGCCTCTGTAAGTTTGCAGATGATGCAAAGTTAGATGGGAGTGTTGACCTGCTTGAGGGTAGCAAGACTTTGTAGAGGGATCTGGACAGGTTGGATTGCTGGGCTGAGACCAACAGGATGAGGTTCAACAAGGCGAAGTGCCAGGTCCTGCACTTGGCTCACAACAATCCCATGCAGAGCTTCAGGCTTGGGGAAGAGTGGCTGGGGTTGCCTGGTAGAAAAGGACCTGGGAGTGTTGGTTGACTGTTGGCTGAACATGAGCCAGCAGTGTGCCCAGGTGGCCAAGAAGACCAACAGCACTCGGGTCTATATCAGAAATAACGTGGTGAGTAGAACTCGGCAGGTGATTGTCCCCCTGTACTGGGCACTGGTGAGGCCCCACCTCAAGTGCCATGTCCAGTTATGGGCCCCTTCCCACAAAAAAGACACTGAGGTGCTAGAACGGGTCCAGAGAAGGGCAAAGAGCTTGTGAGGGGTCTGGAGACCAAGTCTTGTGAGGAGCGGCTGAGGGAGCTAGAGTTGCTCAGTCTGGAGAAGAGGAGGCTGAGGGGAGACCTTTTTGCTCTCTACAACTCCCTGAAAGGAAAGTGTAGCCAGGGGGATCAGTCTCTTCTCCCAAAGAACAGATGATGGGACAAGAGGAAACGGCCTCAAATTGCACCAGGGGAGGTTCAGATTGGGTATCAGGAAAAATTTTTACACCGAAAGGGTTATTAAGCCTCGGACTGGGCTGCCCAGGGAAGTGGTGGAAGCACCATCCCTGGAGGGATTCAAAAGATGGGTTTACATAGTGTTTAGTGACGTGGGTTAGTGGTGTGTTTTTTTTAATGACAGTAAGGTTGATGGCTGGACTTAGATGATCTCAAAGGTCCCTTCCAACCTAGATGATTCTATGAGAATGACCTGAGTGGCTGCCGAGATGAGGTGTTACTTTTAGCCATCCTCACGTCAGAACCCAACTGCTGAATTTGCACCGTGGCAGCCAAGTTTTGTAACCGGCTTCTCGGTTTTCCCCTTTCATCCATTATCTTTACCTCGGGGAGATTACTCATGTAGGTAGACGTTACTGATGGGAATGAAGTTGGTAGGACCAGGTCTACAGACCTGGTGTTTGCACTGCCGTTAGATTGCCGTTTCATTTAATGGAGCAGCATTAAGTATAACGCTGTTGCAACATGTTAAATTGCTTTAAATGCAATCAGCCCTGCACATCATGCTTTGGGTTGATCATTGCTGTATTTGTAAAGTATGAAGGCTGAAGACATTTTCTTGGCATGTCCCAAATGGCGTTATGCAACCCGTCAAGCAGTTTGTATTGGGAGGGCTTTAGTACCTTTAGGGAGAGGATTCGGGGCCGGGGAACCTCAGCGTGGAGATGCTGTCACGCACGAGACTCAGATCAGCAGTGACGTAAAGGCTTTCAAAACAATCTCATGCAGTTATTTAACTTTGTTGAACCAGATTTAGACAACTTTACCTCTTAAGATCTTTCAGGCTACATTCTAATTAGTTCGAATGCCCCGAGTGACACAAGGGAGATAACGCTAAGTGGCTCTGGTTTACTTTTGCTGTTAAACTCTGCATTTAAAGAGAGCTCGTGGGTCAACATTGGTTTTCTTTGACACTTGGTGTAGCCGAAAATGCGCAGTCTTGATAAAGACAGGATGGCTGAGGTGGCTGTTAGCTCCAAGGGGTTCCATATTTGTTTTTCCTACATCCCCAACACGTTCTGCAAAGGGAGGACTCCGGCTGCCTCGCAGAGTTCAACCTGTGAAAGAAAAACTCTGCAGTGAATGTAGAAAATCACTGTACTTGCCCTGTAAACCTCAAATCTCCTTTGTCAGCTAGGACTTTTAAACAGAGTATTAAAATTGAACTGTGAGCAAGTTACAGCCTTCAACTATCTGAAGGGAGCTCCAGGAGAGCTGGAGAGGGACTCTTGGTAAGGGGTTTAAATGGAAAGAGGGGAGATTTAGATTGGATCTTAGGAAGAAGTTCTTGGCTGTGAGGGTGGTGAGACCCTGGCCCAGGTTGCCCAGAGAAGCTGTGGCTGCCCCATCCCTGGAGGGGTTCAAGGCCAGGCTGGATGGGGCTTGGAGCAACCTGGTGTGGTGGGAGGTGTCCCTGCCCAGGGCAGGGGGGTTAGAACTGGATGATCCTTAAGGTCCCTTCCAACTCTTAACCATTCTATGATTCTAAGAGATTTCTAGGCAAATTTCTAGCTTTCTTCAGATTTTATTATAAGATGGATATTTCAGAAAGATCACTCCACTGAACTGAACGGAAACTTTTCAGGTCTCTGCGTTCTGAGTACCACCAATACATATTTATAAAATGGCACATGGATGTCAGCAATGAATTTATCATTCTGGGAGCAGCTTCTGAAATACCGTTGTTCCCAGCCACAGCATTATTTTGCAGGTAGCTATCAAGTTTCAAAGTTATTAAATGTTACTCAGCCCTCCCCTTACCTTCCCCCCGCCACCCCATACTTCTTGAAATTCTCTCAGCGAGCGTGTGCCACTCCGCAGTCCCATGAGATTAGTCTCTGTTGAGAAATGTGTAGGTGAATGATCTTTTTGTATTCTGGGCCGCCGCGATGCGCTATTTGAGAAACCAGGAATGAAGAAGGCTTCTATTGCCCCGGCGGGTTGCTGTTAACTCTCTGAATTCCTACGTTCTAACGAGCTGAGTTCAGCGCATCCTTTTGTGTTGGCTTCTCCAGGAAACTTTGTGATGGGGTCTCTTCTCTGCTAGGGCGAGGGGGTGGTTCTGTAGGAAAAGTTATTCTGGCTGCTTGAACTTCAGCCACTTGGGCTGGAGAGTTTTGGATTCTAACCAGTTTAATTTTTACTTACACAGCCCCCCCCGCTCCTGAATTACATAGCAAAGGAACAGGGCATTAAGATGCATCCCTTTGGTGAGGTTTCAGGCGTTGATTTGACAGTTGTATTAGCAGGTAGGTGATGAGCACAGGGGTCTGTCACGCAGGAGGGCACAAAAATTCCCAAACTAAGTTACACAGGAGGGAAGGAAAAAGGAGACTCTATTGTAGTCTTTCTAATGCCATTAGAAATGCCTACAAATGATACGTATAAACTATATATAAAATATCCCGAAACTGGTTACAGAAAACATCTTTTCCTCTGTTTCCTTAAAATCACTTAAGAGACTTCAGAAAATCCCTGCGAATCTTAATTTGAATGGAGAAAGCCAAAAACCCCAAATCAACACCTATCACTCAGCCTCAAGTACACGCAGCTTGTTTAAAGAGCAGGGACCCGGGGAGGGGGAAGGACTGTGTTATCTCAAAGTTCATTTGTAATTATTCCGGTTCAGCCTTTGCTAATAGCTACCACACAACGTCGTTGCAGATGCCGCGTTCCCCCCCTCCAAGTTTCAAATGGCAAATAGCTCTGTGGGAAACGCTGACTCCCTTGAAGTGGGCGGCATTGGATAGTAAAGGGAAAATCCAAAAAAAGAGAAGGAGCTGTTTTAACGTAGTCCAAGGGAACGATGGGTGAAACTGAGAAATGGAAAATACAGAGCAAGCGTCAGGAATGAAGTCCTTATTGCAGGATTTTTTTAGACCTCCAGGATTAACTATGGAAGTGGATGGTGGGAACTCTGACGCTGGGGGCGGCTGCAGTAACATGACATAAGAGACGAGAGTAGATGAAAATGCTAACGTGATTTCCCAACACAGAGGGGAAATTTAGAGACTCAGAATAGTCTATTGAAGCCTCAGCATGGAATTGTCTAGGTTGGAAGGGACCTTTGAGATCTTCTAGTCCAACATGATTTAACTGCTTGCGTGTTGCCAGGTTGACTTAGCAATTGTTGGTTAAACAAAATATAAACCATTCTTCTGGCCAGGCCTGACTGTGTTGCAACTTTGGGACATTTTATAAGCTGTTAAATGAGACGCTGACATCCTGTGCCTAGTATCTACAGCTAGGCTGATCTTGAAAGCCTTGGAGACCCTGAGGGTCTGACCTACATTACTGGTACTGTCAGTACAGCAAGCTCGTATATCTTTCAAGCTTTTTGACAATTTAAAGGGCAGTCAGCCTAGCCCAAATAGTTAATCTCTCTCTCTGTCTCTCTTTCTCTCTCTTCCCCCACCTCTACAATTCAAAGAGAAGGGAGAGTGCCAAGGAAAAATTTATTAGAGCACAGCATGCCCGTTTCTTTTTTTAAAGTTAAATAAAAGGGTGTTGGATTGAGTTAAAATATGTTTTTGTTAAAATGGAAAAGGATTTAACCTCTTACTTTCCGACAGTGAAGAGGGAAGAATCTCCACAATGCCTGCTCCAGTGCTTTGGTTTATTTAGGTTAAAAACACACACACAGTCATCTGTAGGTAGAGTGGCTTCAGCCTGAGGGTCACCATTCAAAAGCAGATGAGCCCTTTAGCCAGCAAAAAACAATCATCAAAGACGCTGGGAGTCAAACTGTGGAGCATCTAAAGCCATGTGGTGAGGGGGGCCAGAGAGCCTCTTGACCTGCAGATCAAAGGCTGGTTGAACCTTTTCTCTGGGCCCCTTGGGGAAATCAAAACTCTTCACCTACGCCGTGCCTCCTCCAGAAGTAAGGAAGCAGGGCGCCTGTTCCCATTCCTCCCCCCGGATTTTGTAGGGCAGCGACTCCACTGTAGGGAAATGAATCAAACATCCATCGCTAAACCTGCATCCAGTGGTTCTTCTGGTCGCTTTGATCAAAGCACACAATCATGATATTTATCATTTCCGTGCAAAGGTGACACTCAGAGGCACATTTGCCATCGTTTCTCTCTTCACTGTTAGACAGGACCAGCGTATAAGCATCAACTACATACAAAAACTCTGCAAATAGCTGAAGAGAAGAACTGTCGCCTGGCAATTTTGGAAGAAGAGGCAAGCTCTGTGAAAACCGAAATGGCCGAGTCCCTGCGGTGTCCCCGCTCTCCGGGATGTGGCCTCTTGTGACAGCTGTTACTGTGATAAGGCCACCGGTGCTATCAGAGGCAGCATCCCCGAGCTCTTGCTGGGTTTCAGCTGGAACCAGGCAGCCGGTGGGAATTGCCAGAGCAAACTGCTCTTCCCTTACTGTTTCTGCCTGAATTTAACTATTCCCTTCCCCCAGGAATTATGCAAAGTGAAATGGAACAGAGTATGAGCACACGAACTGGGGAAACCTGGTTTCCTGGGGATTTATGCCTTGTGGCAGCAACTGCCAGCCTGGATGGAAAGACCTTTTCACATCTGGAGCATTTAAAAAGTGCTCTTTGCCTTGTAGACTGTGGTGGCTGCAAGGGCTGAGCTCACAGTTCTGCCTCTCCTCCATCCAAGGGTTTCTCTCCTTTACCCACCCGGGTATATTAACCCACAGGAATTTAATTTTAAAGCCCTTATGCTCATAGGGGAATGCACACCCAACTAAGAGCCAGAGCAAAGGGGGTTAAACAGGGCTTGTATGCTGCAGTGTAGTAAAGATAAATTCTTCAGCCTGTCCTTTGCCTTGCTTCATTTTCTCTGGGTGCTTCAACTCTTTCTTCTTCCTCAGCCGTGTCGAATGCAAGCTGCTTCCCTTCATTTTCAAGGTCCATCCCAGCCTGTTCTGTTCTCTATCACATTTCCTCGGGCTGAGGAGGGGAGCGCCTGCCTTTTGCTGGCTCAGCCTTCATCATCTGCTCATTAAATGTTCAAACAAATGACTTTGTGTTTTCTGCTGCCTCTCCCCTCATGCGTGGAAGGAGCTCCCCGTCAGTACCTGCAAAGCTGTTTCATTACACCGCTTCAGAAATCCTTCCCTAAAGCTTTCCTCTGCTGAGATGCTGACAAAAAAAGCCTTGTTATCAGTGGGGCTGCGAAGGAGCTGAGGCTGCTGCCGGTCACACTGACCCTACTGTTTCCTTCGGTCTCCCTCGCTCCGGGTCGCTGAGGTTGTCTAATTCTTGCTGGCAGAGAATGCAATGGGAATTCAAGCAGCTTAACCCCATCCCCGTTTTGATAAGGAGCTGGGAGGAGAGAGCAGCGGTGGTGGAGGTGGATTGTAACGTCCAGAGGTGGTGGTGCTGGGCAGGGAGGAGAGTGGGAAAGTGCCACCTCCTTTGGACGTGTGTTAAGATGCACTCAGGGACCCTTTATTCTGAATAAAAAGGTAATTTAAGTGTCCTTCCAGTATCTGAAGGGAGCCTACAGGAGAGGGACTCTTTGTCAGGAAGTGGTGTGATGGGACAAGGGGTAATGGTTTTAAACTGGAAGAGGGGAGATTTAGATTGGATCTTAGGAAAAATTTCTTTGCTGTGAGGGTGGTGAGGCACTGGAAGAGGTTGCCCAGAGAAGCTGTGGCTGCCCCATCCCTGGAGGGGTTCAAGTCCAGGCTGGATGGGGCTTGGAGCAACCTGGTGTGGTGGGAGGTGTCCCTGCCCAGGGCAGGGGGGTTGGAACTGGATGATCTTGAAGGTCCCTTCCAACTCTAACCATTCTATGATTCTATGAGTATTCAGTATCTGAGATGCTTCATGGGGAAAGAACACTATATGGACCGAATCCCGAAGTCTCGGTGTGAAACATCTTATTTTTTTCCGTTTGGGTCGATCCAACAATGTACTTGAAGACTAGGCATTCATTTTTAATTACATAAAAGCATTTTTTTAAAAAAGTTTTCAAAACTTTCCAGACCCGATCATCTGAGGGGGATGGTTGAGTGTTGGTTAATGGTTGGACTCAATGATCTTAAAGGTCCCTTCCAGCCCAGGCAGCTCTAGGATTCTTTTTTGATTCGTGCAGGTGGTTTGTCTCTTGAGAGACAAGTGGCATTTCCTAGATACTTCTCAATAAAAAAACCCCAACCCCAAACCAAAACGATGCAAAAGGGCCGAACTTTTCCCAATTGCTGTGAGTCTTCCTTCTCGTTGAGTTGGGTCCCTCTGCAGCGGAGCCGTGCTCCCTAAAATCCATCAAGGTGGAGCTGTCGGAGGAAGCAGCTGCAGGATAGTTTTCACGATCCGGGAAGCAGGTTCAAGTAGTCTAGATATTTATCAGTCAATGTCAGGATAAGTTTATTTGCGAGTTGAACTTAAATTATGATAGATCCATTCTATTCCTGTTGTTTCTCTTCCTGTACCGTGTGCTTTTTCTTTCCTGAAGGTATTAAATTGCTACATAAATCCTGGTAATCCTTCATTCGTGGGATTTCAGGAAAAAATCCAGGAAGAAAGTTGTCAGGAGAATGGACAGTTTTGCAGTTATTTCCAGAGTGTGCGTTGCCAAAAAGCTAATTGTTTGAGTGTTAGAATGGCTTCTGCCACATCATGGAATTAACTAAATAAGAGGGTTTCTTGTAACAACTTTTGCTAAAACATTCGACGACTTGATTCAGGTCTCACAGCAAACTTTTTCAGATGGAAAAATAAGCATTTTTCTTCATTACAGAGATTTTTTTTCCCTAAATACGAATTATTGTACTGCCCTTGTAGACAGCCTGGAAATCTCTTTTTGGATGGGAATGAGTGACCTCATTCATTTTAGTGATTTTTGACTTCTAAAAAAATGAGGATACCACTTTTTCTGGGAGTTTTGCACAATTTGTTGGGTTAACGCTGGGACTCTTCTTGCAGATCTGGGAAGCGCTCAGAATAATGACCAGGTAATGACCAGATGATAGTGGAATTCCTAAGAACGCTTTGTGTCAAAAGGGCCGTTAGAGAAATCTGAATAATTCCAGAAAGCCCATAATCTGCTTGATGAGCTGCCTTCTTTGTGTTGCTGTAAGTGGGAGATAGGCAGAATGAGTAGAGCAATACGCCTAATAGTGCAGCCCAATCCACAAGCTTCATTAAAAATGTGATTTTTAGTTTAATCAGAGCTCTGAATTATTTTTAGCTTTATAATTCTTTGACACGTTTTTATCCCAAAGATGAGGGTATTGAAAAAGGAGAGTTCTTTATCTCTAATTACGCTTAAAGAGTATAGAAAGGCAAATTGGCCACTGGTATTGACTTTTATTCAGAGAATCTGGAGGTAGTACTTTCAAAGCCTAAGCCATCCTTTTCCCTCTCTGTTACAGTCTTGGTTAAAATAGATGCTATAAATAATGTCACAGCCCTAAGTGCTAAAAAGCATGGAAAGAATTCTTCTCCACTCTATCCTCAGCGACACGCGTTTCTCAAGGATGAGATTTTTTTTGCACACAGAGGTTTATTCCCCCCGTAAATCTTCCATTTCTTAGAATATTTGTTGCGTGCAATTCTTAGATGAAGGAAACTGTGAACGTGATCCCAGAAAGCAGTTTATCGGGGTAGCTCTGAGCCGTGTGGTGGAGGCAGCCTGGCCGGAGCGATCCCCATTCAAAGTCCATGGAAAAGCTCCCCTGCCTTCACTGGCTTTTGGATCTTGGCTCGCAGTCCTGGCTTCCCACCTTGTTTCCAGCTGCTAAAGTGCGTTTAAAAGAGGCTAAAAATACATCAAATAGTTTTCTAACATATTTTTTTTCCATGTAAGCAACAGCTTTAGTTGCCATTTCATCATGTGGGTGGTCCCTGACCCTATCTATTGATATCGTGGTTAAAGCTATAATGAAAGCAGAAGCCCCAGGAGAGGATGCTTTTCCTGTTAGAAAGTATAATTTAGAGAGAGAAACTGTAAAAAAAAAAAAAGAATAGTGAGTCTCAGCAACTGCTACTGGTCTCATTGTGCTAATGCCAATGTCTGAAGGGACGGTGTAGAAAGGGAAGATGGAAATAAGGTTTATATTCTAAAAAGGTGATTTTCATTTTTAAGGAGAGAATGTTCACTATATGATAATATATGCAAGGTGTGATTTATTGAACTGGTTGTGTAAGGCTGGCTGGGTGGGTGGGTGTCCAGCATCCTTTTCTCCAGGGTATTTCTCTTTTTGAGTGACAGAACAGGGATAGAGACATCAGTAAGACTTTGAATTCTCCCTGCCCAAACGAAAGCTGTTGATGGGGTACTTTGCACCGGGATGCAAAGTACGACTTGAAGTTTCAGTGGATCTATATAAATCAGTAAAGAAATCCCTGATTTTTGCGGAACTTGGGTAAGACTTCAAATTCTCTCTGTTTTGAAGATGAGTGAGGAAGATCGACTCCTGCCTGGGCTGTTGGAGAGCATGGGTCAGAGGGCCAACGCAGTACAGCACGTCTTGGCTTGGGGCAGTAATTACCTCCATCCCTTTCTCTGTTTTACCTATCCACATCCTGAATTCTTTGAAGCAGGGGCGAATCTTTGTCTTTATCAACGTGGTTTCTCCAGCAGGCAATAACTGGTGGTAGCTGCAGTGGGGATGTTTTCTCGAGCCTTGTCTCAGGAAATGCTTGACGAAAGCCAGCTGCATCAGTTTCCAGCTCACGGGGTTTCAGAATTATTTTAGCAATGGATCAGAACAAAACCCAAGGATTTGGGATAACTCTGAGCTTTGGAAAAAGTTTGATTCTGCTCTGAACTTGAGCACCGATGCTTTACTTTCTGGAATAAAAGCCCTGCCTGTGAGCATCTGTGAACCCTGTGCAAGTTCAAAAACCAGACCCAGACCCACACTTTGTGGCTTCAGCCCATCTTTCATTCATTAATTTCTAAAGTATTTTATGGCCTTGGTTATCTGGCTGCTTCCTGATGCCTTTAACAGCTTCCTCATAGCAAGTGAAGCTAATAAATTTACAGTCGCCATTCTTATGGGAGGCTTAAGCAGAGTCACTTTCTTTAAAAAAAAAAAAAAAAACCAAAAGGGAGGGGGCTTCATCGTTTGATCTCTCGAACGTCTGGCGGTTGGTAGGGAAACGATACAAATAATCGTTGTGACCGATGAAATGGATGGGAAGAAAAGTTGATAATTGGGCGTGCAGGAAAAAAAAAAAAGGTATGACCTGGAAGATGCTGGATTCCTCACTGGAGCCCACCGTTCGGGGGAGGAAACGGTATTCCCAGCAGCATTCCCGGCTCAGGGCCCTCCACGGCAGCACAACTTGTTAATCATCACACCATCAGCCCGGCCAGAAGGCAGCTATAGAACTTAGACTTTTGTGTTGCCGTGGATGCTATCTAAGCATTCCTGGAACAGTAATTTCCTTTTTGACCTCCATGGAAACAGCCATAAAACAATTCTTAAAACGTCAGGAGAAACTGCATCTAATGGTGGTGCTTTCGCCAAAGAAAACATACTTCAGTTTTGAAGCGTTCCCACCAAAACACTGAAATCTTAAAGCTACTAATAGGCTGTGCATCGGTGCCTGAGCACTTTACCATGACATTTAATAAAATGTAATTCATATACCAGCCTTACTG
Organism: Pedionomus torquatus; assembly: GCA_013398155.1. NCBI lineage: Eukaryota > Metazoa > Chordata > Aves > Charadriiformes > Pedionomidae > Pedionomus > Pedionomus torquatus. The sequence continues at coordinate 176,167 of VZRU01014476.1, forward strand.
AAATTACACTATTCACCAAGGTACGCTAAAATCTTTCCAAAAGAGATCAGACAAAGAGTGAAGGGCAGAGGTAGAGAAGGACCAAGTGGCTTCTTATTGCTCCAGTAACGTTGCAGCATGGCGAGTGGTACGCGTTTAAAACCGTGTCACGCTCCTTTAGAGTATCTGTCCACTGGTGAGAGAACTGTTGGTGCTATTGATAAATATATGGCCCTGTAGATTTCACAGCAAGAAAAACGTGACAATTCTGAGCAAGCCTGTCATAGAATCGTAGAATGGGTTGGGTTGGGTTGGGTTGGGTTGGAAGGGACCTTAGAGACCATTGAGTTCCAGTCCAGGGCCACCTCCCACCACACCAGGTTGCTCCAAGCCCCCTCCAGCCTGGCCTTGAACCCCTCCAGGGATGGGGCAGCCACAGCTTCTCTGGGCTGTTCAATGCATAGAGCAGTAGTGTGTGCCCATGTGTTTGTGTTTTTATAATTATTTGATTTTTTTTTTCCTCATATGGCTTTTTGAACAGCAGGAGAAAAAAAAAGAAAGAAGATTCCTCATGCGTTTTTATGGATGAGTTACCTCTTGAGTCGTGGGTCTCTTGTGCTTTAGTGAACTTGAGGAAGAGAAGGAGGGACACTCAGACGTGCCAGGGGAGAGGTTCCAGCTCGTTTTGTATCTTACCCCAATCGTTCGTTGCAGTTAATGGCTGATGGCTGAGAAGCCTTGGTTTGTCGTTGCCTCGAGTCAGATTGGATCCAGCGCTCGGTTCTGTGTTTCCTCCAAAGCAGTGTTTCCGTGTTTAATTTAATTAGATACCAGTGCCAGGAGCAGAGCCATCCCTGGCGGTATGATGGGTATGGTAATGCCAGACCCTGCCCTGTACTGGGAGATGCCGGGCTTCCTCTGCCTTGGCATATTGGGCTGTTAATGCCCTTTGAGTTCTGGAGATGGACGTTCACTGGATTTTAGGAAACTATTTGAGCTATTTCAGAGCTAATGACAGCAGTGTGAGCGGCTGGCTGGCCTTCCCCTGCTGCAGCCGGGATGCACATCAATAATCTGGTAGGGCAAACTTCAAAAGGTTCAGAGAGGGAGTTCACGCCAGCACACAAAGTTCAACTGCTTATGGGAAGCCTATCCAAGCATATCAAATGCTTTTGGGCTGGAATTTGGACTGTGAATCTTTCAGGATTAAGGCCCTCTTTCGTCTGCTACAGGACAGTAATTCCTGTTTCCAGCAAGGCTGGAATACCCTGAGAACAAGCACCTTTGAAATTTTCTGAGATTTGACTTTCCATCCCGAAGATTATTGCCTGAAATCAAGTTGTGCTGATAGATATGGGAAAGAAGAGCAAAGAGCATTTAACTGAATTTCTTCAATGTTGGGTATGGCTTGGGCATGTTTCAAGTTTTTGCTGAAAGCCAAAGTCAGCTCTTTATTAAAACTGGCTCAGGCATCCCAGTTGGTGAGTGGCTGTCAGGCGGATTCCTGCCTGTATCCCACGCTTCTTTCATTCACGGGTGTTTTCAGATTGCCTTCATCTTTTCACCCTGGAATATTTTATTTTAAGACACTGGTTTAATACAACCAGAGTGTGGAAAGCTTTAAAAAATTCTGCACGAAACTGCAATATTTGAACTCCGCTTTAAAACCTTCTCAATTTCTTTAAATATTTCTCCCTTCTTAAGCTCTTCTGCACTTTGGATCATACTCCAGTTTTGAGACGTGCTGCCAATTCATTTTTATTTTTATGGTTTTATTTTGCTAATTTATTTTTTTTTCACTGGGACTGAGCTAACCTCATTCTCTGTAACTGATACAGATATCATTTAACTGATGTGGGTGTAAACTTTCACCCTTAAGACAATTTTGAAATCGTATTTTTAATCTTCTTATCTCTTCCATGAATCGTCAGTCTTGCTTGTAGGTTTTCTGGAGAGAATGATTTAATTATGAATGAATTCTTTCCATTTGGATTTGTTTATTTTTCAGAAAGATAAGTTATCTTTCTTTCCATGGGAGAGAATGATTAAAATATTTCTAATTGTAAATTTGAGAGTGATGCAATTCAGAGTACTTCACTGACTGTTTGCTGGGCTAGCAGAAATGTAAGTGATGCAAATGTATCAGAAAATTGATGAGCCTGTGAATTTGAACATCGTGATGAAGTGATATGAAAGGGAAAAGGAACAGAAAATTGCAGGAATAGTGAAATAAATGGAGATAAGTAATCAGCGCGTCTTTCCTCTTCAATTATCATTTAATTTATGGTATTTATAGTGGTATTTAATGTTCAGCCAAGTCATTTTCTTGGTGTAGACAAGCAAGTTCTTTAGCAACCTACCTGGAGAAACCCTTTAAAATGTCCATTACCTGATTCTTGCTACTTTGTGTCTGAGAATAGGAGCTTTAACATGTAGGAGATCCAATAAGAAACAGAGTGAAAATCTGTGGGTTTTCATGTTCACTTGGAGTAAAAGTGTCAGAAGGAAGCCAGAAGGGAGGGAGAGGGAGTGCCATGGGATAGAATTTTGGGATCTGAAGGGGAGTAGGGATCACAGAGGACCTGTGGAGTATTTACTGGGTGACGATAACGTGGAGGAGCTGGGGCGGTTGGCCAAAGGAGTGAGATATTAGTGCCTTACAATTTTTCTTATTATCCTGTGTGGTCATCAGCTCCTGGAAGCAGGAATCTACATATCCCTTTTGTCCACGTGGGTACAGACCTGGTGTCCATAACAAGTGATACCTCACGTCCCAGAGGTGGGCAATTTCCACCTACCAAGGGTGAGCCAAACCAATATGGTGAGGGGCCCCAACATCAACCTTCTCCCACGCTTCCCTACTTAAAGAGCCGTGATTTCATCAGGGGCCTCTTTCTAGTTGGGGAAAAAAAAGGGGTTTCTGCTTCTGTGCTGCCTTGCTCTCTGCTCCTGGATGGGACCACTGCTGGGACACCTTGAAAGAAATCCCAGCTTTCCACGTTCCCCTGGTGTTCACAGGGGAACCAACGTCCCACCAGCAGCATTTACAACCCAAAAGTCGGAAATTAAGTGCGTAATCTGATTCCCAGTCCCCAGACCAGTACAGCACATACCATGGCTTTCACCTTGTCGCCATTTCCCTTTAATTTTTTTGCAAGTTATTTCTCAACTGGAGACATTGGTTTTGCTTGTGCCATCATGTCATTAATTCAGTAGACACATCCTGATAATCCCTACATTCAAAGCCAGGGGAGGGAAGCAGATGGCAAGGACTGTCTAGCAAAAAGGTCTTCCAAGTTTCCGCGTTGGCTTCACTTGAAAAGGAGGATAAGCACGACTGCACTGGCTTTTGGGATTTACTGCAATGCAAATTTCAGGCCATCTTCTGGGAAAATAACTATTTGTCTGCTCTTACTGATAAACCTTGAGGGAACTTTGAGCCTTTTCAAGGTGGTGGTATGTTAATTACATGGTCAAAACCTTCCTTAGATATACAAGGTTTCTTAAAAAAGGTGGTCAGAATTTGCATCATGAGTGGAGAAAGTGACTGAAGTTTTTCTGTAATAGCTTTTTTTTCCCCCTTCTTTTTGTTTTTTACATAAACAAGAGCCTAGAAATAACCCAAATTTATAAATATGAAAATTGTTGGAAGAAATACGTTCAGCATTTGTGTCGCTGCAGACAGTTACAAATTGAGAAGGCCCATGAGTGCTGAGAAACACCGCTCATGCATTCACACATGGGCTTAATAAAAATCTAGTGTGTGGGTAAAACCAGAAAATATTAGTGCGCTATTGCAGTATGTTAGAGTTTAATGATACTCAAAATAAATCATGACTTTTGCCAGCCTTTGTAAGTAATGGCTTGGTGGGATCAGATTGCAGTGTGCTTTCAAAGCCTCAACGCAGAATTTTGCCTCTTCTCACCAACAGTTCTCGTTGATGGATGAGTGAGTACGGTTTTTATCAGAGAGGGAAAAGGGCTGTCTATTAACATTTTCAATTAGCACGCTACGTTTTCATAACAAATATGCTGTGAGATGTTCATAAAACAGATACAGGCAGACAGTAATCCACAGGGACTCTTTCCTAGAGCTCAGGGACTCAATATCACCCCGTACCCTTGGCGTTTTGGCCTGTTTTTTTTCAAGTCCTTTTATGATATGGACCATGAGCCCCTCTTACAGTCGAGTATTTAAGCACGTGCTTAAGTCTTATTAAAGTTACTCACGTGCTTAAGTGTTCTGCTGAACTGGGCCCTGAGACACCTTCAGGAAAAATGAATTTGAGGCTTTTTTGTTGAAGTTTTACCGGGTGCTTGGCAGGTCAAGTTGTATGTCATGCACGGCTCTGAGTAATTAACATTCCTGTTCAGGTTCCTTTAAAAGTTCAGCAATATGGGACTCTTTTCAGAGAACTGGCTTTAAACCTTTGACCTTTCAGAGCAATTCTAAGGAATCACAAAGATGGGCATGTTTAAACTATTCCGAGTTGCTTCTTCCATAGTAAAATGTATTCTCTCCATTTGAGTGGCCCAGAGAGTCTGCTTTTGGTGCATAAAAAGTGCATAAAAAGGAACTTTAGTGGCTGGTAAAAGGCTACAGGCAGGCAGGAGGCTCTTTATGGTGAGTGTCTCCCTGATGGTGAAGAAGTATGTTGGAAGACCTTCTTCAGCAGGCTCCGGTCTCTACTTCAGGCAATACACAAAATTAGGCCAGGGCTGCTGTTCTGGAAAAAACCTTACACCTCCAGAAGAAATTTTTATAGAATCATAGAATGGTTAGAGTTGGAAGGGACCTTAAAAATCATCCAGTTCCAAGCCCCCTGCCCTGGGCAGGGACACCTCCCACCACACCAGGTTGCTCCAAGCCCCATCCAGCCTGGCCTTGAACCCCTCCAGGGATGGGGCAGCCACAGCTTCTCTGGGCAACCTGGGCCAGGGTCTCACCACCCTCACAGCAAAGA
>VZRU01014476.1:181453-198476 GCA_013398155.1 Pedionomus torquatus
CCCCCCCAACCTTTCCCATGCAGGCAAATTGGTTCTTTCTTAAATATTGACATTAATCTCCTCAGTTGGAAGCGAACCAAGCTTCTGTATGTCTTATCCTCCCAAATCGTCTGTACTTCAGATCTGTTTACCAAACGGGCTATATTGCGTTCCCATAAATCCTGTAATTCGAGTTTGCTGTGATATTAATTTATTAGTACGCGTTCATTTTCAACATCAATTATTCTCTATCTCAACGGACATAATTCTCTCTTCAAAGGAGAGGGGAAGCCGTGGAGCTCTAGGATTTTTCCCATCCCATCCCGTCCCCTTCCCCTCCCTTTGCAGGGCTCAGCCTGGGATCCTGCAGCCAAGGGATGGATGAGACGCGGTGCTGCCGCAGCGTTTCCTGCTATTTTGGGTTTTCTGCTGTTTTGTTGGAACCCCACATACTCATCCAGAAGGCGGTTTTCCCTGAAAGCAAACCCACCACCTTTGTGTTTGTCGGAAGGAGCCTGAAATTCTGATGGGAGTGTAACTTTCTGATGCAGAGAGCAGGAGAGGGTGTTGGCTTTCAAAATGTGGTGATTTGAAATCGCTTTTGAGATTTTTTAGGGAGAAGGGAAAACAGCGTTTTATGGGGTTTTTTTAACAGCTGGAGTAATTGTCTACAGATGTGCAGATCTTCGTTTATACCCAGAGCTTCCCACTACACCAGACACTGCCCGGTTAGGGGAAAAAAAATAGCAAGTGTTTTATTTCTTACAATGAAAAATGACAATTATTTGCAGAAGACCTTCCTACCAGATCTGCTGTCCATGTCCTGCTGTTGCAGTGCCTTGGGGGGGGGTGTGAAGGAAAAACTGCTTTCGTGGAAAAGAATTAAACTCCTTCATTTTCTTCCTTACGTTGGGCTGGCTTATAAGTGGCGTATTTTTAATAATTAAGTAACTATCAGGTTAGATATTAGGAAATATTTCTTTACTGAAAGGGTTATCAGGTATTGGAATGGGCTGCCCAGGGAGGTGGTTGAGGCACCATCCCTGGAGGGATTCAAGAGAGAAGTTGACTTGGTGCTCAAGGGTATGGCTTAGCGTGGGGTGGTGTTTATGGTTGTTGTTTTTTTTTTTTTATTTTATTTTTATTTTTTCCCATTGGTTGGACTAGATGATCTTAAAAGATCCCTTCCAACCTAGGTGATTCGGTGATTCTGTGAACTTCTAGATGAGATTTTAAAAACTTTATGTAGTGTTATCATTTAAGAAATACTCATCAGCCCCTGTCCCTGATGCATAAAGGAAAAAATAAGAAGCACGAGGGACTCGCATCCACAATTTGACACGGTTTTACCCGCATCCACTCTGTTTGTAGGTTGGCAGGATCGTTCCTTGCCTCTTTACTTTTATTCGTGTTGGTTTCCCAACACCACGAACTGTGCTTTTCCTTTGTCGCCCGTTAGATCGGTCAGTGAATCTGCGTGTGAAAATGGGAGCGTTTCCCCAGTGCTCTTTGCCAGAAATAATTATAATAATTGCCCTTGTTTTTTTTTCACTCAGTGTTTCAGAAGTTTTCAATACTCGAGAGCGGAATGAGAGAGGCCGTTTTTTCCCTTTTTTTCTATCAAACCAGTGAAGAGCTGCAATCCACATCGCTTCTTCCCACGCAAGACTTGCAAGGGCTGGGAGGGGATTCTAGAAGCAGAAAACCCCTAATATTTTTCTCACTTTCTTTGCTTTTTTTTTCTTCCCCAGTTACCCTGACCAGGGCGGCTCTGAATCCCTTGAAACAGCACAAGGTTGTGTTTCTTGCAGCCTCCGTCCCTTTGAGATTTATTCCTGTGCAAGATTTTTTTGAGATTTATTCCTGCCAGAGGAATTCCAGCCTCCCTTTTTTTCTTTCTCATTTTTTTTCTTAATTTCCCCCCTTATTTCTGTATTTTTAATTTAAATTCCCTCTCCTCCTTTTTTAGTTTTTGATTTATTTTTTTTTTTTTAATTACAGGACTTAGGCTTTAGTAGGTTATTAATTCAAATGGAAATTGAGGGATTTTTTTTAAAGTCCCTTTCCATTGGGATACCTTCCCAGCCTTGCCCCACTGAACTGCAGCACAGATGTTAAGCACATTTCACTGTGCAGCCAGCCTGTGCATATTTTTAACATAACTTGTCTTGAAAATATTTATTCAAGCCAAGACAACAGAAAATTAGAGTAATTTGATTGCTCAGGCTTAAGGAATAGATTACTACTGTTCCCAGATGTAAGAAACAACAGACCACTTACTCTCTCTCTAGGCTGAAAAAAAAGGTCTTTGGCTCCTGATAGCAAATGTATTTGCTATTATGTTCATAGTCAGTCTTTTAAAAGTTGAATTCCTTTAAAGATTTTCAGTTTAAGCTTTTGCCAGGCGGCATGACGAGAATTTCACCCCAAAATAAGCTTGTTAGGAAGGATTTTCAAAATAGCCGGTGCTCCAAGGGAGCAATATTGCAAAGCAAAGTTATAAATCATCTTTGCTGTGAAATGAGGGTGCCAGATATCTCTGTAGCAGACTTGGTACTTGGACCAGGCAGGGCTTTCAGCCGTCATTACTGATTAAGCTTAAAGAGCAGGCATTTGGCACAAAAGATGTGTGATCCAGGTTAGAGAGTTGGTTTTTCTCTTCTCCTCTTCAGCTAAATCTTCTCTGTTTAGATTTGCGATTATCACTCAACCTTTTGGACCTGGTTTTACTGTTGGTTTTTTTTTCCCCCCTCTCTTTACATGACTTAGATGCAATTACTGTTTTTCTGCTTATTCTTTGTGTTCTTCACCGTCTTCCCGAACGTATAGAAATATGCAATAAGTAAGCAAGGCAGAAATGCTACTTGTTTTACCCAGAGTTTAAAGTACATACTCCTAAGAGCTTGTTTGTGTAATTGGATTGTCAAAGAGCTACGGCACCACAGAAGGGAATCTCTAGACATTTTTCTGCAGCTGCAGCTTCAGTATCAGTCCTTCAAAAGCGTGTTTTGAGATGTAGGCTTGGATTCCAGTTGAACGTACAACTACCAGAGCTATTTTTATGCGAGCTGACCGAATGTGAAATGGTGTTCCCGTTTGCAAGTTGGGGCTGAGGCTTTGTGTCTTCTCTCTTTTCCACTCATGTATGTAAACTGCCTTTATATAGAATCATAGACTCACAGACTGGCTAGAGTTGGAAGGGACCTCAAAGATCATTGAGTTCCAACCCCCCTGCCTTGGTCAGAGACACCTCCCACTAGAGCAGATTGCTCCAAGCCCCATCTAACCTGGCCTTAAACATCTTCAGGGATGAGGCAGCCACAGCTTCTCTGGGCAACCTCTTCCAGTGCCTCACCACCCTCACAGCAAACAAGTTCTTCCTAAGATCCAATCTAAATCTCCCCTCTTCCAATTTAAAACCATCACCCCTTGTCCTGTCCCTCCACTCCCTGACCAAGAGTCCCTCTCCAGCTCTCCTGGAGCTCCCTTCAGATCCTGGAAGGCTGCTCCAAGGTCTCCCCGGAGCCTTCTCTTCTCCAGGCTGAACAGCCCAGCTCTCTCACCCTGTCCTCGTAGGAGAGGTACTATGTTTCGCTTGGATGTTTTACAGCAAGATGTCTTTTTGACTTGTTAATCTAAACGTGGTGTCCACAGATGTTTAAGTCTAATTTGTGTAAGAAGTGCTGAAGCAGACACAGAAGCTCCTGAGGAGTGTTACCTCCAAGGTGACTGTAATGACGTGGAGCTGGGCAGGTACACTTGATGAAATTACAGTTCAACTCCATTTTTAATAGGTACCATTGCTATTCTTTTATTTTTGATGGTATTTGTCATTTTATGACTGTTTCAAAGCCAGAGGGTCAATGATAAGCAGAGAGAACCAAGGTGCAGGGGTCAAATACTGTTAAAGAAATGATCCTTTCCAAGCTACATCTCTGCTGGTTCCCTCCAAACAGTCCTTTCTCCTGCTGGTCCTTTCTCCACAGGCTGCTCTGTTTATTTGAAAGATTATTTTTCAAGGATTATCTTTCTCTCTTTTCCCCTGCCCCAACCTTTTTAAACAAAAAAATGCTAATGGAGAACTTCTGAGGAGGCAGCTGAGGGAGCTGGGGGTGTTCAGCCTGGAGAAAAGGAGGCTGAAGGGAGACCTTCTTGCTTCTACGACTCCCTGAAAGGAGGGTGTAGCCAGGGGGAGTTGGTCTCTTCCTCCAAGGAACAAAGTGATGGAGTAAGAGGAAACAGCCTCAAGTTGCACCAGGGGAGGATGGATACTGGGGACAATTCCTTCATGGAAGGGGTTGAAAAACCCTGGAAGAGGCTGCCTAGGGCAGTGGTGAGTCGCCATCCCTGGAGGTATTTCAAAGCTGGGCAGATGTGGTGCTGAGAGACGTGTTAGTGGTGGTTTGGGCAGTGCTGGCCTGATGGTTGGACTCGGTGATCTGAAGGATCCCTTCCAGCCCAGACAATTCTGTGATTCTACGAGGCCTCTAGGGTTTTTCAGAAGCTGCACCATGCAACGCAGTGCATGCTTCGTTGCAAATGTCCCCTCTCTGTCCCACAAGCTCTCTCTGCTCCAATCCTACACAGAGAAGAGAATATAAAACCTTCAGTCACGTGTCTGGTTTTACTTACTTGTTATTTTAGGGTGAAGGTGAGCATGAAGAAATAGTCTTCATAATTGCTCTTGTACAACAGCTCCCTATTTTTGAAATTACTTCCTTGAACCCCTCCTTCTTTTCTTTTTTCTGAGCAGCAAAGGATGCCATATTTTCACTTCTCTTTCTGCAGTAATGCCATGTAGTTCTCCTGCCAGAGTTGAGCAGGAGGAGTCACTCAGAGGTGAGGCCACACCTCGAGTATTGTGTCCAGTTCTGGGCACCTCAACACAAGAGAGATCTGGAGGTGCTGGAGTGAGCGCAGAGGAGGGCAACGGAGCTGGTGAAGGGACTGGAAAACAAATCATACAAGGAGCGGTTGAAGGAGTTGGGGTTGTTTAGTTTGAGGAAGAGGAGGCTGAGGGAAGACCTCTTCGCTTTCTATGACTACTGGAAATGACACTGTAGAGAGGTTGGTGCTGGTCTCTTCTCGCAGGTAAATTAGTGATAGAACAAGAGGGAATGGCTTCAAGCTCCAACAAGGTAGGTTTAGACTGCACATTAGGAAAGAATTTTTCACAGAAAGCGTGGTCAGGCATTGGAGTAGGCTGCCCAGGGAGGTGGTCCAGTCACCATCCCTGAATGTGTTGAAGAGTTCTTGAGATGTGGTGTTGGGGGATCTGGTGTAGGGGAGAACTTTGTAGAGTAGGATAGATGGTTGGACTCGATGATCCCAAGGGTCTTTTCCCATCTGAATGATTCTATGATCCCGCTCCTTTTTGGTTCCAACCCCGTGCCTCCATTAGTCCCACCATAACGATGGATGTCCTTCTCATCCCACCACTCTGTATGCCTTAAAGCCAGCCTTAACCATCAGTGCTTGCAAAGATCGGCACTTTGAGTCACCGTTCCCTAAAACCGAGGTAATGAAAGCAAAATCTTTTAAGTGGATAAATGTTTTTGGGCTGCTGATCAAGTAGTGGGGAGCTCTGCTCGTGCTGTGTGTACACTAGCCGCTGGAGATCTACTTTGGTTGTCTAAAGGGAGATTTCCTTCATTCCTGTCCTTTCACGTTCACCTTTTGAAGAATACAAATGTTTGTGTATAGAAGGTCATTAGGGGCTGACTTACTGCTTAAATAACAGCACCTTGTGTCATTTTTCACATAATAGCCGGGACGGAGCGCAACACCCTTTAAAAGGGAACTTGAGCCATGCTGCTAAATGTTAACTGACAGCCCAGTAAAAACAAAAGTCTTCGTTTTTTCTCATTTGTCTGCTTTCTGACCAGCCAGAAACGGCGCAGAGTGCTCTTATTAGATCTCCAAGCGTGCAACGGGGAGAAATCCTTGGATTGTAAAATTGCTGAGTACACACAAACGGTGCCACAGTGTCCTTGCCCGGTGCCAAAGCAAATCTCTGAGTTATGCAATTCTTCTCCTCCGTGTTTGAGTTAGGTGAAACGTTCAGCGTGCCCGAGCCGCTCGTAAGAGCGCGTCATCCGTAGGCTCCTGCAGTTTATCAAGGTGCCGCCGGCAGACGCGGGTGGTGTTGGATTTCACACGGTCCCCGAACAAGCCACCTTGGCTTGTGCTTGCCACGGGGGGAGTGCCCTGGATCGGCGACTCCTGCCCATTTCTGGTTGAAACGCGTGAAAATCGAAGTCTTGCCTTCTCTTTCAGCCGGAGTTTCTGGGACAGAGAATGCCATGTTCATGGGCTAGCCCCGTTTAGCCCAGGAGGTTTTTCATGGACAAGAAAGCTTCACACCAGTTTGAATTATTCCAGTTCAGTCAGTCCTGGCTTTATTTTACATCTGCAAACTCCCAACTATTTATGTTCCATTAAGGTGACTCCGGTGGCTGCAGAGCAAGATTCTTTTCCCTCTCCTGAATTATGATATACCTAGCCTGTGCAAATAAACATTAAATTTAATTAAAGCTTAGGCCAAGATGAAGTGGGCTTCAGCAGAGGGCGTGCAGATGAAAGGGGTTGCAAGAGACTGTTGGCTCCCTTATCTGATGCAGGCAGTCGGCAAGTCATGGTTTATAAGGGTTTTTAAACATTTCTACCTCTTTCTTTGCTTCTACTTAGCTTGCTTTATTTTCATGGCTTGTAACTTGTAGAGCAGTTGTGAGCTAATAGCTTTGTAAGGCACTTTTCATCCACTTGTGCAGCTTTCAGAAGTGCTCAGCATTTCCTAATTCCGTAGCGGCTTTGCCGTCGCCTTCAGTGGAAGCACAAGAGAGACCAAGTGCCTCTTGAAAAACCACATTGGTTTCTCCCGAGTTTTCTCTTTTTGGCTGTTAGTTCATAGAATAAAGTCAGTAGCCTCATCGAGTGGTAATTGCAGCAGTTAAATTTTCAGCATGTTCCTCGATTTTCTGCATTTCATCTCAGTGTTATTAGACAGTCCTTTGGGTGGGGGATCTACAGATACTAATGAGCTGTTAAGGAAAATTTCCTACTAAAATCAAATATGTCCCTTTGTACGTATGTGCGAAAATTTCTCTTTTCTAATTCTGTATGTTGGGTTTGCTCTGTGCTTAATTGCTCGGTGTAGGGGAATGTCCTGCTTCCCTTGGTGACCCCTGTCTAGGTCCTGGCTCCTTCCCTTCATCAGTGACACTTGGTACCGCTGGGATGTTCCCACCGCACTGTTCTCTGCTGATTTCCAAGTGTTGTGAAGTATTTTTGTATTTATTTATTTGAAAAGTAAACCCACCTGCACTGCTTTACATAAATACATGCTGAGGTCTCCAAGACTCCCGTGTCTGCAGTGCAGTGTTTATCCACTTGGAGCAAAGATCAAGTTCTCCTTGCCTGGCACAATGTCAAGCATAATGGCACTAAGCAAGCCAAATCCTGAAAGCTTTGGGCAGCCTTTTATTTATCCTTGTTACTCAGAACTCCCTCGACCGCAGTGGGAACCCACTCAGAGCTGGGAAGAGACGTATGGGTATGGACAGGAGCCTGCAGCAGAAGAGCTCCTGGCAATACATGCGGAGCTGGGGTGTCCCTGAACCCAAAAGGTCAGCTGTGCTGATGTCGGGAGGTTTACCAGAAAAATAAATCCGCTTTTTGGTTCTGAGAAGCTGGCAGACTCTGTAAGGTGCCACGGTGTGCACCACACAGTGTCTAAACACGATTATACAGCTTTGCTTTTCTCCTGGCGCACTTGAAGGCCTCTGGGTATAAAGGGAGACCTTTTGCAAGAGGCAGCTGGAAGGCTGGAAAACATACAGGTGCCTCGTCCCATTCACCACCTCCATCTCCTTCCCTCCCTGGGGAGAAAGAGTCTATGAGTGAGTTTATGTGTTTAAACCCAGTGAAACCTTCAAAGAAGTTGGGCTTCTTTCTTGTAAGGCAAAACTGGGAAGTGTCATGTCCAGGTGTCACAGAAGACTAGTTTTGCTCATCCTTGCTCTGCATTGGGCTTGCACAGAGAGGAGCTCTGTCCCCTCACATCACTGATTTCCAAATGAATCTCCTGAGTTCACGTGCTCTACTGCAAGAGAAATCAGTCCTCGTTTCTATCCTTTTGCTTTGGCTTAACATTAGTATAAAGCTGCACAGAAAGGCAGCAGTTTAATAACCACTTCCATCCTGGAAGGGGGTTAGGAGATGTTCTCCTCATCAATGGAAATTGAAATTGCATTTGAGGCTTTGGATTGCGACAGTGCAGGTTACTAAAACTCCAGGCTAATCGTGTCGCTGAAGTACTCAGAAGTAGTTAAAATTTGGTGACACGATCTCTGTCAACAGCCCCTTGTTTTCCACCAATTTGAGCTTGGTGTCCACGCTGCTTGTCTGCATCGGTCACGTAACATAACTGAAATGTACTTTGTTGGTGCAGGCAGAACGCAGTTATGCCAATAGCCACAAGAAATGCCCCTCGATGAACACTGTGCTGGGATCTCTGCTGTGAAACTCGGCACAGGCGAGACGTTTGGGATCTGCTGCCTGTGATGTGACGCTGCCTGTGCAGGGCTTTGTATCCAAACCCCTGTGGTTTTGAATCCAAGATCTGTACCTCCTTAGCTGTGTGCGCCCATGTGTGTGTCTGTGCATGCATGTACGTATATGTATTAAATGGTTTCCAAGCTTTAAGCCGGTAATGCAAGGAAACCAAAATTGCAGGGCGCGATTTGCTCTGTGGTTTGGAGAGAACCACATCTTTTGAGAATCCCTGCCTTCGGGATCCTGAGCGCAGGCATTTCAAACAAGACATGATTTGCTGAGAAATGTGGTGAAAAAAATGATACTTTTTGCGTGGTTGATATTCCCAGTCTGTGCGGGGTGCACTGAGAGGTGGGATGCTGCTCGGTGCCATCTCCATGGTCCTGAGTGCAGCAGAGGGAATTCCATCATTTTACCCGGGATACCTCTCCGCTGAGTCCGGTTCTGGTCTGTTCCCCTCTTTTTGTGACTGCGCCTCCTGTTGCAGGTCAGTTTTATCCTGCCTTTGTGGATAAATAAAGAACATTTTCAATTTGGACTCCTATGAGACCGGTAGGACTTTCCCCACGGGCTTAGGACAAGCCTGAAGTTTCTGGTCCCTCCAGGCTGAGTTGTAGTATCCCGGAGGATTGCTGAGACGAGAAATCACTGAGAAATCTCACTGGGAGAGAAAAATTCCCTCCTTTGGCTCTTGGAGTTGCCAAGAGGGTTAGGTTACTACGTCTGGTCCTGCTTTCTGTGACAGGGGTGTTTGGCTGCTGCGAGCTGGGCTGAGATCACCAAATACAAAGCCGTTGTCAAATCAGGTAACCCACCAGAAAATCTGTTCTCTTACTCCTGTTTCACCCCTTCTGAGCCTTTAAGAGCTAAATTTTTAAAAGATTATTGTAATGCTATAATCTGTTATCCCTGGCCTTATGTAAACAGCGTGACTAGCAGCAGCACGCAAAGCCACTGTCGAAGTCAATTAATTTGGGAAACTGGGTAGAAAAATACACAACTTAGCAGTGCAGTGTTTCAGGAGGATTAAAGACACGCAGAAACCTGAGACAGCATCCAAAACCATTAACTGATGCTGAATTTTCCAGGTATCTCAGTAACGTCTGGATTAGGTTCAAATATTGCTCGAGCATCCATGTGTTAAATAATGGAAAGGTTTTGGTCTTGTACAGTCACAGGGTAAGGAGTTTGATGACTTCAACATTTTAATTTGATTACTTCAGTAACTTCCAGCGGAGGGCTACGAAGATGCTGAGAGGGCTGGAGCCCCTCTGCTGTGAGGACAGGCTGAGGGAGCTGGGGCTGTTCAGCCTGGAGAAGAGAAGGCTCCGGGGAGACCTTGGAGCAGCCTTCCAGGATCTGAAGGGAGCTCCAGGAGAGCTGGAGAGGGACTCTTGGTCAGGAAGTGGAGGGACAGGACAAGGGGTAATGGTTTTAAATTGGAAGAGGGGAGATTTAGATTGGATCTTAGGAAGAACTTGTTTGCTGTGAGGGTGGTGAGGCACTGGAAGAGGTTGCCCCGAGAAGCTGTGGCTGCCCCATCCCTGGAGGGGTTCAAGGCCAGGCTGGATGGGGCTTGGAGCAACCTGGTGTGGTGGGAGGTGTCCCTGCCCATGGCAGGGGGGTTGGAACCTGATGATTTTTAAGGTCCCTTCCAACCCAAACCATTCTATGATTCCATGATAATTTATACTAAACAGATAGTAGATTGTGATATTTGACCAGCATCCTGAAAATTAGAAGATAATCTGCCAGAATTATAAAATAAGTATTTCCAACAGCTTTCTGTAGTCACTGATGGAGTGTTTAGACTTAGTGCAATCGATGCTCCCTGGCTCTCAGACAGGAACCTTCCTCCCAAAACTGCAGCCACCCCTGGAGAGACCAGAATTGCCGTTGTGCGTGGTCTCTCTCTGTCATTCATTCAGAAGCCCCTTTGATGGCATCAGAACCCTGCTTTGGTGAGGTGAAGTCAGTACAAGGCGGTCAGAGCTGGGAAGTGGAAGAGAAGGGAGGCTGTAGCTCCTGGTGCTGTGAGGAATGGGGCTGCAGATCGACTTGAAGAGGCTTGAAGAATTAAACAGCAGAAAAATTTGGCTGGACCACAAGGAGTGGTTTGGGAAGTAGTTACAGATGAGTGGGGGAATAAATGGAAGGAGCAGCCAGTACGTATTGGGTACAAAATTAACAAGAAGGCTACGGGACGTTCTCCTGCTTCGTTTTCCTGGTGTCCCGTTTGCTTCGAAGCTTTCAGGGAGAAACCATGTTTTCCTTTCCTTGTAAACAGTCTGTACAAAATATTTCGAGTGTGTCTGGATGCTGTCAGAGCTGAGTGATGGTAATGAACCCGCGAGTCGAATGTAGCCCCTGTAATAAGCATGCGCTCCTTGGAACTCTGCGGAATCTGCACGCACTCGGGCTTACTTTGGCAGACACTTGCGCTTATCACCTGCTGAGCTCGATATTACTGCACTCCCTTGGCCTGAAGGACGAGGAATTAGGAGCAGCAGCGAAAGACCTTTGCTCAGCCGTGTGGTTTGCAGCTACTCGGCGAGCGGTCGGGCGGCTGGAAGTTCCTTTGGAGGTCCGGGGCTCAGCGTGTTTGTTTGGATTGCCCTGCCTTTCGGAGAAAACCCCGCTCCATTTCCAAGCTTAACTTAGTTTCTTAAAGCCTGGCAGTCGCCACGACTTTGAAACGTAAGCTCTGTCGATCTGCAGTAGCGTTTCATCAAATGCCTGGCTGCTTGTTTGTCGAGCTAATAAAAAAATCATCGGTGGTTTATCCTTCCGTGAGGCTTCGGCGGCTGTAAAAGCAGCCAGCGTTGCCCTGCTCCTGTTGATTTCCTATTGTACAGGCTGTTAACTTTTAGAGACTCTGGTGGGTTTGTTTTCTGGTGGTTTTTTTTTTTTTTTTTATTTCTGTGGCAAAGCCATTACGGGGTCAGGAAGACTACGGTACTTCTGGGTGCAATTAAGATGAAGGCTTGCTCAGGCTTGGTTGCGTTGTTTAGAAGTGGCTCTTTTGCAGCAGCCGTAGCCCTGGCTGCGCTTGGAAAAGTGCACGGGGATTCCTGGATAATTTAAGGATCCAGGAGAGTGACTTCATCAAACCTGGGGGATTCAGTGTCTGTTATTAAGCTGCCAGGCTGAGGCTGAGGTCCTCGTGCCCATCCTGGGGTGGTCAGTAGCCCCTGGATGTTTGCGTAACTCTGCTGCTGTTGAAACCATGGGGAATCTAGTACGAGAGCATGCTTAAGCTGCTGATGAAAGAATTTGAATATTCCCCATAAAGTAACAATAAAAATAAATTTGGTCCTATTGTAAAGTTTGGATTTAATTTTTCCTGAGGTTAGAGGTTATCTGAATCCAAGAGAGGTCTGGATGAACCTTGGATTCAGACTTTCCTATAGCAAGTAAGTGGTAACTGTGGCCGAATCAGTAAATTGACTTATTCCAGCAATGTAAAGATTAAAAAGAAACCTGTGAAGCGCTGATACAAACCTGTTGTGCAGACTAATTGCTGATGTAATTGCTTTTGTTTGCTAGTGTGTGGACAGCCCTGGTCTGGAGTCCCACGATGGCAGGATGAGGACAGCCATGCCTGTGTTCTGTCACGGTTGTGTCAACCTGGAGCAATGAAAAGGGAGTTTGGTCTTCACCTCCGAGACACCTTGCCCTCTCTTGAGGCTGCTAATGAATTCCAATTAGCTAGAGAGCCTTGGTTTGGTTTAGGTCTCTGGAGGATGCTGTGCCTGCGCTTGTTGGAGGTGGAAGGATCTGGGTCAGGATCTGTTTCTTGGTGCTTCCAGCCAAGCCTGGTTCTCCACACGCAGGCTGATCAGTACTTAAGAGTGTCATCTGCTTGTCTCCAAGGAAAATATAAAATAAACCCAGCATTTTAGCAGAAGAAATTAAGTTTTAAATCTACCTTCTAAAGCGTACAGGCTTTAAGCCCGTCTGAGATGAGGCTTGTGTGGGTTCAGACCAGGGTGTAAGCTCCTCTTGAACAATCAATGTAGCTCAGTCCCGACTTGGCCAAAACATCCAGCTCTGGCATCGGTTAAATATTTACATTCCCCCCTTTTTTTAATATAAATTGTGCTCTATTAGCATACGTTTCACAGTGTATCCTTGTGTTTCAGCCTCTTTATAAATTTGGCAGTTTGTACATTAATCAACATCAACCCATGTAAAATCCGAGGCATGAGGCTGAAGCCGTCAAACGAGCAACATTTACAGTTTCATCAGCCGCAGCCAATAAGTCATGTTGCAACGTATGCCCCGTACCAAGAGGATATGGTATAAAATGGAGCGTGTTTACACGAGGGAGACTTCTGTGTATTTAAGAACTAATTGTTTCAGGGCCGTTCATTAATTCAGGAGCTGACACGGGTTCGTTTTTCCTCGCTGCAACAAAAATAATTATCGAGCTCGAAAAATAATCATGAATTTGCGCATGGCAGGCTTCGACGGTAATTTTCTTCGCAAGTTATAAGGGTCTAATTGTAGATCGCTAGTAGCCTTATCCATTTCAATCATTTCTGGCCCTCAAGTGATGAGGTGCAAGGAGTTACGGTGTGCTGGGATTTACGGGGGATGGAAATGATTTTTTGTTTGCCCTCCCTGTGCTTGCCTGGGTTTGCCGCCTTGAAAGCTTTTTTCGGGTGGATTTAGTGCAGTGGCACTGATGGAAGCCAGGGACAAGCGAGCAGGTGCAACGCAAAACCCTCTGCAGGCACTTCATCCTTCGTCTTCAAACGCTTCTGTCCCTCCCAACCCTGCAGGTGTGGGTGCTGCTCCGTCTGCTGTCTTGTGAGATAAATTCATGGGAACCTGAGTGGATGACCAGAGGGTCACGGGAGGGGATTCTGCCCCTCTGCTCTGCGCTCGTGAGACCCCACCTGGAGTCCTGTGTCCAGCTCTGGAGTCCTCAACAGAGAAAGGACGTAGAACTGTTGGAACAGGTCCAGTGGAGGGTCACGAAGATGCTCAGAGGATGGAGCACCTCTGCTGTGAGGACAGGCTGAGAGAGCTGGGGCTGTTCAGCCTGGAGAAGAGAAAGCTCCGGGGAGACCTTGGAGCAGCCTTCCAGGATCTGAAGGGAGCTCCAGGANTTGTGGCAGGGGAGGGGCAGGCATCCCCGTCGTAAAACGCATGAGCGTGGCGTTGATGCCTTCAGGAAAGCAAGTTCCCATTGTGAGCGTGGGCTGTGCATCATTCTGAGTCTCAAGGACATCTAGGGTTTGCGAGACAGCCTCTTCTCTTTGCTTGAACGGGTCTCAGATCTCTTCAATACAATCAGAATTGTCTGGGTTGGAAGGGACCTTTGAGATCATCAAGTCCAGCCATCAATCGAACTGTGATAAGAAAACCATCGCTAAATCATGTCACTAAGCACTGTGTCAAACCATCTTTTGAATCCCTCCAGGGATGGTGCCTCCACCACTTCCCTGGGCAGCCCAGTCCAAGGCTTAATAACCCTTTCGGTGTAAAAATTTTTCCTGATACCCAATCTGAACCTCCCCTGGTGCAATTTGAGGCCTTTTCCTCTTGTCCCATCATCTGTTCTTTGGGAGAAGAGACTGATCCCCCTGGCTACACTTTCCTTTCAGGGAGTTGTAGAGTGCAAAAAGGTCTCCACTCAGCCTCCTTGGTACTGTGATGATTTTTTTGTGACTCGTCTTGTTTCTTGTCACATCCTCTTAGCCCAGACTAGCCACCCAGTAATTTCTGGCTGCTGCTGTTAGTTTTTTGCTTCCTTCTGTTGCAGTCAACCAGTTTCCTCTGTGCAGTTCTCCACTTCAACTTTCTCTCCTGTCTTTCTGCCAGTCTGAGGTGCTGAGTAGCTTAGGGCATGGAAGAAAATCCAGTCTTATCTCAGGTGGCTTTGGAGAGAAGAAATATTTGCATTTATTATGCAAATCCCCCAACCTTTGTAGATCTGCATGACAAGCAGCTCAGCTGTGCTGCCTTCCAGGGTTGTTACCACTGAAGAACAGCCAGGCTTTCTGCTATCCGTGCCCAACAAACCCTTCCTTTATGGCTAAGGAAATGGTTGTTCCTCCAGTATCTTGCTTCCACCTTCCTCGTGCTTCGGATTGGGCAGAGTACATATATTTCTTCCTAGGAAGAGGTGGAGGTAGAGGTCTGGTCCACATATCACGCCTGGTCCTCCGCCGTTCCTAGGAAGGGCGGGCAGAGCGTGTTCTGCCGGGGGATGCCGCGCCGGGAGGCTCACGTCTGGTTGCCGTGTGTCGGGAGAGCCCATCGTAGCCGCGTTTCTGCAGTTCCTAAGCACAAAGAGTCGACTGTGAGCTATGAAACGCTGGCCTTCAGCCAACTGGCCATTTCTTTTCTTCACTCCCTGTCATTAAAGCTGTGGGTTGCTCCAGGGTGCAGTGTTTTGCTCTTCTTAAGTGGAACTGTTAACGACCCAATTTAGGGCAATGTAAAGTGCACCCAGATTCCACAGTGACTTCTAAATCCATATAACATTAATGATAATCTGTAATTAATAGCTGCAATCAAGGGGAATTGCAGTTCAGTAATTAGAAATTTAGGATTAAAGTATTAGCATGTAAAAAAGACCTCTTAAAAACCTCTTCTTCCAAGAGATGGCTCTGATCCTGGGGAAGAAAACAATTTTTAACTGATACCACCTTAGCCAAAGACCAGGCTACTAAAAATATTGCAGTCAGCCCTGACTTGTGTAGGTCATTAGACTCCTACCAGAACACTTCAAGGTATTGCAAGGGTTTGCAGATATTCGGTATCTAGCAATCACATAGTTCTCTGATGATACTGCCTATTGATATTCCAGAACGATGTGATTGAAAATAAGCTTTCATCTTCCCAGTAGGCCTTTCGGGGTGGGTATTACTGGTAAGCAGAGCAAGCTCTGGTGGCTGCCCACCTTTGAGCCAAAAGCTTTCCTGGTGTATCCTCATCGGAGAGAGCAGACCTGCAGGAGGAGGTGAGGCAGGAGGCGTCAGGTGCACGCAGCCCTCTTGGCTTCCTGCCCTGTAATCACAAATAGGGCACCGTGATTCTTTCTGAGGAGGCATCACAAACGGGCTAATCCTTCAATTTATCTCTAGCCCTCGGGAGCTGGAGGCATTTAAGAAAAGGCTCCCGGGCAGAGAGGTCGTTGGTTGCGTACGTGCTGATGAAAGTGCCAGTAGCAGCGATGAGGTGCTCTGATAGATGGAATACGCTGCGGTATAAATGAAGTTCCTAACAGTTTCCAGTCCTGTGCTAAATTAAATCATCCTGCTGCACGTCTCATTTTGAAGCTGAAAATTAATGTATTGTGTATCTGAAACCCACAGAGCTTAAATTGTTCGTTGGTGTTGAAAATTTCCCTGTCTAATGCCAATTATTAAGCTACCCCAGGCTATCAATAATGATACAGTACACATAAATCACAGACAGATACGCTCGAAAGTTTTCCATTCTAAGAACGTGAACAAAATTAACCATTTGAAAGTTATTAGCATCGTGCAGTATCATCTCTGCCCCTGTGTGCAAGGAGCTCCAGCGGGTCCTTTGCCAGCAGAAAGTGCGGTTTCTAACACGGCAATGGCAGCCGTTGTGAACTCTGGAGGAATCATCTGGTAAATTCTATCTCTTGGATCTGCCCATGCAAGGGTTTGGCAGAACAGGCTTTGGATTTGCTTTATCAGCCAGAGAGTAACCAGGTGGAGTAAAGGTAAGTAGTTAACATCAAACATCTGAAGGAGACATGCCATCACGCAACGTTTCATCCAGCTCACCGGATAGATCTTAGTTAATCACAGAATCGCAGAATGGCAGAGATGGGAAGGGACCTTCGGAGATTGTCTAGTTCAAGCCCCTGCCAGAGCAGAGGCACCCAGAGCAGGTTGGAGACAGGATTTGAATATCTCCAGAGAAGATGACCCTCTCTGGGCAGCCTGTTCCAGGGCTCTGCCACCCTCCATGGTAAAGAAGCTTTTCCTCATGTTGAGATGGAATTTCCCGTGTTCCAGTTCGTGCCCATTGCTCTTTGTCCTCTGCCCCCATCCTCTTGGCACCCACCCTTTGGATATTTATAAGATATGTTCTGTTCTCTGGCAGTTCTTCTTGCATATAATTTGGAGGCTCTTCTCTTTCAAAACATTTAAAATGGCAGTAGGAAGGCCAGCAGCTTCACCTGAACTTGGAAGGTTGAGTTTCTTTACAGGAATATATTTTTAACATGAACTGTTTGCTGTAGGCTATATATAGCGTACCTTTTACATGTGTACTGGCCAAAGGAAGATTTGTAATATTGCATACTATTAAAGGCAGTATATTCTCCTGTCATAGAATCATGCAGGCCAGAAGAGACCTCCAAAGGTCATCCAGTCCCACCTCCCCGCAGTCACAGGGACACCCCCAACTAGCCCAGGTTGCCCAGGGCCTCATCCAGCCTCACCTGGAAGATCTCCAGGGNTATTCTAGAGGATATTCATAGAATCATAGAATGGTTAGA